>NMRA01000515.1:2562-53641 GCA_002633005.1 Phoronis australis
GGTGAGTAGAGCAAGTAGGTTATGGGTGAGTAGAGCAAGTAGGTTATGGGTGAGTAGAGCAAGTAGGTTATGGGTGAGTAGAGCAAGTAGGTTATGGGTGAGTAGAGCAAGTAGGTTATGGGTGAGTAGAGCAAGTAGGTTATGGGTGCTGAAATGAGAGATTTCTGCTTTGTCAGATATGTGAAGTTTGGAAGTGAATTTTTAGAAAATGAAAGCTTGAATAGAAATAATTTTAGCATAGGAGTGGACAGTGAGGATCGATTGAGGTATATATCATCCATGTGTGATCATTTTCGTAGGAGATGTGAAGGATTGAATGAAGGATTGAATAGGGACCCTGCAACCACAGGCGTCCTCAGCTTCTGATCGTAACCAATACACTACATATAATACCACAAGGTATTACACTCTCGACAAAGAATTCCACGGGTGCTTACTTCAGTCGTCCATATCAAACACAAAACTTGAAATAAATTTACACAAAACAGGGATTCAACAAACCATTAGCAATTGTTCTTTCTTCTAACACCATTCACAGTGTCCTGCTCTAGTGAGTTCGCACCAAATTCGCGGTCAAAGCACAAAAATGTTTCCAAAAAGCCCATGCATACTTCGCACTTTGACGGTTCGAGGTCAGTATGGAATTATCCAATGAGTTGATTTCGTCAGTTATTAACATCATCGTTATTAATCCTTGTTATACCTGCTCTCGTCATCACCTTTGTCCTCTATTTCGCCATCTTATCTGTCACCGTCATGTTATCGTCGTCCATGAGGTGCGTACGATGACGTTAATAATTAACGAAATCGACCAATGACATTGACTGATGAAAAAGGAACAGCGCGTGTTGTACCAGATCGCCGATAGATGGCGCTAGGTATAGTAAGTTCCCTGAAATGGCTGCCGATTTGACAATGCGCGTGGCTAAAGTGGACAGAGTTAGGAATAGTGTAGTTATAGAACGGAGTAATTGAGGGTTGTAAGGATGATATGTACAGTAGCCAGATGTCTGAAGAATGCAACGATATCAAAATCATTCATTAAGACCCACATTTAGTGGATTTATTTGGAATAAGTTAGGGTCCATTATATCCGACTAATGCCCTGGAGCTAGACACTGTGAATGGCATTAGAAGAAAGAACAATTGCTAATGTAGTAATGAGCAATGTAGGCCTATGGTTTGTTGAAACACTGTCTTGTGTAAAGTTATTGAGTTTTGTGTTTGATGTGGACGGCTGAAGTGAAGCACCCGTGGAATTCTTAGTCGAGAGTGTCATACCTTGTAGAATTACATGTAGTGTATTGGGGACGATCAGAAGCTGAGGACGCCTGTGCCTGCAAGTAGACTTTTACCGACCGAGGGCAAGGGCCGTGCCGAGGTCAGTCAAATAACACAAGTACAAGATGACTTGTGTGTCCATTAATTAATAACTGCCAAAATTAATATGAAAGTGAGACTCACCCAGAGCTTTGTCAAACTGTGAGGATGATCTTCCAAACATCGCGTATTCTGACTTAACTTCTGTTTGTAAACGATTCAGCAAATGAGTCAAAGGCAGAAGACCTCAAGTTGTCTACAGTCAGAAATAGCTTACGCTGACGTCATATCCTAAAATCAAAAATGATTAATTTTTTTTTCATTAGGCCACTTTGCATAATGTGTTCGCTTAAAAATCTGCCAATTTTATAAGAAATATTTCATCAAATAATCCCGAATGAAATTTATTTTCTTTTCAATTTATGATTCTTCAATGCGTAAAACCACGAAAATTGCTCACTTACGATAGATGTCGCCGTGGAATTTGGAATTCCCAAACAAAATATAAATAATGGCATGATATTTTGTTACAGTTGTGTGTTTGTGGACCCGTCTGTGTCTTTTGTGTCATGTCCAGCCTTGGAGAAAGTATGGCATTGCTTCTCGGAGCACAAGGAGTTGGAAAGACTTTGCTTTCCAAACGACTTTACTGTATCTTTGAATCGCACAGGATGAAATTTGTTTAGTATAGTATACGTTTTATTGTTTCTGACCATGTTTAGATTTACGTACTCCTAAATAAAGTCTCTTAAGATGAAAAGTTGGATAAGAACGTAATACTTAATAGAAAATATAGAAGTAGAAGTTAGCTGCTCAGCCTTTATGGCCAGAGCACAGGCGTCCTCAGCTTCTGATCGTCCCCAATACACCACGTAGTATGGGGACGATCTCAAGGTGAGGACGCCTGTGGGCCAGAGGCAGTAGTCCGTCTCAACTAGCCCCAGCAAAGAACCATCCCAGGCCATTCGTACGTCGGAAACTTTTCACCAAATTATGCCTCATACTGATTAAACCATCAAAGTCACATTGTTATAAGTACCTTTTATGCATTGAAGAACACTTTAGGAGGCTGTTGACGTCTTTACTCTTCTCAGCTCGGACAAATACTTTTTTAACAGTCCAATTAAATCAACAACTTGCCATTTTTGCATTGCACGCGTCAGGACTCAGGGGATATAATGTTTGACATGCTTGCTAACCTCCAATTTAGGTGCGGGTTTCCTAACTTATCATCGTTTTTAGCAATTCCCATGACTAACATGACTTATGAAATCCTCTCAATGTTTTCAAAATCATTTCTAGCTAATTAAACCACCTTTATCAGAAATGAGATCCTAGTCATCTGTGTTGTTTTAGTCATTTAAACTTTCTCTTGGTTTAGCCAGGAATCGAACCAGAGACCCCTGAACCGGAGTCTAGTTTCCAAACTGTTCGAGGTAATTGCCCATTGCCATTGGCAAGTAATTTATATAGGCCCTTATAGCACAACATACTGTGTCACAACTAGCATGGCACATATTACTCAAAACACCTGATTTTAAACTCACAAGAACCATTTTTTGTGTACATAGTCATCAGGCTCTTCCTGAGAGAGGTCACATTCCTTTGGTATTATTGATGCTTAGCATTTCATTCAAATTATTATGGCATCCACATCCAGTACTGATTTTGCTTGTCTGGTCATGTTACATAACCCTCTACCCAGCAATGTATTTGACTTATATTAGGGTTAAGGATGATGGTTCTTCACAGTTTTCCTTAGCATTTTTAAAAATTTAATGAATAGCTTCAAGTAAACACAGTGAAGCACAATTATCCTTGATAATGTACAAATACCATGACTGAATCGTTGATTTTGCAGACAGTTACTGTTTAGACTATATTAATCGGATGTTTTTTGAAACTTGTGCTCAGGATATCCCTTACTCTCATCTATGTTGTGAGGACATTTTATCTTCTTGTGCTGTTATGGATTTGAACTGTGGTTGGAAGCTGGTGTTGAAAAATCAGACTGAAATAATTAATTGATTTTGCTATGAATCATTCACAGGTTTCTGTCATCTGAGTCTAGTGTCTTAACGGTTGGGTATATTTCGCTATTTTTAATTTTAAGTTCTGCCTTAAAAGTGGCTAAATATAAATGCAAGTTCTAGAGCGATTGTTCAGTCATTAAATTTAATGCCAACGATGTCTGTTGTTTAAAATAGCTGAGCTCCCTGATCAGTTTCACAATTTTGAGGCAAGGGGCATTAACCCATACGAATGGGTTTTGTCATGAAGATTTGTCTGTTTACATGCAAATCACATTGACGTTACAAAGCTCCATAACATGAAATTGCCATCACCTGTAGTCATATGTTTTTTTTAAATCAGTCTCAAGCTGGGATAGATCAATCTACCCGGTACTTTATTTTTTCTCAGTGATCTTCATGGTGTCACCTATGTTTTGTAACTGCAGAAATTGGCCTTTTAAAATAATTTCACTTTTATTGCAAATTGGTGTTAGTCATGGTTCTTTAATAAACCTGCATTCTGTCACAAAAACTAACTTGATTCAGACAATTTACTATACATGTTCAGGCCATTTACTATACATGTTCAGGCCACTTACTGTCTCAAGACTGGTCTCAACTTAGAAATGATTTTTGGGCTTGAAATAGGACTGACTGTTTGTTTTTCTCTTTGTGGATTTTGATTTTCACTCTGAAGCAGTGTGATTTAAATTGGAAGTCTTTGATACAGAGTCGACCAACCTCCTAGAAATTTATTCTCACAACTATGTCTGGTCCTTAACTAACCCTCAGCATGTTCATCTAAAGGCTCCTTTACACAGCTTGATGAGCCACCTGCTACTATACCAACTGTAAGTTGACCAATTCTGTACACTAGTAAATTTTGTGTGTTACGTACATTGGAAAATTTAAGCTTTGCAGTCAGGGATCTCTAATAAGTGAGTGAAACATACGCCATTTCTAGATTGAATAGTATGATTTTTTTGTCTTGAAAAAAGAGCCCATCTCATGCACAAGGTGGTATTATTTTATCGTATTTTTAATTTTCTGATGATGTATTTGAACTAAACCATATTTTGTGAAGCATGATGCTCAGAGTCATTAGCTAATATTTATGAATGCTATATCATTGGGAAATACAATTACTGCTTTCATTAGGGATAACCAGGTGTTTGTAAAAATGCATTTCATCCTGTTTAACTGTCTAAAAACAATAATCAAATTAGGCCGTTTAAGCTATTAAAATTGATCTTGTAATATTTCTTACTGTTATAAAATTCCATTTATATTTCAAGACACAGGCAATGTGCACATGAGCCATTTCCGATTTCACAATTGTTGGCTCAACCCAATAAACTCTGAAGCGTGTTTTGAGTTGCTGATGGTTCTGATGTTCTTTTTGGAAAAAGAAACGGAATCCTATTGCTTAAATGAGTATTACAAGACCATATTTATAAGAGTAAAGGTCGTAATTCATTTTTTTTGCCAGCTAAACAGGGCAAAATGCAACTTTAAATCATTTTGTATTATTTTGTGGTCACAACTTGTATTCTGGGCACATTTGAAGTGATACACCTGTGACACATTTGTCTAGAATTGATAGTTTTTATGTGTTGAGTTAGCATTGTGCTTCATTATACTGTTGTTGACTGGAATAAGAGGATTGACTGCAGCTTGATACACTTACATTCTGTAATTGAATGTATTGTCTGTTCTCTAGCACCCTTTACTCTCAATATCTTGTATAAATGTTTGTTTTCGTTAATACACAACTTTACTTAAAACTGGGTGCTACCCTTTTCAAGTGTTTTTGGTAAATTTGGCTGGGTTTACTTGCTCTTAGAGATATCTTGTACCTATAAAACAAAATTCATAAAAACAATGGGGAGTTGTGACACATTGAGCTAGTTGCACAGTGCAAAACATGAAATGCAGAAAGAGGTCATCTAACAATCGTTGTGAACGAAATTTGCGTCAGAGAGGAACTACTGCTGAAAAAAGTGCTAAAATTGTGTCAGCTGTTTCATTATCGTATTTTATTTCTTGATTCTGGTATCATTGCTCAAGTCAAATGGCAAATTCTTAATATATACTAAAGCTGAATGCATCAAAAACATCTTCAAAAAGATCACATTCCCTTTAAGTATAGTGCTGGTTACTGACTTCTCTCAAATTATTTTTATGCGCCCACATATTTATATGTGGACGCGTTATGCCGTCATCTGTGTCCGTCCGTACGTCCGGGCGGCGTCCAGCGTCCGCTGCTCTACAAAACGGATTGACGTATGTTCATGAAATTTTGCACATGTATTCCTTTCATGGATGGGACTGCATGAGCGAACTTTCGGATGGATCCGATTACTGGTGTGCCCCCTAGTGGCAATTTTATTTTTTTACGTTTACCTCTGTATCTTCAAAGGTCCTCAAGTTATTTTCATAAAATTTGGTATATAGGCATCTATTAGTGAGATGACGGTATCCTCCCATTTTCGAATGGATTCGACGTAGTTTGCGCCATCTAGTGGCCATTTTTACTGTTTTCGAGTCTGTTTTTTATGTCCACTCCTCTATCAACCAAACCTCTTTAAGCATGATTGTGAAAATTGGCATGTATGTTCGTACTATCAAGGAGACGGTTGACGATGATCTTCCGATGATTTTGAGTACTGTGGCGCCTCCTAGTAGCAGTTTTTTTTGGCGCCTATGGATATATCTCCTAAACTGTTTGCAGCATCTTCACTAAATTTAGTTAGTGCGTTTATATGATGTTGACAATGGATGACGACGACTTTCGAACAGATCTGACAACTGGTGTGCCACCTAGTGGCAGTTTTATTTTTTTTACATTTACCTCTGTATCTTCAAAGGTCCTCAACATAATTTCATAATGTTTTGTATACAGGCTTCTGTTAGTGAGTTGACGCTATCTTCCTGTTTTCAGATGGATTCGACCGAGATTGCGCCACCCAGTGGCCATTTTTACTGTTTTCGAGTCTGTTTTTTGGCATCCACCCTCTATCAATCAAACCGCTTTCAGGATAATTGTGAAAATTGGCATGTATGTTTTTACTATAATGTAGATGGCTGAGGATGATTTTCTGATGACTTCCACTACTGTGGCACCTCCTAGTGGCAGTTTCTTTTTTGCGCCCATGGCTGTATCTCCTAAACTATTTGCAGGGTCTTTAAGTGTTTATATAATGTTGACAAAGGACGACGACGATTTTGGGATGGATCTGACTACTGGTTTCCCCCCTGGTGGCAATTTTAATTTTACGTTTTCCTCGGTATCTTTAAAGGTCCTCAACAGATTTTCATAAAATTTTGAATACAGGCATCTATTGGTGAGATGACGCTATCCTCCCATTTTCGGATGAAATCAAGGCACCTTGCGCCAGCTAGTGGCCATTTTTGCTGTTTTTGAGTCTGTTTGTTGGCATCTACCTCTCTATCAACCAAATCATTTTAAGGATGGTTTTAAAAATTGGCATATATGTGCTCAGTGTGAATAGGACGGTTGATGATGAAGACTTGGACTACTCTGGCACCACCTAGTGGTAGTTTTGTTTTGTTTTGCGTCCACAGCTGTATCTCCTAAACCCACAGCAGGATCTTTATTAAATTTTGTAAATGTATTTATATTAAGCTAACAACAGACAATGACAACTTTCAGGCGGATCCAATGAACACTGTGCCCCCTAGTGGCAATTTCATTTTATTCTGTTTTCCTTTGTTTCTCTGAAGTTCTGTGACGGATTTGTATGAAATTTGGTGTATCGCTATCTATTAAAGAAGCAATGACATGTTCCCATTTTTGGATGGATTGTTTGTTTTTGTGCCATCTAGTGGCCATTTTTATGACACAAATAAGCAACCCTAAAAGCTCACCATTTGCGATGCATTCGTGGGTGCATTTCAACGCTCCGCGTTGCTCTTGTTGTAGGTGGGAACAAATCTGGTGAATATCACTCTACTTAAAAAACAAGAGTTGACTATTAGGGAAGTTGGTGGATGTATGGGTCCTATTTGGTCCAAGTACTTTGGCGGGAGTTCAGCAATCATTGTAAGTGTTTGAGTTCTTGTAGTAAAGTAACATAACTTTTGTGAATGTACACATTTGATCAATATACTATACTGAGCTCAGCCATCATTCTAATGGTCTCCCGTTTGGTATCAAAATATAACCTTAGAGTGGGTGCTAAGAGATTCACAATGATAGCATGGGCACTTAGGTGTTCTATTTCCAGGGTTCTCCCTGACCAAAATTTCCAAATGTGCTAATTCTACGTCATGTTTTTATGTTTTTAATCTCCTTTCTGCTACGATAATTCTCAAAAATATAACTATTGCTTACATATTAGTTTCACTCTGTGAGCATATCATTATTATCTGCACCACAAAATAATAGAAACAAGTATCAATATGCAACAGTGTTTCAATCACTTGTTTTGTGAGGCAGAAGCGAATGGTTTTTCAAACATGACTCAAATGAGATTTCCACTACAGTGCAGTACCATGTTGGAATTGATATAGGGAGAACACTAAGTTCATATTGTAAATGAAGCAAGAATATTGGTTTGTTTTATGTTTATGTATTAATGTGTAATATGTTATGCATATAATTATGTGTATACTGCAAAATCTCACCAATTTAGGATAATGTAACAAAAAATGATTTTTTTCTCATTTTTCTTAAACAATAAGTTGCCAAGCCCCAAAGTAATATTTTTGCCATTTTCAAGTTCTGTAATGTAGCTATGGGAATCCTTCACCTATTTTGCTTACAAAAATATTTAAGAAATTGTCATATTTCTATTTTTCAGTGTTTGATTACAGTGCTTCAAATAATGTAAACTTAACCAAATGTTGTTTTATGACATCAACACAGTAAAAACAAAGCTGATAAGAGAGCAAAATATTTTCATTCTTATTTTTGCTTGAGAAATTTGTCAAAATGACATTTCATCTCTGCCATCTTGTGTTACAGTACCATCACACGATTAATTGTCAGAAGAAGATGGATGGGTGTACATCAAAAACTGATTTGAAAATAACAAAAATGGCCACAAGGTGGTGCAGAATAGGTCAAGTCCATCTGCAAATGGGTGCGCTTTTGTCTTCTCCTATTTGCCAAATTTCATGAAAATCTACCAAGAAACTGTAAAGGCAAACGTAAAAACCTAAAATTGTCTCTGGGGACTCAACTGTAGTTTGATTCATCCAAGACTGTTCATCATCAGTGATCATATCCATAGGAAGACAGTTGCCAAATTGCACAAAGATTCTGCCTTGAGTTAAGGAGGTTCAGCTGCAGACATAAAATGCCATTATGCGGCAACACAGTTATTGAACCCATTATGAAAATCAGTGTCAGCTGTGACTTTCTTTATAGAAACAAAACTCCCATTTTTTATTATGATCCTTCAAGTGGTTTGGCAGATAGAGAAGTAACGCCAAAAACAGACTTGAAAATAACAAAAATGACGACAAAGTGGAGCAGGATACATAATATGCTTTATCCCGTGTTCTGTTCAATAAAAGCCTGTGTATTTACAAAGTGGAGCAGGATACATAGTATGCTTTATCCCATGTTCTGTTCAATAAAAGCCTGTGTATTTACAAATTTTGTGAGAATCTGTCCAGGACATGCCGTGAATAGTACGCTTACGCGAAAGTCACGCATTTCTAAAGTTATTTGTGACTTTTCACCTCTCGTCCTTCTGGGAGGCTTTTACCAGGATCAAAGAGAGCGCGGTGCCAGAGTCGGACTCAGTTGCGATTACCTCATTGTCCGGTGTGCGCAAGACCCATTAAGTGTAATTACCCGATCATAGACTGTAGTAAACATCTCTGCCTGTACATTCGGGCAAATTTCAAAATGCATTAACCAACAGTTTTCATTAAAAATAAATACCACAGTTGTATTCAGATGGAAAAAAACAATCACGGCAAGTTTGGTTTTGGATTTTTAAAAATCGATGAACTATTAAGCTAAAAACTACAAACATTGGGTACGATTGAAGATAAACAACTTTGTGTATTGATGTACTCAGTGATTTACAAATGCTGATCGGAGTTTACAATATCATGTGGATTATTCTTTTAATATACAACTGAGCTACATTGAAACATTTGTAAACAACACACAGTGACTAAATTAGATGTCAATGACTTTTTATGGCCCGGTGCATGCCAAACTACTTTATTCCAGGAGTAGTACTCTAACCGGAAAACTGCAATTGGCAGAAATATGACAATTTCGATAGTTAGCTTGTAGTTGTAATGGAACACCTGTGAAGACAACTAAGATGGCTAGCTTTGTAGTCAACGAGAGAATGCAAGCAGTGGATGAGGTTGGTCGGTGGGCAAGAGCTGTGATTTCATTTTTTATGACTGAGGAAAAGTTAGAATAGTTATGTACTTACTGCAACCAAAATTGCCAAGAGGTTCCAAATCTTCAGTTTGGCTATCACCATATTTGCACTTTTGTATATATTTTATAATTTGAGTTCCATTAAAAATTGAAATTATTGAACTAATGGCACGTGTAGTTTTGTTTGCTGTGACATGTTTGGTTTAGCTGTAATCTGGAAAATTTAGGGAATGGTTCACAATTAACTGACTTTTAAGTTGTTCTGATAGTTCATTTCACCACAAAACACAAAGATAGCAACCCTAACTGGTTAGAGAAAAACAAGTAGACAGGAGTATTAAAATAAAGTAATGAAAACAGGTATGAAACATATTTAAAACCAACGTTCCTTTGGGAAGTGGCCCTTTGTCAAGATCAATGCAAATTAACTTTTTAGTCTTTTTGTAACATTTAAAATGTACCAAGTTAAAACTGCTCTCCACATTGCATGCTTTAACAAATGCCAGAGAAAAACAATTTGGATGTAATAATGACCACCATTATTAAGAAAGTAGTGCTAGCTATTACCTTTCCCCTTCATTAGCCTAGATCTACATCAATACAAAGGGCGTGCTGAATAGGCATCATAAAAGTTGTCTGGGGCTTAGGGAATCGGGTCGATGACCAGTGTAAGCAAGAAATTCTCCACATGAACTCAAAAGATATAGAGGCAAATGTAAAAATTGAAACTTGAGGGCACAGCAGTTGTCAAAACACTCCAAAGGTCATCAGCAATATTAGCTTCATAGGAATATATCTGCCAAATTTTAAGAAGATCCTACAAGGGGTTTAGGAGATACACTAATGAATGACAGGTGCCTGAATGCTCAGGCATAAATGATAGCAATATGCACCCACACATGTACATGTGCAGTCATAAAAATATTAGTCTGATATTAAGTTGCTAAACCATAGCTGTAACACTTGCATGAAATTTTACAAAACATTAAATATTAGAAATTTTGCAATATAATGAATCTGCAAATAATCTTGACATGACCTTTGCTGTGTTCCTCTTCAGTATGTGGTTGATTTGTCCAATCGCCACCAGGTGTCAGCTAGCTGCATCCAGTTGTTGACGGTGTTAAGTGATGAGAGATTGAGTGAACTACCAGTACTCATAGTGCTCAACAAAATGTAGGTATAATGTTTCATTCATTGACAATACTTAAGCCTGTTGAGCCTCTTTTGCTTTGCATCTCTTATTACAATTCTCTATGATCTGAAGTAGATAATGATGAATAGAGTCATTGTTGCTTTGTGAGATCCCAGGTCATTTACTTAGGTCATCACACTCTTATGATAGCCTGGAATTTTTTTGTATCGTTCAAACGTATCTGTTGATCAAGTTGTGTGGTCATATTTCTTAGTTGTTAATTGTTCATTGGCAACTTAGTAGTTTACATTGAACTCTCTCCTTTTCAGAGATGCTCCACACAGAATGACCCGATGTGAGATTGACTCACTGGTACGTCTTGATGACATGTTGATCAATGCTGTTCAGGAGGTTAAAGTGGTGGAGGCCAGTGCCAGAGAAGGGAATGGACTGTCTGAAATCATGGACTGGATTCAAGAGCACTGTAAAGGGGCCTGATCACTGGTCCAATTGTATACTGTTTTGAAGAGTTCTTCATTTGTCAGTTTGATGGTTTATCTATATTTATGTAAACAGCAAATATAAGTTTTGATTCTTTACCAAAGCTTAGCAATGATGTCAGAGTTCCCCGCAATTGATGACTTACTGGTGTTCTGGTCCATTCCTGATATTATGCCAGGAACAATTTTTTGAAACCAGGTCATTTCCTATTTGTGAGGGTGTGTAACAGCATTTAGACACGAGCTGTAGTTTTCATCGACGGCTGTTTATGATTTACAAAAACCTTTGTGGTAGCAGTTACTGCCACAGATGGAGTATAGCACAAGGGAGGTCATGGCCCCTACTGTTTGTTGTAGAAAAGTCATGACTATCATTTTGTACCCTCCCTTCTCTTTAATACATGTGGCTATGTCAGTCAAAAGAATTAGATATATAGGGACGGATTACATGTTGTGCAATACAACTCACTTGAAGAATCTCAGTTATCCAGGTTGGGATGTTTAAAGATGGTGATGCTAGCCATCAGAGAGCATGTGTACGATGACTACTGGTGTTTTGACCACAAAGACAAATATGATAGCACATAGCTGTTATACAGTATTGACACTGGGTCAGTTAATAATTATTGGAAAGCATTCACAATAACATTTATCCTTTTTGGGATGGATTTGACGTATTCTGCACCATCTAGTGTCCATGTTTTGACACTAGTAAACACCCCTAGAAGCACACTGTTTGTGTTGCTGTCGTGGACGCATTTCAACACTATGCATTGCTCTTGTTTACTGATTTGTTGTTAATAGTCACTTTCAGAGTTCCCACATTTTGAGAACCAGTTTTCTCTGCTGAATAACAGGCATCAAACTGGTTCTCAAAATCCAGGACCCCTGTAAGTGACTTATGCTGACATATCAATAAAAACTCCAATATGCATTTTGTGATTACAATTATTTCACATGACTTGAAATGAATCTGTAAAAAAGGAGAACGATTCCAGAATATAAAATTTATTTGTAAATCTAATCCTTTGTACAATTTCTAAAACATTTGTAATGATGCAAGGTTTGTTGCTTTGGTCTACTTGGGTTCAATGGTTTTATGGCAAATAGTTGCAACAAACATCATGGAGTCAGTGACATAGCTTCCTTGTAAGCATATGGTTGCATTTATGCCTTAGGGAAAATACATTTAGTCAACAAAATGTGCAATAGAATGTCTTTAATCTTTAGTGGTTTCTGCCAAAATTGTACCTGGTTAATCAACTGTGTGCAAATTCTACACTAGGCACTAGTCACCAGTTCAAAATGGGAGAGGGGGTGGGAGTGTCTTCTTATGTAAAAAGTTTGACTGTACCCCTTATTGAACCAAATGTTTTCATATGGTACACACCAAAAGTAATCCAACTTATGTTTCCCGTCATGAAGGATTATGACCTGTCATGACTAGTTGGTCCAGCGTCTCTGATGGTGAATTCCACTTGCACTCAGCCACCATAACTATGAATTTTTTTGGGATCAGTTGTCCTGATGGGGAATTCTAAGTCATTTTGTCTGATTATTTGTAAAGTGTACGTACCGGTATATGCAGCTATTGTACTTTCAAATTGGAAAAAAAATGGAATAACCCTGCATTGTACAACCTGTGTGACAATATTTACATACCATTGATAATGGTAAACTTAAAGCAAAAACATTGAAATAATAAATCATTACATGGTTTCTTGGTTTTTAAAATACTGCCGCCTTGGACAGGCCCCTACCAGATGGATGGGACTATTTAGAATTATATTTTTAATAACTACATTTATGTTCCTTCACTGTATAACCAGTTAAATGCAAACATGTAATAGGAAGAATTTAAATTAACCTTGCTTTTGGTTTAAAATTTTGTGTTGATTTCTTGTGGTTGAAACTTTTGTAAACTGTGAGAGTTACTTTTGTTTCTGATTACAAGACACATAACAAAGACTACTGTTATAATGAGGAGAACACAAAGACTTGTGAGGACTGCCAGTACATTCACCTGGTTCCAACAGGACTTCTGGATATTGTTATCTTTTCCTGGGCATACATGCGACCCTGAAAAATAAAGTTATCAAAGGCTCCTAGAAATCACTTAGTGCATTTGAATATATTGCATTTGTAAAATAATTCAAGAATGACTATGGCATTACTGTTAACAGAGCCTTGTATTTTGGCTAACACAACAGTGTCTTACTGGTACCCACTTGTTGTAGAAACTTCGGTGAAAATAGTCGTTTACAGGGGTCATGGATTTTGCAAACCAGCATGATGACTGTTATTCCATGATGACAAAAAATGTTTCTCAAAATGTGGGACTCCTGCCAGTGTAAGTGGCGATTACCCAAATTTCGATAGTTGTAAGAATATTTGAAGAACGGTACCCATGTCATATTTATGAAAATCGTTCTCCAGGTTTTACTTGTAGTGCATCGTCACCGTTTTCAGTGACGAGTTTTTGACATGTTGAGGTCCTAGAGTATTGAGAAGGTACATTTGACACGTGCCATGCAGATAGGTGAAGTTTTCACAACCCAATTCCTTACGAAATGAGGACGCTGTTTCTGACTGAATTCACCTACGAAAGAGTGCGTTAATGCAACAACATTTTACCAAAGGTTGATTTTTTTTTCTTTTCGTGGAATCTTATCATAGAATCGTACTAGTTGTGTCGGATCTAGGGTGAACCTAGAGTAGGAGCAGCCTCAGTTCTAAAAATGCTTGAAACGGTATGTCTTCGGTGTTTTTGATCGCATTCTGAGGTCCTTATTCCAGTGCGCAACCCCTTGCCTCCATCCGCCCCGTAGTGCCGAGATTGAGGTGTTACACGCCAAGCAACATGCTCGCTAACTCATGCGGTCATACTACAGTATGATTTGCAGACCACGTTGCTGAGGATTCGTCATACTACTAATCTGATTGTCAATTTGTGAACACCGTGTCAGGAGAAGAATGTTAATGAAAAAACCTGTTTTGAAAGAAAATCCACTCACATTGATTAGTTGTAACTTGCCCAGTAAATATTCATTTTTCAGCCGAGACTGTTTTGCATAAGATCGTGCTTTGCATGAAAAGGTAGACTAGTGAAGTTGCATTTTCGTAATACCGTCAATACCTTGTTCGTTTTTAATGATATATGCTCCATAAAACTGAATTTGACGCTTAGTGGACTTTAAAGAAGAGATTTTCCGAATAAACGCTCCACTATTTGGACTATTGACAAAAGAAATTGAAACACCAAATAAACGGCCATGTGCGTTTATTCGGCATAGCTTTCCGAATAAACCCCCATGGGTGTTTCATCGGTGGGCTTATCTACGGAAAATGCCGGTAGTATGTAAATGACGTCACTGACTTAATCAAAGCTCTTTGTCAGCGTTTCGTGTGATGTACCAACGAAATACATAATACCATTCAATTCTTTTGAATTGCAAACATTGTGGGAATAAAACCTTTGCCATTAGTTTCATCTGTATTATAACTTACTGTTGTGGCATTCTGTTTCGTAGTCCTTTGCGATCTGTTGATTTCCCACAAAATACTGCAGCACGACTCTCGTTGTATTGACGCCCTCCGAGTCTGAGACTGGGGATCGCCTTCGTCGGGTAAATAGTGGTACAGGATTTTGACAATGATCCTGAATCAATGAACATTAAAAAGATTAATTATCTCACATCGCTATGTGGTCTGAAACATAACAAAACAAAACAATGCTTGAAGACATCGAGTTGCGTATGCATGAAGTACACCTTCCCCGGGTCCAGGAGTATAGTCCTCGAGTTATTCCTTTTCACTTCATTTTAGTTTAAAACGAAAACAAGGCTAAACCGTTTAATCAAAACATTCCCAAACAATCGCCTTTCAACATCTCATAATTATTTCAAAGTAAACAGAAAAGAATATTAAAGTTCAATTTTTGAATACCTGGAGATACCGGGCAAAATTAGGGTCCAGTTTGAATGATACTAATTTCACTAATTTTTAGAAAGTAACGTGACAGGAAAAAGACAAATTCATATAGGGTTACATTTGACAGAATGCTAGTTATGATTGATGAAACCTCCGTGTTCAGAAATGGTGAACAACAAAGGAGGGTTTGACTTCAGTTGTTCCTTTGAAGATTATTTCATCGAATAAATTAAATCGTATTTGGTATGTTCATTGCCCAGTACATGTAGGCCTACCTTAAGAAACAATGTACAGTCTATGTGCGCCTACCTTAAGAATGTGCGCCTACCTTAAGACACCAGTTCTGGTTGGCTTTCGAGCAGAATGTCACGTCGCAAGTTATGGTAAGCGAGTTCTTCTTGTTGAACGAGAAACATTTGAAGGGTGGTGACTTCAGCGTGAGGAAGCCCGCGGCAGACACGCCCCCTATCTGTTCAAATCCTTGCTTCTCGTTAATGAATCCAAGAAGTCCTTTTGGGTCTGTTCCACAACTGGAAGTGCAATGTTGCCATGAAATGCCAGGAATTTAAATTTGAGCACGAGTGCTAGTTTTGTTAGTTACTAGTAATAGGTTGTCAGTTGACAGACAGATTAAACTAAATGTTTTACCTGTTCCGAATGAGCGTCACCCTGCTGGTTGATCCCAGATCTGGACGTGCCTCACAGCTTTTTACTCGAAACCCTTTGGCTGCTGTTAAAAAAAAATAAATCTTACAAATATTCGCTGGAAGTAATTCCCAGTCTTATACTGTGCAGCTGAATATCCAATCCATTTGCGGAACAGTTTTAGCGTTTTTCATCAGAGGAGTATATTGATTTACTAAAGTGGCATTAAACACGTGGTTTCTTTTTAAGTTTATTTTGGCCACTTACTGCGAGTTGAAAATTGGTCTCGACTTGTTCCTTACTCAGTTCAGAAGCATGGGCTGCGCACCATAGGGGGCTGGGAGGCTATGGCCCCCACTTATAATCAGTGCTGCGTCGCCCATGATCACATAGGTGGTGCACTGGCATCGTAGGGGGTTGCCGGGGAGGCTATAGCCCCGGCTCCACTTTTTTCAGTGCTGCGCCGCCCATGAGAAGTGATCTCTTGGCTCTTGAAGATCTAACAGCTCGTTAAACATCAAATGCTTGAAGATATATTACACAGGAAAATGATGTTTCCCCCCTTCACACTGTCATTGATGAAAATATGAGCTACGCTCGCGGCTTAGAAACCGTTGCGTTATCAGACCAAACTCGTGAAATTTCAGGTCGGCGTGACGCTGCCAACATCTTTACTGACAAAATAGTCAAAAAGGTAAATTAATAGATAGGTGCTAGACGCTCCACCGATTCCCGTTACAAAAGTATGTGGTTTAAATCAATACTATTTTTGACAGAAAGCAATTTCATTGAAATATTATTTGCAATGAAAGAAGTATGCAATAAAATATTAAATCAAGTTGTAAAATTTTAGTTAATTGTTATAGATTATGAAATAGTATAGTGCTTATTACGCGATATGTAGAATGACTTTAAAATCCGTAGGAATACAGACCAACGATATTCTGTTCTGATCGGAGGATTTCATGACCTCTCTAGGGTGACGAGACCTGTTCTTCAAGTCACTTGTGTGAATCATTATGCTGCTGTTAGTCTAGACTAAATCTTTACAAACATCCGGGACATGTTTCACTGAAATCTGATTTCCCTCTATTGCAACGTTAACTTGTGTTTCACAAACGAAACAATATCCCTGTCGCTCACCTTAACATACCGAAAGTCCTAGAAAAAGTGCCAAAAATGGCGACAATAATTTCAAAAAATTTTCCAACACTCATTTGACTCCATGTGTTATGTCTATCGATACTCACACATATAATAAAAATAACCTTCCTTAACAACTACGGGAACTGGAGATCAGTCGAAATAGGTGCAAGCTTGTGGCCGCACGTATGGGCATATTGTATTGATGGCAGACCCGCCTCGTGTTAGTAACGAATATCGGCTTGATTGCAATGGCCGAACAGGCCTTCTTAGCTTACTTACTCGCGCTTTCAAGGTTCATGCGCACGGTTGGTCAAGAAGGGGGAAAGACGCCCTCATACATCTTTTTACTTGACCAGCCATGCATGTCTCATACGTACTTTGGCTAACCAGGCCCGATAGTTGTAATCTAACTCCTTGTTCCAACTGACACACTGACAATGTCTGCTGCGGAGTCGTGTCGCTAACGAGAGTCAAATACAATATCTCTTTAATTTTCTCAGGACTTATCACATCGAGATCCCTGAAAAAAAACAGTTCATGTTTTATACTATGTGGTCTAGTTTGTGAACTGGAAAAAGTTTCCACACAAAACTATGTGACTCTATTTGTCTAATTTAATTTGATATCCAGCATGCAGTAGCATTCACTCTCTAGGTCATAATTATTTGTCATCAATTTTGGGCCTCCGTATCCGGCATTTCCCAACTGGCAACTATGAACGGCTTTTTATTGATTGTGATTCCAATGGCCACTCTTTACAGTGCCTGGACTTTTATGATCTTTTGTTTGGGGATTATGGAACAGAGTTGTGTATCAGTGATAACCACTGCTTGTTTGTGGCAACATTTTTTAACCGTTTAGACACTGAGAAATAGCCTCTATGCAAAAATAAATTCATCATTAATTTTGATTTCGTTTTAACGACAAAAATCAGCTAACAACAACAGAAGAAAAGAGAAATAACGCGCATTGCAACTGCTGTTCTTTCATTGATGTCGCAACCTCTATCATTGTTACCTGCGTGAGCAAAACAATGGGGTGACTTGATTCGGGTTCACCCCGCTTATCAGTCAGACCGATCTCAATACTCTCAGAGAATGAGAGAGCGCATCACATACCGTACACTGTGCGGTTAATTCACGTTGATGCTTTTACACCCAAAAAATGAATTATTAGAAACTTGCGCCTTTTTTGCTGTGAAAAAATGGTGCCAAAAATGCCGATTTGATAGCGTCAATAACCTAACGCCATGGAGACATTTTTTCATACCAAGAAGAGAGACAAATCAACTGTTTTTGACTGTTTTCCGAAAGTAGTTTACTGAGAAGAAAATAATTGATGCCGTTAAAAAGAGCGTTTTTTCCACATAATGTAATCAGCTTCTTTCTTCTCTGGCATACGATAATGGCGTATACGGTAGTTTAGAAATGTTGACTCCAACCACAGACCACTAGTTCACTGGTCTGAGGTTCAACGCACGCTATCGGAAGTTCCCACATGCACACCCCGGGGTATATCGTAATGTCTTCCTGGTATTCACTTATTCAACGCATAAACTGGATTACATGAGCAGTTTTCGTTTGCTCGTAGACAAAGACATCGGAAAATTCTTATTTAGTGACGTTAATTCGAGACAGAAAAAATAGTACCTGGATACACCTACTGCTGTCGACACTGTTGCTGTCGGATTCAACATACACGTCACGCTAACAACCATATCATCGCCAGTGATGATACTCTCAACAACATTCACCAACACCTTCACTTTCACCACTAGCTTTTGATTTTCCGTTTCAACCTGTAAGGAAGCGCCACTTCTCAAATGAGTAAAGTAAAGTAAAGTAAAGTTAAAGCTGCGTTTCGTCCTATGAGTCGAGTTGGTTATCCATATGGTGCAACTTACCTCATTTGTGACAACTTACTCCACCTTATCATGGGCGGTGCACCACTAGGGGGCTGGGCTATAGCCCTCCCCCCGGCGTTTACTTCAGTGCTGCGCCGCCCATGTTAAGTTTGTTCTAGGGTAGATTTGCAGCACTTCAGTAGTTTCTGTGTGGCCGCAAATCTGGGGCAAGGCGGAAGTAATTACCAGCTGTTATTGATTACAGACTGGTTTTCTTTTGCGTCCCGTATTCCCAATAGCTGTTAATTGCCACGTACATAGTGACAACTTCCGCCTTACCCTAGTTATCGGAGATGTGTATGTGGACGTTCTGCTTTAAAGTGCAAGGGTAGGCTGTGTGTGGACAGGAGTTTACAGTAATGTGCACAGTTGTCACTTCGCCGTTGAACGTAGGTGGTTGTGACCGATTATATCCCAAAAGCCGTAATGACTAACAACCACAGAAGTTGCTAATGGGAAGCGGACGAGTGGTGTCAGAAACGGAAATTTTTCAAACCTTTTTAGATGAATAGACAGCCATCATCCTCTGATTTATAAATTTCAGTTTGCTCAAATTTAGACACATATGTATAGAAATGCTTGATTAATTCCTGCAAATTTATCGGTCAGAGGTTTGCTGAGTTGGATGTATCGTACCTTTAGATTACAATCGGATGAAGATACTGCCAGATTCAGGAGCTGAAACTTTTTCTTAGATGGATTGCTTGGGAGTACTTTATTAGTGAAACACTTCGGATCATTAGAATTCCAAATTTGCATGCTTTTGTAAACGTCCTTTGTCAAGTCGCCAGGTCGGTAAATAACGTCGAGACTAACTTTTCCGCTGTTTTCCTTTGAGCAACTTGCAAATACTGTAGAAGATGCACACACTTAATATAATCATAATCACAACAGCAAGAATAGCAATTAATAGCACTAAAATTAGTTATCTTGAAAACAACATGGCGACTTTATGAATGAGTCAGCGAATGCTCATAGACTGGCAACAGGGGGTCAGCTCCCCTTACGCTGTCAGCATGCTGTCTTCACTGACCACACGGACATTTATCCTTCTGAAAATGTGTTTGCCGCCAGCAAACTCGACCAAGTCTCTTCGACACTGACATCGTGGAATGGATTAAACTACCTGAGGATAAAACCGAACTGAGTTGAGCTGTATCACACAAGCAAAGTTTGAATTTATTATTTTCATGTTGCATGAATCTCCCCTACTTCACTACTAACATTGTCAGCGGATCTTTTGTCGTGTCAAATATCAGTGAGACATAACACTGACAGCTTTTCATTTCAATGAGTAAAACTCGGGGACAACGACGCCTGAAAGGACATCGGTTTTTGATCTATTTTTGAATCAAAATACATCGCATGTCATACTATGGGCCACGAAAAGAGCAAAAAATAGTAACAAGAAAAATCAAAACCTAATTCGTAAAAATCAAACCTAATTTGTAAAAAGCAAACCTAATTCATAAAAATTAACCGTGTTTGGAAAATCAAACCTAACTCGCAAAATCAAACATGTTTGCCGGGAAAATCAAATCTGTCGGTGGAAACTGGAACTAGCCAAGTGCGCGAAAAGCGCAAAATTTCGAATTTCTATACTATTTTTTGCCCTTTCCGCGGCCCATACTATAACTCGCTAAATGTCGCAAGTGTAAAAAGTTATTGACTGGGACGCATTTGCTTGCCCACCCACCCTCTCAAAGCGTCAAGCTTCAAAGAGCTTTACCACACCAAAATAACACAAGTTTTCGTCGCGAGTCCCGGCAGAAAAGGTCAGCAACAATTATTGAACTTATAAGCGTAATTTTTTCGTAAAGTTTTTATGAATCTGTCTCCAAGATAAGTTTTCAAATATACTAAACCATTACATTCAAATGCATTTTCCTCTCGTAAAACAATTCAACAACGAGCGTATAAGATCCGGTTACCTTGGATACACAGCTCGTTTTTTGGATGAGTTGCCTGGATGTATCCATTGCTTTCATCACATGAGCACGCGCCGTTTGTACATATACTCTTGTTCACTGTGCAATCACTATTGGTGGAGCACGATTCTCGTAATGCTAGAAAATTGGAAACTTTATGAAACACTTTATGGAAATGGTAGATTATATATGACTAACTGTAAATCAAAGAAAATGATTTGAGAACATGACGAAATTAATGATAATTATAATCAACATAGAATACAAAAGTAAATTCTGAAATGATACTGAGTAAAAATAGTGTCCGTTTTTACGAGATCTGCATGAAAATAACCTTTTTTTACTTAAGCATTTTTGGTTCTCGCATCGTCTTCACTGTTTTGACATAATTTACATTTTTACTAAACTTTATAAGGAAATCATAGACATTTCGTGTGACAACTGTGTATAGACTTATACCGATGCGCCACCTTTTAACGCTTCTCTATAAACATGCGAACCAAATTTTGCAAACACCAAAGTAACGCACCTTTTGACGCAGTAAGTGTCACTAAACTGGTCCATATCAACAAAGGAAGAAAGCTGCGCTGCAAGGGCATCTTTAGTTATCACGAACGTTCCTAAATTAAACAAATAAAGCTTCGTAAGCGTGTGTACTTACAGAGAACCTCTTGTCCCAACAAAATTGATAAAAACTTCAGTGCTGTTTAGGTAAATTCCTTTTCACGCACTCTCGAGCCTCAAATCTTTTGATTTAAATTTTCTACTTTCGCAAAAAAAAACGAGTCGTGAAACAAGGCAAGCTACTTCTTACTTTCTGTGGTTATACTGTAGTCGGAATGGGGTTCATAGATTTTCTTTTGTTGTCTTACTTTGACTCTTAACCCCGACCAGAAGCCGCGCTGATTATACTTCGTCCACCAATGTACTTGGGTTAGAGATGATGGCCCTCCTGCCGTGTGTATTTTACCAAACGACAGTTATCACCTGAAGCTGGCGATTAATTTAAAGTAAAAACCGGTGAGCTCAACAAGTTCAGACTTACCTGCCAATGGGGCTATTCGGTAAATCTGCAATAACTAGAGGGCGTGAGTGTACTAGTGGTGATAGATTAACAGCCTCGATTTCGCGAGCCCTTTAAGTACATGGTGAAATGGCTTGCATCCGTGCCAACTGAATCTGAGATTGCGTAAAAAGGGTGCTTCTATGAGAGGAAGTAAGCAAGACCTCATACAAAGGTAAGGTTTGTGATTATTTTAACGATTATTCCATGATTATTCTACCGATACCTGTTAACTGAGGCACTCGCCGATGTCGACTTCGCGGCAGTCAGTCGCCAGTCAGAGTCTGGTTAATCTTTGTATGCATGTTGTGATATGTGATACGATACTTGACGTAGCAATCGGGACCTTTTCGTACATCAAAGCATTATTATTGTTTGGAATGATTTCTAAAAGTTTATCAGTGACAGTTACATCAATCAATGCTGAATGTTTATGCTGTCAACTCGATACAGGTTAATGAGTTAAGATTACAATCCAGTCCCAATGGGTACGTGAGTGATAAATATCCATTGCATTAGACTAGTATTTGTTTACTCCCTATCATATGTCTTCTGGAAATCTATTACACGTTGAAATGGAAATCTATCACGTCAGTTTTCACATAACCTTTGGTTTTTAGGTTTGAAGGCTTGTACCGTGCAGAGGAGATATGCATCGCTTCTGCACCATCCCTGAATGGACAAAAATTGGTTTTTAGCATTTGACTGCAGCTAACCAACAAGATCTTCCCATCCAGTGCAGATCTGTTGTCAAAGCCTACTTTCAATATTGGAGACAACGAACAAAGCCTTTGAAAAGGAACAGCTATTTTTAAAGTCATTTTGTTAAATTACTTATTCAGGTCCCGAGGGGGGATTGGCATGGGGATTGTAATATTTGGTACAACTGAATGTGTGGAAATAACAGGTAATACATGTTTGGGGAAAAGAGCATGGTGAGGTAATTCTTAACCTTCTCGAAGTCCCTTCAAGTTGATTTCACGAAACTGTTTTGCTACTTGTATCAATTGTAAAACCACGAAAATATATTACATTTTCCGAATTCACAGTGACTGAATAGTCTTAACTCATGCCTTGAAATGTTGCAAGTCGTTATAAATTCAAATGACTGCCATTTTTGTGAAAATTGCATTTTTGATGGTGCCTTACGTTTTGTAATTACTCTTAAACAACAGAAAGATTATCCATCATTTTTAAACGACCCAAGTCTTCATATCTTCTATTAGAAGAAAAACGGTTCCCTCAACCTTAGGCTAGAAGTATGCTTGACAGACCCATGAACCTGTAATCTGAGTTTAAAATTGCTGAAAGTATCAAAATTAAAAAGGCTTGAAAATGGGTAACAACTGAAGGTTTGAAGTTGTCTCAAAAAACTTGTATATTTTACAGACAAGTGATGCGTTTAAAGAATTGTTATGGCTAGGGATAAAAAATAAAGACACGGTTTTATGCAATACTCATTATGTACACCCTTGGTTTCTGAAAATAGTAATAATTTACTTTTATGTGAAACTGTAGACCAATCACCATATATTTTTGAAAAACAAGGATAACATTTTTGATCCAATCTGGAGTACTTAATTATTCATATTTCAATATTTGTTCCAGGTTCAGTGACATTTTAAGGCCACTTCAAGCTGTATCATAGACAAGCTTTGTTACTCCGTTCTCTTCCCACAGTTCTTCCACACACCAGCAGTGCTGCATGGCACAATGTGCAAATCAGTGGCCCTGGAGAAATGTGAATCGCAGTACTAAGTTACCATAAGACAATGTGCCAGTGGACTGTCTGTGTATCCAGACGAACTATATCTGACTGCTACACAAATAAGCCTTGTTGGTGAGGATGCCCTTTCATAGGCAATGAGTCATGTGTGGACAATAGCTTATTTCCTTTCCTGGAAGAAACATGAGGGACTGAAGCTAAAGAAGACCTAGTCACACTCTGGTCTAGTTCATAGTCTGATTTTGGGCTCAAAACGATTCAAGTGATATGCTGCTGTGTTTACCTTCAAGGGTCTAATTGTGGATGTTATTGAGGCTGAACGAGGTTACATGAAAGAAAGCCACGTGTTGAAACTGGACCTTTTTTCCAAGCGCTTCTATAGGCCACTGAAACTAGAACCCAGTGAAATGAAAGCCAAAAGCTTAGTGACCTTAAATTTTCCTTTCAGAAGAAAAGCTTTATACTATTGGTAAAGATTGGTACAGATTATGGGGAAATGACATTCAGTGGCTGCATCGATTGTCTTATTGTATGTTTTCAATTGTAGCTAGCTGGATAAGAATCTGCTATGCACAAGATTCGAGAATAAACAATTATCAGTGTATTTAAAAACAAATGGCAAACTGAAAAAGCACAGAAAGAAACAACATTGCGAGGAAGTCCATAATCAGGCATATCAGGTGATGAATTTCTGAATTACGTTCAATTCTCTCAGGTTATTGCTGAAGGATTGCTTTTCACTTTGTCCAACGGTGAAATAGATGGTCAGGCGGTTGGTTTCAGTTGTTTTTTTCTCGCCTGTAACAGAATAGAAATATTAGCAAATTGGAAAAGAAAAGACAAGACAAAACTACTTTTGTAAGGCAGAACATACTTGACATTTCATCTTCATGTTTATGTGTAGAAACTAATAACCTTTGTACCCAAGTCTTATTTAATATCTGAATTAAAATATGTGAAACAGGCTAAAAAGTGATTTAACAATGTTACGACATTTATTGAATTGAGGCTTATTCATGTTAATTCATAACAGAGCTGGTGGTCCTGGGGGTGGGGTCCACGATAAAATAAGGAAACTCACTCATCTAGAGAATTTTATTGGAAACAGTATAGTTTTGAAGAGAAACTGCTGTGAAAAAGTCACTCTTGACTTCTGTGCATCACGTACCATACACCTCTTATTTTGGGAGCACTCCCACCCAGAACAATATGAATATGTGCTGCTAGCCTACCCGTCATCGGTGAGTTTCCAAAAAGAAACACTTAGTTCCACACAACAAACCTGTTATTCAGTGGGGTAACTGGTGGGGATAACATCACCGAACGATGTTGATAGAAACTGATTGCTAAAAACTTACCAAGTAATGTTGTGTAGTCTCCGAATGCCGGGAACTGCATAGTCATAGAGCACACACGGGGCTTCAGCATCCACACACTTTTTGTCAGTTAGTTGACCCTGTTGACCGCAATTGTCCACGAATATAGTAACCTTAGGTCTTTTGGGAATTTGTGTCCACCTGTCGAAGACTTGTACCAAGGAAATTAGCAGTAATATGGCTTAGCGCGACGACGTATTTTGATAAAAATCCCATCTTTTACCAGTTGTTTACATGCAGACAGCCACGCATGCGCAATTCAATCACCACTAGTACAGCAGCGACACCGCGAGGAGAATTCTCCGAATAGCCCCATTAAACTTTGACTTTTTGGTCACACGATAAAAAGCGTCCGCTGGTAGTTTTTACGGTCAATGTTTCAACTTATTTTTTGGTCAGTTTGATATTTAGGACAAAATACTGAAAAAGAGATATTCATAATTTGAAGTTTTTGGCAGTTTATTAAAAACCAATCTACTGATTATTCATAGATTGTTTATTATACGTTATTTCATAATAAAAAGGTAAACCGGTTGAGCATTCCCATTACAGGGGTCCACAGGCAATCTACTGCCTGCGCTGATAACTTAACTACTCACGTTTTATTAACAACCCTTCTCTTTTGATTGGGTAACCCGGCTAACACTTCTGATTGATTTGTAAACTAAAATTCGTTATCGAGAACCAATCAGATGTCTTAACCGGTTGACCTAGCTCATTGTCAGTCAGTGAACCGGCTGAGTAAGTGTAGCTACTATCCAAAATGGGCCTAAAAGTGTTCATGGATAATAATAAACCGTTACTGAATCTGCATTTAAATATCAAGCACTGATTGTGTTATAAACAGTAAATTTTTACTATGAGCAGGGATTTTTGAAGCATCTAAAAGGCGAGAAGTTAAGCCCCGTAAATTTACAAGACGGTGATTACACCCGAGTGTTTATTTACAACTAGTGTATATTTACGCACGGTGTGTAATAAACACTCGGGTGTATAAATACACCACCTCCAGAAGTCGTGTAAATACTCGAGTGTATAATTACACCACCTCCAGAAGACCTGTAATACTCGGGTGTATTATTACACCACCTCTAGAGGTCGTGTAAATGTAAAATTACACACATGCAAATATACATCTGGTGCATGTGAACTCACTAAGTTTAAATTTACACAGAGCTGTAAAAGTAAGATCACTCCACCAAAAGACCCATTACAAAATTATCTCTGTCGTTCCATACTTAAAGCAACACTGCCACCTCTGTTGCTGTTGCTGCTATTGCTCTGTTGCTACTGGATGAAACTTCACGGCTTTTTCAAACGAAATTTTTGCAAAAGTTCGTCGTTCGAGTTGAACGCCGAATTTCCAAAAGCCAGCACGTCATCAAAAACTAGAACCATGTTGTTGAACGATGTTTGGGACACGATTATTGATATGCCACTTTCATCAGTAATGCTCGCTGCTGGATCGCCGCATTAGGAAATCCCAAGATTATCATTCAGGCGATGGCCTTATGAAAATTTCACGAAGTACAAGGTGCAGTAAATCGGACCGAGTTAACAAGGAGTACAGAAGTTTCTGTTTACTCCAACGAATAACCATGTAGCCGTTGAGTTTCGACGTTATTTGAAGTAAAATGAAAATTTCAAGACGTTTCAGTAATAGATGAACACTTAAATAAAAGTTCACGTCAACATGTAACTATTTCCATAAAAATCGGGGTTTAATATTTAGTGCGTGATGAGAAACAATTAATTTCACGATTTTAATTGATTGCTAGATATAGTTGATGCTCAGGTTTAGTTTCGTTTTAATGGGGATTTGACGATCTGTTCTTTCGCGCAATTTCATAAGTTTAAGTTTATTTCCGGGTAGACAGCTAGACTTTTTAGCACTTGCTATTTCCCTCCCTTTTAATAGGGAGCTAAAGACGATTTTTGTCCTGATAGGCTCGTTGGTTGAATATGTGATACATTTACCTAAATTCAGACCACTGGACAAAAACAAAAATAGGCCTTTCATGCCACGTCGCATATGTTAGGATTTTTATCGAGTTCTTAGTGCCACGGCGTATAGTTGCAGCTCGGTCGGCAGGACTAACTGTATGAGCAAGATTCGTGTTTTAATCTACTGCGTGTTCATTACTTATATAGCAATCATGCAAGTGATTGCTGTGACGATGAAAACACACGACAGTTTTCTGCCCTTGGTATCTGCGGTAAATTGAATTGTTTTAACAATTTTTTTCTAGTCGCTTTAAAAAGCGACTAGAAAAAATTCATATTAGCATTCGTCGTAAAAATGGAGGGACGCCCAAGATAAATTTCACACAAGAGTGATCATTTTTCACCACTGAGACGCGGATAAAATCACCAATTCTGCTAGTGGGTATAAGTTGCCTTTGTCATCAGGGTGGAGTTTTGTTTACTGGACATCCTTTGATTTCCTCTTTGACCTAGTTCGAGGACGGACACGCACTATAGGTTGCCATTTTCATAAAAATGGCATGGTGAGAGGTACGATAAATAGCATGGTGAGAGGTACGATAAGGAAGCAAAGTGTAATTAAATTTTCTAATGAAGTTGCTTTGCAACACAGATTTGAGAGGCCGTACAACTAGACTTGTCAAGGTGGCAAGCAAATTTACATGACGGAATCTGATTTCCTTTACACTGAAACTTTTTTAACTTTGGGGGAACATGTGAAAACACGAATACAAAAACGTGCTTGTCTAGACACCCTATGTTACTAGATGCCGTGCTGTTATTACAAAATTACTTGTGTATACTTAAAAGGATAAGGCGTATCGTTTCCTCGTTTAGTAGGTGCATTCACGGACAGAATTAATGGCCTGGCAACTTATTACCATATTTACAAAGATTTTACGCAAAATAGAACCTTACTGAATTTGAATGATATCATGCAGACAGTTTCAGGGAAAGGGCATATGTACTGAATTGAGACATGAGCAAAATATCACATATAACATATTCTCCGTCCCAGTCACCACAACTTACTTTTTAAATTTGAGTCATTAACTAAGCGCAAGCACACAAGTAGACCCCTGTATCGAGACGTTTCTGTCATGTTAATTGGGGAAGGTTTAATGGATATGAAATATTATTTACGCGAGGAATTTCGGCATAAGAAGCAACTACACTCGTGGCAGCATTTATTGAATAACGAAACGGAAACAAAATTCATCCTAACCCATATGTTGGTGATGGATTATCAAATAATTATAATAACTACACCACAACTTATCTCACTCTGCTATTGTATTGTTTTGTCCGGCGCAAATGTGGATAATTCTTTAGTTTTGACATAATTATCCAAAATCACGGTATTCTGGTAATAGTAACTTCAAAACTACATTTGTTTGCAGTTATACGGGACAGGTTATCGATTTTTCAAATTAGGTTTGGCTATTTTGAAAAGCTGGTTTTATGATTGTATTTTGCTGAGATAGTGGGACGTTTTGATCTTAATACTCATTGAGTGTCAATCGGTTAATTAGTGAAAAAGTGAAAAAGTATGAGCGTTTAAAAAATTGGAGGTTTATACTTAAAGCCAATCAAAAGTATGTTTTAACATACTTTTGATTGGCTTTAAAAGAGTTAATCTGAGCTCTATCGGGAGCGCAAACCCACCCTACTGTCTATCAAGCATGACATGACAAACACTGGGGCGTAACTGTTTTGGCTTTTTACACTGGTTTTGATTATGGTGGTGTTCTCGGCCATTTTCCACAACACAATTAGCAGCTAAAATAAGCACCTCGATTTCGTTACTTCTACCACGGTTACGGGCGTTTGACTGGAAGGCAACGTCATAATTACGAGACTGAATTGATGAGAGTAAAGAGCTGGCTAAACACGACGAAATGCATCTTTTAAAAGCTGCATTTTGCTGCCTCCTGAGTTGACTAAGAATGAAAATCGAATTAGTCCTTTTACTCTCGTAAAATCAGACTCATAATAATCTTTACAGTGATAGGATTCTGTTTACAAGAACGTCGAAACCATCTCTACGACTCGAGGAAAAGATGTAGTTTATTGAGGTTGGCCAACCCTAAAATTGATAGAAGTGGCGCATGTACGTATTGCCTGTGACTTCAGTTGGTAAGAAGTATAGAAATACTATCACTGAAAGAAATATTATGAAATGGGTTTGATGAGAGTAAAAAGGCCACTGAGATAAAGAGGGGAAATGCAGTTTTAAGTGTTTGAATAAAAATGTTTTAAAAACTAAATGTGAATCGAATTAACTAATATCAGTGAAACATTCGTGTCGGTTTTAACAGGACATTTAAAATAATCGTTGACTAACGGTACAAGCAAACGGAATTCACAGTGAAAATGTGTGAATGACCGTGAGTAAAAAGGTAAACGCCATTTTTGTCTTGATCTTACCAAGTACGCAATTTTCTTTAGCGCCATCATGGCTAAGATGCCAGCACATTTAAACGTGTTTTTTAGTCACGAATGTAAAACGGGTTTTCAACATGTTGGCACTACTACATAACATGCATTTCTTACACTAAGAAAATCAGCAACAATGGAAATATCTCTCTTGCATTGATTCAGTAGGGTCTGTTTAACTGGCAACATTGTGTAAGATATCAGGAAGTCATTACCTTGCATTGCTCAATCATAACCAATCGATCTTGTGTTATGTAACCTTAAATTTCTAGAATTCTCTTGTCCACTAAATGTCACACCGGGACGCTTTTCATCACGGTGAGCAGTTAATACAGCAACACTAGACGAATTTTATGATGACAAGACAACGATTACGAGTTTTTAACGTCCATTTAGGCTGCTGGAGACTGCAATATACTTCAACTTTAATCACTTAGTTTCCAGCTGTCGTCACTGGGCCCAATACTGTGTCACAACACATCTTAACACGGATATAAAGTGACGTTCAGTGGCTTCTTACGAGAAAACAAAGGTCGTTACTGAGAAGTACTAAGAAACCGCCGTCGTGTCATATTGTTAAACGTTATGAGTTGGTGAACAGTACAAGGAGTTAACGTATGTCCATGTTACACACCTGAGATTGTGTTCTTACCGAAATACTTACCTTGTTATACATACGCCATATCACATATTCACTGTTCACTTGGGTGTGAGAACTATCATACACAAAAACAGCGACGTCACAAAACATCTTTGTCTGATGCGGGTCAAATTTCATATAAATCAAATCAATACTACCACCATGCCATCTTTTGTCACATTCATACTCAACCAGGGTCTTTCCAGTTGAATCAATATATATTCGTACACTATTACAACGATAAAAACAATGGGATGGAACCCTCTCAACAATAAATTCGCCTATCTGTGCACCATACAAATAACTAGCTGTAGCATAGCTATAAAAGTGAGCAAGACGCCGCTTCAAGAAGAATGACCCGAATAAAATTGCTTATTCAAACGGCTTCGTCTATAAGTCGTCGCAGATTTCTACATGTTCTACTGAGTTTCACGTTTTTATTTGATTTCAATAGTAAACGAGTACTGTATTTATTCTAGCGCCAATCTCTTTCCGCCTGCGGTCAGTAACATGCACTTATAGAAAAAGTAAACATTGCTAATTAGTATACTTTGATAGCAGTCCTTCATTCAAGCTCGTTGTGTGGAAAATCTTACAAGGTGCAAAGTGTACAATCTTAAGTTCGTTGGAGAAGACATAATGAATACTTGTGATCGGGGGTTTAATGCAACAAACTCAAGATTGCACAGAGTACATTTTGTTAGATTTTCAACATTTGATCTTGTTAAGATTTTAACAAACATTTTCAGAAGCGTAGTTTAATGTCCGCACCACAGACACAAATTTTGGTTTAACTCGGTGCATTAAAATACTCGGCTTATAATTGCTGTCTAATAATAGGCTTCTTTTTATAGCAACTAAATTCGGTGACCTAAAAACTCACTGACCCTCCCTTATTGTGGGCAGTGACCTTGAAACTTTCAATTCTTATTCGTCGGGTTTACTGAATTATTTAACATCTGTTTGACAAGTATGCGTATTAAGCTACATACGTACAAAACTAGAGATTTTAACTTAGGAAAAGAATATATTTTCTGAACGTAGAACACCTGTAGAATTTAATTTTCTATTAATTTGACACTCTAGTTGGAACTCTTTAGTAAAATTCTGAGAAAAACAGAAAGGTATATTAACGAAAAAACAACGGTATCAATGACTTGATCAAACGTTACTTGATATATATGCTCAAAATAAAGTCTTAAAAACCTTGTTACAGTTTTCTAAAATATCATGTCGTTTTCATGGAGTCATAAAAGTTATACTTTTGATGTCCACTTATACGAAAGAGGAAACTTATGTGAAGAGTTTTGGATTTACAGTGGCGGCTGCAATGTTACACGAGAAAGTGATGCAAATATTAGTCTATTAATTTGAAAAAATTCCACTTGAAACGCATATACATAGCAAACTACGAACATACCCACTAGATTACTTGGTAGAGTAATACTTGCTACCTGGAACATCCACTTCTTTGTAAGTGTAAAACGATTGTCTGACGCATCACGTCAAGACACTCGCGAGACACCTGGTGTGCGTAATCTTTGTTTGTGGAACGGAAACGAATTCCATCCTATAAGCCAATAATCCCAACCAATCACTTCAGCGGCCGCCATTTGCTAGTAAAAGGTGAATTCACTAGAAACCTTAAATCAGTTTTGCTAGTTCATCTGTGACATAAGAAAACCACACCTCCCAAGTGTTACAGACACGACTGCAGAAAACTTTACCGGGGTTTTCCGTAGATAAGCCCACCCGATGAAACGCCCATGTGCGTTTATTCGGAAAATTATGCCGAATATACGCCCATGGGCTTTTTATTTGGTTTGCAACTTTTCGTCAAGTGTCCAGATAGTGGTGCGTTTATTTGGAAAATTTCCTTTTAAAAGCCCACTTAGCGTCAACTTTTAGTCACAAAGTCAGTTTTGTGAAGCATTTATCAATTATAAAAACGAATGAAGTGTTGCCGAACTATGCATTTATTGCTATAAAATTCTTAAAACTTTTTTAAATAAAAAATCAGCCACGAAACCTCTTAATCTACGTGTATTCAGCCGGTCCATGTCAATGTTTTCATCCAGCTCCTCCGAATTTCTTTCCAACTCCGAGTCTCTGAAGGGATCCCGCGACTTGCCATCCATCTCTTGGATACCCGCGTTGTATCCCATGTGTTCGCGAATTCGGGGTTGACTAATACGGTACGGACCATTTGCCCATCAACATTCGAATGCTATGATGTCTTGCGGGATTTTCCGCACGCCTGAAGATACAGTCCAGAAATTTCTCGTAGCCGGATGGGGGGGGGGGCTGCGATATCCTGTCGAGGTATATTCTTTCTCGCCGCCGCTTTCAAGCCAATACTGATACACGGGTGAGAAAAAACATGACCGCCGGACCCAAAACATGACCGCCAGACCTCCAGATCGGACCAAATCACCTATAAACAGCATCTACGGGATCAAATGGGACCGCCGCACCAAAAATGGGACAGATGCACCTAAAGACATAACCGCTCCACCACAAAACAAGATCGCCGGAGACTAAACGTGACCGCCGGACAAAATGAAAATTATCAATGCCTTTAAGTGATACCGCGGGTTATGACGTAACCGGCCAGCTAGATGCATGAAGACTGTCGTCAAAATAACCTTGGTAGCAATGTGTGTTGAACTCCGTTAGACTCCGAAATTTCACACGCTTAAAGTTCTTATTTTTTCACAATACGTGGTGAGAGTATTCAAGCCGAAGTTCATAAATTTTCTACTGAGCGTCCTTGGGTGCTATCAACTTTGCCACAAGGAGGTCTAGAAGTGTCATGCACATTAATTTTCTTGTCCCGCTGGGCAGATATTGCAAAAAATGATAAGTTGCTACACAATTAACTTTGTAAACAGGTATCAACAGTACTTTTAAGGACTACCAATCCACCCAGAAGGGCTGTTTCACTTACAAAAATACATATCACGCATCATGCTGGTATTTAGGTAGCCAAAATTGACTTTCCGTTTACACACCCCTTTTCCGAATAAACGCCCGGGTGTTTCTTGGTGTTACTAAAATGCCTGAAAATTTTCACTTTCCGAAAACACGCCCAGGGGCTTATCTACGGAAAACCCCGGAACAAGACTTTTGTCTAACAAGTTGAATACTACAATTGTATGCAAATATTTCATAAAACTAGAAGACATCAAATTTTATTAGATTCACAAGAAACCTAAAATGTATAATTGTCATAGCTTTCATATTGAGCTTTGTATTTGTAATTGTTTGTGTGCATATGTATATACCCTGTGATAGGGGCTGGAGCATAGACTTAGTATTAAGATGTCTATGGACTGGAGGGTTCGTTACTCGAAATAAGCGATTCAGACTACAAAGGCTCAAGCATACTCGTGAAACATTCCCCTTTCAATATTGCGATTTTGCGTTATCTTGTTTTTTCGCCTATCGAACGCTCCTTGATCAGTGCCTACTTGCCCTATAAATGTAGCTAAGCCCTGAAAAAAGTTCATTAAATTTTAAAAAGGCAAATAAATAATGCAAGCCAAGTTTGTTGTTGAGTACTAAAATACTTGCAAGTATCCATGGAGTTTGGCATTATATCTGAGTCTGGTATTATATCGGAGTTTCTTCTTGAATTGTTAAAGAGTAAAACTGTTCCACAGCCAAGGTTATAAAAGAAAAAATAGCACTTTATTTCACAATTTATTATCATATACTGTATACACACGAATACAATATCTTACAAAACACAGTTGCAATCAAAATATGACAGGACTCAATCATGTGACTACTGTCTTCTTTACATCACAAAACGTGTTACTGAGAGAAGTCTGCAATATTGCAGCCTCTTACTTTAAGCTGAGCACTATCATTTCACATCTTCGACAATCAAGCAACAGTTTAGTATATAACACATGGCTGCTAACTAGAAGAGAGCATTTAGTTACAAATGCTTCCCTATTTTAGAAGACCAACACAGGGGCATTATGGGAGAACAACACTTCCCTACAGTTGACCATCAATACTGCGCTTCAACAGCTTCTCGAGCAGACGACGTTACACTTTAGAACTCAGCCTCAACAACACAGGCATCATTCGCAAATGACACACACTTTGCCAGAGCCAGAGTAACTCCAATTTTCTTCTTACTACCTAGCCAGGCTTCCATAAAGATATAACTTAATTCACCAGTATTTACAGTTAAACCCACATCAGTTAGTAGCCGCTCTTTTCTCAGACTTCTCGTGAAATTCTTTCATTCGCTCCTCAAGTTCAGGCCTGAAGTGTCTTATAAGACCCTGCAACAAAAACACATTGTAATAATCAACCATAAGTTATCAACATCGTTTAAATCAACTTTCACGCCCTTGTCTGTATATTCATCCTGCTAGGTAAGCAAAACGAATCAGAACAATAACAACAGTCAGTGGAATACTAGAACATACAATGCCCTTTGGATAATACATTTATGAAGCAATTTCAAAATTTACCACAGAATGGAATGCTAGTTATTGTCCCAATTCACCATGAATGCCATGGACCATACAATTTGCAGGTATATTAGACAAAACTGTGACATTTACCTGAACAGGCCAGGCAGCACCATCACCCAAGGCACATATAGTGTGACCTTCAATCTGTTTGCTTAATTCATATAGCATGTCTATTTCTTCTGGACGGGCATTACCCTCCACTGTAACAATAATGAGTGTGTAACTACAACCAGCATTGTGCAACAATAATGAGCGTGTAATTACAGAAAGCAGTGTGAAACCATGTCGTACTGAAATGCCCCGAGAACATGTTTTAGGCACAAAAGTACTTCATCAAAGAAATCTTGGTAAAACAATATTTAGGGTAAAATCAAGCCACCTAGAAACGACTTCATGAATGTTTATTTAAATTCAAATTTGAAAGCATAATTTAGTTAGACAGAATCTGTGTATAATTACTTAAAAAGAGACATATCTAAAAGCTAACTGAAACATGACAGCTGAAGAAAAACCGAGCACCATACTTTTTATTATTAGAAACTGCTTACCTTCAACTTGGTGTGAGGACCATAAAGCAATACTTAAGATGATAGGCTACCTTCACCACCAAGGACAAAATTTCTTGAATTAATCTTCTAAGTATTAATAGCAGACCATAATTTCCATTTTTAAAGAATGTTAATGTCTTCATTTTTGACAGTGGAATACTCTGGTTCAAAAGCCTAAAACAAAATCCCATTCAGGCTTTTGTGGCTTGCAGAATGAAGCAACAGAGAAAATCATGTTTGTGAATACTTATGGAATATTGGTGCAACTCAAGATTTTTCTAGAAATAATGCATACACTTGCTTATGGATATCTGGGCATTATTTCAGTACATATGATTCTGTGATCAACAAAGATTTTAAAAATATAGTTTTATGGGTCTACCACTAACAATTAAAAACATTTAAGCAATTCAATCATTAGTAATGCAGGTAGCCTGTTACCTTAAGATTTTTTCAAAACATTAAAAATAGCAGAATATTAAAGCCACATACAAAAATAATTAGATCAAGCCAAAATTGGAAACTTTAAGCTAGAATAATCAGGTTTGAAGTAACAAATTAAGCAGTGGAAGCAATTGATGAACTCCAATTGAGCTACTGGACAGTTATGAAAAACCAGGTAAATATTACAATATCTGAATGATAATCAGAAAGACTTTCAGATTTTCAAAGATGGCACTATGTGTGGCTTTACATGGAGAATGCATCTTTCATAGAATTTTGACAAAATACTGACGAAAGCAGTTAAGACATCTCATAGTTTCTACTAGAACACACATATCCTTTGGACACTATCAATCTATTGCTCACTTCAAAAACACTAAAAATGCTCACCAAATCTGTTCATTATCTTATTCATCCAACCTGTGCCTTCTCTGCAGGGGGTGCACTACAACAAATAATTCACCGATAAAGAAATCCCCTTTCGCAAGAAAAGTTTAACAAAAATATAAGGATATGAGTATACAATGACTGCAAATCTATGGTGCATGTTGTGAGAAATGAGTTACTAGAAAACAAGTGATCGGCCAATGATTATAAAGCCTGTCAACTATACAAGTAAGAAAGAGTGACTCGTTAAAATTCTGAACACCCACACAGTGAAGTCACCTCTTCAGTATGATCCATACACAGTTACACAAACCCTGGTATAAGCCACCCACAAGGCTACACATTGCACATCACATACACAGTTACACAAACACTGGTATAAGCCACCCACAAGGCTACACATTGCACATCACATATACAGTTACACAAACCCTGGTATAAGCCACCCACAAGGCTACACATTGCACATCACATACACAGTTACACAAACCTTGGTATAAGCCACCCACAAGGCTACACATTGCACATCACATAAACAGTTACACAAACACTGGTATAAGCCACCCACAAGGCTACAAATTGCACATCACATCCCTACCTGTCCACAACTCTCATGTCGGTAGAAGTGGATGAGGCGAGCTATACACTTGATCATGTCTGCCTGCTTATTCATCACAATCACTGCTGCTGTACCCAGACCAGACTGGACTTCCACAAGGGCATCAAAGTCCATCAGCACAGTGTCACATATACTGGCAACAGATAGAGAGGTCAAGTCAGAAGAGACATCATGTGACTTGTCCGGAAGTTATATGGGGAGAGTAAAGAAGACCAAGATGTTTACTTGAAATTTAAATACAACTACACTTAGTTGGCATCAGCAGAGAGGTTTAGATTGAAATGAATTTTTTTAGAAAAAGTCAGCAAGTGTAATGTTTTGACCTTTTACTTCTTTTATTTACATCTATCCAGTCTGCCAAGTGTTTGTACTCCTTCACCTTTTGGGTATGACAGGCACCGACGAGCCCCCAGGTATAATGCCCTGCAGGTTATCCCAGCCACCTATAACTCCGCCAGCATGCCTCTCGATAAGTTCCTTCAGTGGAATTGACATCTCTTCCTCCACCGTGCAAGGATTATTCACGTGACCAGAGATGTTAAATAGCTAGAAACATGGAAGGAAATAAATGGTCAAGTCTTAACAAACATCAAACTGCAATGTCACTGACTCTTGAAGCTGACTTACTTTTAAGTTAACAATATTTAGAGATAAGGTCAAAAGCAGTTCTGGTCAATGCGATATCAAACAGCATAATCAGTTCTGGTCTATGCGATATTTTTAGATGCACCTGAAGTGAAGGGGAACTGCAACACAAAAGTGCACAACTTGACCTTGGAAACCCGTTCTTAATCAATCAAGGCCATAAAAGAAGTGATTGTTGCCAAGTTGTCAAGACACTTTGTTAAAAAGTTACCTTAGATACGCTTGTGTACCGTTTCAAAAATAAATTTGCAATAAGTGGTAAGGGCAGGTCTTTTTTCTATAAACAATGAGGAGTGGGTTTCAAAATGAGTCTGGCACATGCCAGAACCAACTATATTACTTCTTTCGCCTAACAACATCTTGATGTGCTTAAGTTATGCCACAATATGACGTTTGAACAGACAGGCTTTAACAACTATTAACCATTCTGGACCTAAAAATGTTAACCTTATGACAGAAATTTGTATTGTCCAGTTCACAGCACTACAGGAAAACAATTTCAAGGAAACATTCAACTAAGAATTGGATCTTTCACAAACTTCTTGTGTAAACACCATGAAATACTCGGCAATGACATACCTTTGTGCCACGATTTCTTTCACGTCCAAAACCAGCAAACCAATCACCACCTCTGCGACATATCTCTGGTGCCACTGCTACAGTCTCCACATTCGACACGGTTGTTGGGCAGCCAAAAAGACCGATGTCAGCAGGGAAGGGGGGCTTCAAGCGCGGCTTGCCTTGTTTACCTTCCAGAGACTCTATAAGAGCCTGAAGATGGAAAGTACAGGTGTCAGAAATGAGAAGGCACAAAAAGGACATAATTCACATTGAGATGGACCTGGAAACATGTTCTATAAAGCTGCTGGTATACACGCAATGAAAAATGGCATTTCTCACAAAAACAGTGATCATTCATAAGTAATGAAAACCTTAAAAAATTTGGGCACATGTACTGCAACTAGCTAAGAGTTGCAAACTGCAAGCCTTGAACTAAAAAAATTATGGCTAAATTAATACTTGCCGTTTCTTCTCCACAGATGTAAGCGCCAGCCCCGCGGTGGACGTAAACATCAAAGTCATAGCCAGTACCACAGGCATTCTTACCAATCAGGCCAGCATCGTAGGCCTCTTTGATGGCCAGCTGTAGGTTTGAGGCTTCGTTGTAAAACTCACCACGGATGTAGATGTATGCTGTAGACACGGAAAGTTAAACACTCAGGTAAACATTTCTTTTTCCATTTTTATCTTACACTCACTTTTATAACTGAAGCAGTTTAGAACACACGCGTCATCTAAAGTGTTCACCCGAAGATGTGTTTTTGAATTATTTGATGGGATTAAGCTTAAGTAGATGCATGTCGAGTTTATGGATGATTCAACTTGGATGCAGCTTTGATAAGTTGTACGAAATAAAACTAAAGAAATAACAAAATAACACTTCCGCTTCTCAGAAATCTTCCCATATTCTCCATTGATAAAAATTCCACCAATCTCCATTTTCCAACATACATTGTGTGTTGTTCTGTGCTAGTGTAACCATTTCAACGCTGCTTTCATGGACACCAAAATTTAGAAGTGAAGGGTGAACACTGGATCTATGTTAAAGTTCACATTCCTCATCAAAAAAGAGACTAAACGATATTGCTTGAAAACAAACCACGATATCACCACACTTGAACAAAGTTGTCTACACTTAAATCACAGAGCGACAGTTACAGCAAATGGAGTGCTGATAAGTGTCTCACCAGCCCTGGCCCCCATGGATCTGCCTGCCACAAGGCATCCTTCCACTAACTTGTGAGGGTCGTGTCGCATGATTTCGCGGTCCTTGCATGTGCCTGGCTCACCCTCATCCGCATTTACAACGAGATATTTGGGCCTAGCAGTTCACATGGTGGGAGAGAATAGAATAATGATCAGTAAAAACTACACCAAGAATATAGGCCTGGTTATGGTGAAGAACGAGGATTATTCCTTTGGGGCTATTCTAACAAATGAATCGAAGTATAGAGTTACATTTTTCCTAATACAAAATACAATGAGATCATAACATTATGAAAGACAACATGTAAATAACCTGCCAAGTAACAGATCTAAAGTACAGAAACTTAAAAACAAGAAACCAACATAGCTTACAACTTTCAATTACAATTATGAAAAATGACTGGCTGTGCACAACCTACATTTCATAATGAGTTGTTGTTCCTACCTGCCATCATCCGGTTTGTTCATGAAGCCCCATTTCATGCCTGTAGGGAAGCCAGCTCCACCACGACCCCTCAAGCCTGACTTGACAATTTCCTTCAGGATCCATTCATGGCCTTTCAACAGAATTTCTTTAGTTTTGTACCAATCACCCTAGTGAAGATATTAGGTTGACAGTGAAACATTTCTTGCTCAAACAGGGCATGACATACACAAACAGTACAAACCAATGGAAATTGTACTCAGAGATGTTCATTACCACAGAAGTGCTAATAAACGAATGAAACAAAACATTGCATTGATTTTAAAAGGCGTATAACAAAAGCCAAGTCAGTACTGGGTTGCAAGTTTAAAAACACACAAATTAACAATGAGTTCACTTTAAAGAGGAGAATTTTTAATCAATGAATAGAATTTTTTAAGCACGGTGAAGGAAATTTTGTGGTTTTAAAGTGTTTTCCACAGGAGACTGAGGCCAATATTTGACCACAAAATCAAGGCATCGAGGGCCCTGATAGTTGATGGTGTACCAACATTAAATGAAGCAAAAATCAGTCAATAAAATGCACTTGAAACAAATTTAAGTTTTATCTTACAATTGACTAAAATTTAATATTCGTCTTGGCTAAATCAGTTTTCTTGGAACGGGCCCCTGGAGTGTGTGTCCATACAAACATAAAAACAAAGCAAAATTTCATTTCCTCAAGTGCTAACTTTTCACACAATCTTATCCAGCAACCTACCCTTTTCATAGCCCCATTCAACCGCCAGTCATGACGGCCGTACAGATTAGTAAAAATTCTGTCCTCGTCTTTCAAGGGCCCATACTTCGTCTGAAATTTACAAACACAAAGGGTCAACATTCAACATATTTTGTGACAGCAACTTAAATTACACTACCTCTGTTTCAGTTTTGAATGTGACAGTCAAAACTTAGGCTACCAAAATTATGTCCATTAAAGAAGTTAATTTTCATTAATAATTAACTGTTACATACGTCAAACATTCTTGTTATGGAATTGGAAATTCACTCAATCAACCACTGTGTTACTAGAAACTTCCGATGAAGCCATTGCAACATCCTTAACAAAATTCTAATGCATGGTTTGACAATTCCTGAACAAATTTGGGTGTAGCTAAACTCAAAGGGACTAAAAATTTGATTGCAAACTAATTACCTTTTCTGTGGAATTGCGACGGGCTGTGACACTCAGGTGACTGGGTAGTTTCTTTAAAGCTAAGGAAACACACAATGATAAGGCCATTAAAGCAAAAGTGGTCATCTCTGTGACAAGGCATTACAGAGACTATTATTTTGACAATAAGTTTGAGGTTAAAATACAAAAGTAACAACAACAAACTAAAACAAAAGTTTTGGCACTAATCCTGAAAGACACTCACACACTAAGGATCTCAACTCAGGTAGTCGAACTCATTACAGATAATAAACCTGGACTTTTTGGGTTTTAAAAAGTAAATACCTAAAAATATCTGAATTGGTACATTATTCATTATAACTTGACCTTCAGCAATGTCCAACCTACTTATAACAGCTGAATCCCCAGTTTCATGACGACAGTCTCAATTTTCCCAATCAAGCAATGACGACATAAGCATTATGTTTACTCAAGGAAGAGGGTACTTTTTGACGACAATAATTTGACACTGTCAGATTTTATTTTGCCAGTTTTTTCCCCACATATATTTGAATTCACGTAGCTTTCCAACAAAGCTACTGAAAAGAGGACCCATCTTGCCCAGATGTAATGTTAATTCCATTTCTGGATAATAATGTCATCTATTGTATTCACTTTTGCTCATGACACAAATTGAAGTCCCAGTGAATGTAGCTTAAGTAAAAAGCTGTATAAATATATAGTAAAATATGACAAAACAGAAATTAATTTAGTAAACTAACTTGGGTACCAATCAGGGCTTGGAATGACCAATGACAAAAAACGCGGAAACTTTTACAGCCAAATCATGCCCGATATCCAGCCTTTGAAATGATCAATGTGAACCTTTCCACGACAAAAATCGGGAGGACTAAAAAAAAAACGTTACCACCATCAGTAGCATGCGTCTGCGTCCTTTTTCGCTCGCCCGTCCACTCCCAACCCACACAAATTTGGCTGCAGAGCGGTAGTATTTGTCGCCGCGCTTAACAATAACACGAGCCGCCATTGAAAATCACACCACGCTTTACCCAGATGCCCCGGCAATGTTGACAATTTACGTTCCTTCGAAACATAGACTTCCGCTTTCCGAGGTGAACGTCGTCTGCAACGCCGCGGTAAGAAAGGAATTTGCCGCGGAAATTTCATATCAAATCCGATTTTTTTACGCGGAAATATTATAAAAAAAGCGGAAAGCACATTTCAAAAAAGCGGAAATCCGCGTTTCCGCGGAAAATTCCAAGCGCTGACCAATGCAATAAGAATGTCATAAATCCATTATTGAGTGATTTAATTTGGAGAGCAAACAGATGTGTCAACTTTGAGCAGCATGAAACAGAGCACAAAACGTTGACCAATTTCTGTTTTCGCTGATTCTTCAAGTCAGTGTCTTTTTTCACAAATATCAGATGTGATTGAACTTCATTAATACCAGTTCTCAGTATTTCATTCCTAGATAATTTTGAGCACACATTTCTTCAATGAAGTTGTCAACGTCTCCTAAAGATATCAACCAAATAAAAAATCTAGCAATAACTGAACCTGCAAAATTCAGACCACAATTCTCGACCCAGCAATCATTATGTCGAACTTTGGCTAAGCTTTTCTTGACTTTCAGTCATACACATAGCCATTGTGCAAAGATGTTAAATATACAGCTTTGTGCCAATGGGGGTAAAAAATGGCCAAACAAAATCTGACACAAAATCAGTCATTAAAAACTGCACTCTTCCTTGAGTAAACTAAATTATTTGCTGTTGTTAGAAAAACAGGCATTCTACAGTTATTCAGCTGCTAAAGCTATGGAGCAATCTTATGCGTTGGCTTTTGGCGCCACGGAATGTACTAGAAGTTGGCCAGTTTTTTTCCCCCCGATTCTTCAATCAACTGTTCTTATTCTACGAGGTTGTGTACATGTCACAACAAATTATCAGAACTGGTTTCATTTTGTTATAAGTTTTTAGTATTGTAATACCAGCAAATCGAATTTTAGAACAAATTTTGGTGCGGCGAAGCTGCCATCATCATCTCCGAGAGATGGAGGTCAATTGGAGCTTAACACAGTGTATTTTGACGATAGTCTTCATACAGCTAACTGACTGGCTAATTCATACACAGCTAACTCAGCTGGCTACATGGCAGTCAAAGGGTCAGTTGTGAACCACTAATGAAAGCTACAGTGGTAGTGAGCAACTGCTGGTATTAAACAAATCATAAGTACACTGGTCATAAAACTCAGTAACCTACAGTACAATGGCTGGGCTGACACCATTATCTGATAGTACAGGGTGGATATTAATTTTCATCTAAGTAAGTCAACTTAGATTTAAATGACGGGGAACGGAATTTAATCAACCAGTCAGTCCTCTGGACCAGCGTTTCAAAAACCCATAGAAACACTGCTTTTGTTAAATTCTAATGAGTTGTTTTGGAGTTATGGAAGGACCCACATATCCGACTATAACCGCGGGAGTGTTTTGTTCGAGTTGGAAGGATTTATCATTTATAAGTCTCCAACTGCTCCAGTCCAAACTCCATCTACACTCGAAAGCGTACATGTAGGAACATAACTTAGCCCGTGCAAAGGTTACACTGTGTTTGAGAATGTATGAAAATGTACAGAAGAGGGTTATGGGGAAGTCAGTGGTCAGTTGGCCATGCCAACAGGAGGCAGCACGGCGGAACTGTCCAGTACTCACCTCACCAGTCACTAGTTGGTTAGCGATCTGGAACTGGCACACTGACTACAGCCTGCAATTAGCTCTAATAAACGCCGAAAACAAATAAAATAAATGTATTTTTATGGGAAAATGCAAATTCAGAACATTCGATTACATGACGAGAATCCTAACCAAGAAGCTTACCAATTGAAGATCGAAATGTTGGTGCCAGTTTCGCAAACGTAGCCATATTTATGCAACAAATATGTCCGCTTTACATAACATTCATAAAACTGTATTTTGAAAACCTGTTATGGAGTTAACAAGAAAATAAATTACATATCAAATAACAATTTTTGCAAAATAAAACTCTATATTTTATTATTATAGGTTTAATTTTTTTATAAATTGCCCGTTTACTTTTTTTAAATTTCATAGTAAAATTATTGTTTGGTGTTGTATGTTCTTATTTCTTACGCCAGATGTCGTTCCGATGCAGGAGTTCCGTGATTTTGGAGTTTGCACTCACAAGGTAGGCAGTGCTACTCAAAACATTGGTGGACCCAGCTACTGGTATTCGCCTGTGAAAAATCATAAATTAGCAGTGGTTTGACCGTGAGTGAAAGCTGCTGGCGTAACACTATACTTGTTTGGGTTTGACGGTTCGCTGAGTGAGTGAACAAAGCTTGCCCATGCAGAACCGGGCCTGGGCCCATGACAGGGCTTTCCCGTTCAGTGACTTTACCAGACATAGGACTATGGGATGTGAGAGTGTGGTAACATCTAGCTTCTTTGTTAGCTGCCAAGCCCACTTTTTTGTCTGTTATGACAACAAGCAGGCCAATTATCTACCAGGCTTATTACAGACCACAGTCAAACTTAGCCAGCCAGCAAGCTGTATGACGACTGTCGTCAAAATACAATATTTATATACAGCTTTGTACCAAGGCTAAGTCAAACTCAGAGTGAATGGGTGTATTCGGAAAGAATAGATTGCCGTAACTTCGGTTGCAGTTGGGCAATTTTGGCGATTCAAAAACTAAACATGATCACCATTTGACGAAGATTTCATAAATGCTATTGGTAGTATTGGTTTATGTTCAAATATGTTATAACTTATCTTTTATTTTTAACAGCTCAGCCCAGTCAGGGTGGATATGATCTTATTTGAGATTACACATTACACAATTATCGAACAAAAGAGAGCTGGATCTCCAACCATAAATGCCAGAATGGTGTTAATTAGTCGTGTAAGATATTGGCTACAGGGGTAAACTTCCTAACTTGTTGTTGGGCTATAGAATCGAACATGTTGGGAGCAATGGGGAAAATGCCGTAATGATGGGGGGTACTGACTTCCAGTGTTCCATAGAACTTAGAAGAAGTATGCGCGACGTGCTGTTCATAAGCACAACCAATTTCCCTTGTAGTTAAAAATCACCTTGTCCAAGTTTCGAACCTGGTACCTCTTGCTTTAATGCTGGGCATCCTTTCCAGTCGACCAAAGAGCAATTGCCCGTGGCATAGGCGATTGATTAAGAGAGGCCATTAATTTATATTACTACACTCACTGCAGATTCACCACACCCTGCAAAGGGGTTCCTTTTCCAACAAAATTCTATATGAAAGATACACACACCTTTAACGGAGAAATTCCTTACAAAAACTGGGTTCACTTTTGTCGGTAAATCATGGGTGCACCAAGGGGGGGCTCGGGGGGCTCTCATTCAAGCCCCCCAATTTGGCGATTCGGGCAAAAAGGTCCACCTCAGTGCAACAAAAAGTCCGAGTATTTCCATGTCAGTCTCTTATTCATCATTGATCATAAGTCTTGTCTTTCATTTTTGTAAGTCTATTTGTGTGTCTTAAGTCATTACGGCATTTTCCCGTTGCTCCCAACTTGTTCGATTTTATAGCCCAACAACAAGTAGGGAAGAACGGCGCCATAGCCAATATCTGATTAACTCCATTCTAAGCATTGAAGGATGGAGGGCCAGCTCTCTTTTGTTAGGTAATTGCTCTAATCTCCAATGAGATCATATCTACGCCTGACTGGGCTGTACTGTTAAAAATAAAAGTTAAGTTATAACATATTTAAACATAAACCAATAGCATTTCTGAATTCCTTGTCAAATGCTGTTGTTGAATTGCCATAATAGCCCACCTACAACCAGAAGTTACAACAATCTATTCTTTCCAATCCTACTATGCTTTACTTTGTTCACACCTGGTCTGTAATAAGCCTGGTGGCTGTTGTCATACCAGACAAAAGTCCGTGCTTGGCAGTTAACAAAGGAGCTAGATGTTATCACATGCTCACAACCCTCTTAGTCTGGTAAAGTCACTGAACGGGAAAACGCCGTCATGTACTGTCCTTGTATGTTTTTATGGAGGACCCCCATGGAAAGCAGTGAAAACTGAGGGGGTTACTCTCATTGCAAACACAATATAAGTAAATAAAATCGGTTACAGCAGAATAAAAGAGAAACTCATGTAGTGCAATTGCTGCTCTTTTGTCCCAGTTCTCCCTCTTTACAGCTCGGCTGACCATCTGACTGACCTAGTATAATTGAAAATTTAAACCATTTCACTATTAAATGTGTGAACTGAAGAGTAAATTTCAATTACCCCATTCCCTGCTAACACAATAGAGAGCCACAACTGACTGTGCTATCAACAGTCACAAGACCCTTTCATACTAGCTTAATCAACTCCTGTATGAGCTGAGCATCTAGTGAAGTGTCATTTAATTATTACAGATAGGTGACCAATTAAGTAATCCAACCAGTAGGACTGAATTCAATGGGCTATTGTGTCCACATTAGGGAATTCCAATGTTCAGAGGATCATCCACCAATTGGATGTACTTATGGGTACTACACCTGTACTAGGTTCCTCATGCTAAGATTGTGTTGCTAACCCCACAACAGAGCTCTATCAACTGACTGATTTTAATCCTCCCAAGGAATCTCACAACTTTTGAATGGAAGAACAATTTATACTGAAGCACCACTGTAAACCTCTCTTTCTTAGGGACTTTTTGAGCAGCTGATCGTGGCTTTTGTTCTGGCGGTAGTTTGAATATTATTTGCCTGTTTATGAAAATTCAAATTCTTCTGAGGTTTAGTTTTAAGTCAGATATTCGTTTTCATATTGAAGGTTACATCTGATAGCTGCAGATGGGAAAAAGAATTCTGTGTGTTGGCCTCACATGTCTAGATTTGATCAATGTCTGTCACCAGTTTCCTACCGAAGACACAGACTCAAGGTAAAAAAACTGAAAGGGCTACGTTGACAAAATTCAGTTCCAAATTGGTTTCAAAGTATCAGTTACTTTGATATCTGATTAATTGATTTTTACAATGCAAAAAATGTTTTGAAAATTTCGATGGATTTGTACTCTGCTGGTAAAGTCTATACTTACAATGAAACAGTTTACTGAATAGACATAGAAAGTGTTGTCAATTTCATCCAATATCTGCCAATTTTAATGCACATAGACACACACGTACACACACAAACACACACACACACATATGCACGTTATGCTGTCATCCCTGTCCGGTGTCCATCCAGCATTGCCTGGCATCTGCTGCTCTACCTCCTAAACCGTTGATGGATGCGCATCAAATTTTGCCATTTTTCTATCCTAGATGGGACACACCTGAATTTTTCTCTGATCAGATTACCGGTGTGTCGCCTAGTGGTAATTTCATTTTTATGCGCCCACATGTTTATATGTGGGCGCATATTGCCGTCAACTCTGTCTGGGTGTCTGGGCGTCCGGCATCTGCGGCTGTATCTCCTAAACCCCTTGCAGGATTGTATTGAAATTTGACAGGTGTGTTCCTGTAGGGTCTACGACAGAGGGCGATGAGTTTCTGACTGACTCAAGTACTGCTGTGGCCCCCTAGTGGCAATTTTAGTTTTGTATCTTCAAAGGTCTTCAACCGATTTTAATGAAATTTGGTACATAGGCATCTATTAATGAGTTGACACTATCCTCCCGTTTTCGTATTGCTTCGATGGATTTTGTGCCATCTAGTGGCCATTTTTACTATTTTTGAGTCGTTTTTTGGCGTCCGCTCCTCTAACATCCAAACCACTCTAAAGATGATTGTGAAAATTGGCATGTATGGTCTTACTATGAAGAAGACAGTTGTGGCGCCTCCTAGAGGCAGTTTTGTTTGTTTTTGCGTCCATGGCTGTATCTCCTAAACGCTCTTCAGGATCTTTATTAAATTTAGCAAATGTATTTATATAAAGTTGATAACAGACGACGACTTTCGGACAGATGGGTCTACAGGTTTTCCCCCTAGTGGCAACTTTATTTTTTTACATTTATCACTGTATCTTCAAAGGTACTCAACAGATTTCCATAAATTTGGCACATAGACATCCATTAGTGAGGTGACGCTAGCCATTCATCTTCGGATTGATTCAAGTTTTTTGCGCCACTTAGGGGCATTTTTGTTGTTTTTGAGTTTGTTTTGTGGCTTTTGTCCCTGTCAACCAAACCACTCTACGGATGATTGTGAAAGTTGGCATGTATGTTCTTTCTATGAAGGGGACTGTTGCCAATGATTTTCTGACGACTTCGACTACTGTGGTGCCTCCTAGTGGCATTTTTTTGCACCCATACCTGTGTCTCCTAAGCCCTCTGCAGGATCTTTATAAAATTTAGGACTTGTATTTATATGAAGTTAACAAGAGAAGATGACGACTTCTAGACGGATCCGATGAGTGGCAATTTCGTTTTTTTCTTGTTTCCTCTTTTTCTCTGAAGTTCCTCGGGGAATTTTAACTTGGTAAATGGCTTTCTTTTAAAGAAACGATGACATTTTCTTGGTTTTCAGGCAGATTAGACATATTTTGTGCCATCTGCAATGCATTCGGGGGCGCATTTCAACACTCTGCGTTGCTTTTGTTTACGTTTGCCTCTGTTTTCTGAGTTCCTCGAAGGACTTTCATGAACTTTGGGAAATAGGTTCCAATTAAAGAGACAATGACATTGTCCCATTTTTGGGCAGATCAGACTTATTGCTGCCACCTATTGGCTATTTTTATTATTTTTGAGTTTGTTTTTGGCACCTATCGTTCTGTTAGAAAAACTTCTAAAGGATCATGATGAAAATTGCCATGTGTGTAAATGTGTGGCTGACAATGATTTTGGACAGGTCTGACTACTGTATCACCCAGTAGTAAGTGCCAATTTTATTTTTTTGTTTGTGGCTTAATATTTGCCAAGTTTCTTGATGGATCTTCATGAAATTTATTGTTTACATTTTTATTGAGGAGAGCACAACTGTTGTCAATTTTGTTTCAAATCTGACTATAGCTGAGTCTCATAGTTGCAGTTTTGTTTTTCTCGACGTTCTCTTGATATTTATTATTTTCCGTGATGGATATTTATGAAATGTGGCAACTAAGTTACTATCGTGAACGACAGCAGAAGCCCTTCTTCAGATGGATTTATCACATGGAAATGTTTCATCATAAGTGATATATATTTACATTTTCTTTCAGTTACAATTTCTTTCAGATTTTTATAACTAATAGGCCAAATAAATGTTTTATTTTATGTATTGCACGTTGTTGATGTGAAGATCAGCTTCCAACTCTACTGTTGATGGTATAAAACCTGCATTCTTTTATCGTCATCCAATTTTTGTAAGTAACGCATCATTTTCACGGTCACTTTTCTGCCTAGGGGTAGTGCACACCATGCGTGTTCCAACTGACCGTGTTATATTATGTGTGGGAAGCTCTTTGTTGTTCAGTATCTGTGATGTTTGCGAGTATCCTACTGAAGATCTGGGATATAGGTAAAACTATTATTGGATTTAAGATTGCCAAAGTTAATTTGAATTGTCATCTAACTTCTCATAAGTTATTAAATTTTCATGATTGGTTGTACAACAAATGACTGGATGTATAGCAGAAAAATCTTATTTTTTAGTAAATTGTTGACTTATAACCATTTAAGACTTTAAACCACAAGCTTCTTGTTGAACAAATTAACTTCGCTCATCCAGAAAATAAAACATGCCAAAATTTAGTTTTGCAATTTCATTTTTTTTTTCAAATTGTTTTCTTTCGAATTTCAGTGTATTGCACCATGAACTTTTTATAGATTTTTAGGTTTCTGTTCACTCAGAAACAATTTATGGTATAAGATTCAAAATTTATTAATAAAGTACGGCTTCATATCTTATTTAAAAATTGATTATTTTGATGTTTCTCACTGTGATGTCATCATTGAAGTCCAATAATAATCAAAGCCTAACACAATGTAATCAAGACCTAAAAATCGATTTTATGTTTGCTTTCAATCACATCCATCACAAAACTCAAAGATATACATAATTAAGGCAGGTGAATGGAAAAAAATAATTTTGACTTTTTTTACATTTTTATGTTAACCTAATCCTTAATTCTTGATGTACAGTTAAGCAAAAAAATTAAATTACTCTGAAAATCTTAAGTTGTTTTTTAAAATTATATTTGATAAATCTGTAAATAATTGTATATTACAATCAAAGTGCTTCAGTTACTCTTATGAGTGGTGGAGATGGGTTCAACCGGTCATATCACATTATTTTTATTTCTTGTTTTTATACTAGCTCTTTTTATGTCATTCCTATGTTAGCAATTGTGGAAATAGTTTTATATCCAATGTTTGACAGTAACTGTAAGTTAAAGAATAATGGTATTTTGTTATTTCCAATGTCTTAATATAATGAGTAAAAATATTTTTAAGTTAAAAAAGTATTATATTTAATTTTGTAGTTAACATTACTAAATGCATGTGTTTGTACTATCGTGATTATTTCAGATGCTTAGAACAAAAATGGGCACGAGGAGGAAATGCCTGCAATAACTGTACAGTATTGAGGATATTTGATGTTGAGTGTGAATATTTAGGAACTGTCGCCAATAATACATTGTCCAGGTAATTAAATGGGTTTGTGTATTTATGAATGCTAAGGCAGTATGTATTTTACTTATAACTGATTTCATTTAGAAGAACTGTATAAGGCAGCACATTGACAAGCTGAGGGTTTATTTACTAACTGTTAGTCATCATAGCTCAGTGGTTTATGAAAAAATAACCATGCTATATTAATTCCTGTCATTGCTAGGTTTTTCTCAAAAGATGTTATCAGCAACTAGGTTTGAGAGTGGAGGTTATGCAGAAATTGTGTCTTTGTTCCAGATTCTTAACTGAAGACATGGTGAAATTTGGCATCAAAATTGATAATGTTGTTTATATTGATGGTGCTGACTGTCCATGCTCTACTGTTATTGTTAACAAGGAGTCTGGTTCCAGGACTATTTTACATGCCAACAAGTGAGTAACAATATTCTTGTTACCTTATATCGTTCCTGTATTTGCGCATATTTAGGTTCAAGCGGCTATATCTGAAGCTGTGTCTACTACATATTTAAGGCACATGGGCCTATCAGTGTGGAAGATGTGAATAAGACCATGGAACAGTTTTAAAATAACACGTCATTGAAGCTTGAGTTATTTGTTACCAAGTGATACATTTAGTTAACTGTCGCAATGTGTTTCAGCAAGAAAAAATAACACGGTTGTGTCTTCCATGTTTAAAAATTGGTGAACTATTGAGTATTTGAAATCATAATAACTTTAAATGCCACCCAAAGACTTTGATTTGCCGACTACACACACAGACACAGACACACGCAGACACACACAGACACACACACAGACACACAGACACAGACACACACAGACACAGACACACACAGACACACAC
>NMRA01000515.1:54144-125301 GCA_002633005.1 Phoronis australis
CTTGTAAGCAATGGGTACTGCAATTGAGTGTATATGTCAGGGTAGCTTGTAAGCAATGGGTACTGCAATTGAGTGTATATGTCAGGGTAGCTTGTAAGCAATGGGTACTGCAATTGAGTGTATATGTCAGGGTAGCCAGCCATCTAGCTGTATGAAGACGATCTTCAAAATACATCTAGGAATGAATATACATGTAAATTTTATAACTGCTTTGGTAGTTCTGCTTATCACCCTGGCATGAAACTTGTATTAATATGTAAAGCTAACGACTGCACAATCTGGGGTCAACTAACACTGTGCCCGTTACTTTACAGGTAAAGTGAAAAATAATCTAATGAACATCATTTTCTTGCATCATTCTCTGGCTTTTGTAACCGAAAAAAGTCTCTTGTCGACTTGAAAACAGAACGCTTATGACATGCAGATGCTTCATTTGCTCATTTTTGTGGCATCTTTTGAGAGATGATGACAACTTGATCATTTGGGAATTCAGTGAAGGTACTTACCCCCTGTCAAAACGCCACCTATATGTAGCTTACATTGAATTGTGTCATAGCAGTGGCCGCCCAGGAAATTTTTCTGTTTTTCCTCTAAAAATCAAGCATTTTCCTTGATTCCTGAAGTATTATCCAAGAAAAAAGGCAAAAAAAGGAGAACGTGTCAAACAGGAAAACTGCAAAATACCAGAGACTCGAACTCACAACCTGGTGAATAGAGCGCGCATGCTTTACCACTACACCACCACGACTTAACTACTGATCGTATAAGAAGAGACCTACTTGTTTATGGTCCACAACGTTTGCGCGCGAAACCTACTTCTTTTTGTAATGCTTATTACACGTTTTATATTTTGTGCAATTGGTTCTTAACAAATTTGTTGTATTTAAAATAGCCTTCAAATGCCCAAAAGGCCAAATCCGTTTTTCGTGCACTGAAGTAAATTTTCTTCATTGCACAGTGGAGCAGACGACGGAAACGGAGTCGTAGTGCGCAGCGCCACTGCCGGTGGCCTGGGATATCGCGGGAGAGCCTATACTTAACCATAGTTCCGTTACGAATAAGCCGTGTTCCGAATTTGACACTTGAAATTGGATCTGAGCCCCCCCCCCAAACACTAAAACTGCACACATTTAAATGTTGTTTCATCCGTATAATTTTAATTACGGGGGTTAATTAATAAACTCAACATTTCCCTACGCTCTTGCTGTTTTATTTTTTTTGCGGCAGCCAAGGGGGGGGCCCCCCCTAAGTCCGTCTATGCATATGTAAGGGTCTGCACAAACAAGGATGTTTGAGCTGAGCTGGCTGCTTCAAGTAAAGGATATCTGAGCTGACAGCTCAAGGTGTGAAAATTGACAATAGAATAAATTAGCCATTAGTGATGTGAGCTGACATTATTAACTGCCCCTTTCACAATACCTCATTGTACTTTGCAAATTGATGTTTACAAGAGCGTCTGTCATCAAGAACACTGTTTATCAGTAATGCAGATGTAAAGTCCTATTGTGTTGAGCAGATCACTGACTTACCAATTAGCTATGACTTTATGGCAATAAAAATGTAGCTAAAATAAATGGATATATCATGCATTTGTAGAAATGTTTGGCTTCTGACTTTGCATTAGTAATGACTAGTTATGTGAGGATCATTTTTACCCAAAAAAATACAAACAAAATCAAACCAAAATAAATGCGTTAGGTTCCGGTTCTCTGGTACCAGTTTCTGCATCTCTTGGAACCATGGTAGGTAGGCTGTGAATCTTGATGCTAGACAAAAAACCATTGAAACATTTTTAAAACAATAGATTAGATGTCTGGATTTAACCTCAATTTGGAAACAGCTGTGGTCTGGAGTGAGCTATTGCCATGAGCTATCAGCCGCTTGAGTCATTTACAGTGGCTCAAAGTTCTTCATCTTCTCTACAGGTTACTTTTATGACCTTCAATATAACATCACTACTGCTTAAGATTTACTTGAAAACTACTCCTAGAAAAGGCTATTGAATGAACACAGTTGTAAAGACAGCTTCCATTAGGCAGCAAAGCTGTTTAGAGTAATTACATTAATAGGCAAATCTTACACTAACAGGATTTGTGTGCAAGTGAATGAGAAAGCATGCACTGTTCACCCCAGAGTATCCAATGAATTCCTTGGCACATCAAAGTCTTGATGGCGCAGTCATAGATTAAAGTGAGCTTGTCAATATTCATGGGCTTTGCTGAACGTATATTGATGGAGATAATTGCTGCCGTAAACAACGCGCTGGTTTAGCATGATAGTTTAAAATAAAAAAAAACAAACAATAAGCAAAGCAAACCATCAACATGACTTTTTAAAATTTAAATGTAAGTATTGGTCATCTTTGAATTTTTAAAATCAATGCATTACAAGAAAAATTAGCTGTAAGATTTCTTCAGCAGTGAGGCTAAGCCATGCATGTTAATTTGTAATTCAATTAGGATGAGTTAGTCACAGTCTGGCTTAAGCTTGCTTTTGTGTTGGGGTAGCAAAACCCTAAATGTTTGCGTAGGAGTTGCCTCATGTACATGTTTATTGTTGACAATTATATCAGATTGTGTAAATGGAACCATACACTGTGTTTTGTTCATTTTCAGGGACGGTATGAGATACAAGAGACTCGAGAAATGTTGAAGAGTATAGATGAATATAACAACCAAGTAGATGATGAAAAGCAAAGAATCAAAACATCAGTGGAGGTGGAGAAGTGTAGAAGTGAGCTAGGTGGGTCTTGTATTAGAGTTTTAGTAATAGTGGCACAAAAGGAATTCAAAGAGAGTACTAAAAATGAGATTTTCTTTCTCATTTGTCATGATCTATTCTCTTCATTTCTCATCTTCTTCATTTTGTGTGTTTGAATGTCTATGAAACTTACTCTGCTATCGCTGCTTGATTTGTAGTTGCCAAAATGGACCATCTTGGAGATAAGTTTTTAACTTTTTGGTATCATCCATGATTTTTAGTAAATTTACATTTTATCCACTTTGAATTCTTATTTCTGGTCTGTTCATTTACAGGAGACTTGATTGGTTCAGCCTCTTATGTGTTCATCAGTAAAGATTTTGCCAAGTTTTCTGGATACCATACCAAAGAGGAAGCTGTGGAGAAATTGTCGTGTAAACTGAAAGAAGGGTGAGACCTCTCAATGTAGTTGCAAGTCGGTCTTTGGCCTATGTCATGATGATGCATACTTTTTATATTTGTGCAAATTTAACTGTTTGGGAGAATTTGAGTATGAGAAGGGATAGTCTGCCACCGCAGGCTCCAGTTGGGCTGTTGTTTATGAAATGGGTCTTAGATTTGTAACCATTGATCCGTGACTCAAGAACATTTCATAATTCAGCCCTCGGCTTTTGTCACGGCCAGTCAGAGGACACTGTAAACTTCTAAAAGCCAAACTATGTTGTTTTGAACACCTAGGAGGTGGGGGTACTCTCATAGAACACTTTGGTACAGGGAGAACTGCACCTTAGTTATATATTTTGATGGTTCAGGTATTGCCCATTTTCTTCTTAAGTTTCGTTGCTATCAATACCGTAATTTTTTTTTTAGTTAAAACTCCTCGACACCTTGGGTCATGCAGCAGTAATGTCATCTGGTGTTCAAACAAATTACTACTTTGCTCCCTGCTGGACTTTCTTGCATCCAAATTGCTTTGGAGACTTAAAGGTGAAGGCAACCCTTTTTCATGTCATTTTTAGCAAAAATAAGGTTCATTGATTATCCCAGACATATTTTTCAGTTAATTAAAGCCTTTTGTAATTTAAACATTACTTGTTCTCTACTCCGGAAGGGAGGCAAGAATTTCGCACCAATTTCTTTTTATACAGTCTGACTGTGAGAGCTGCTGAGTCAGTCATTGTTCTATCTGGGTTGTGATAAGTTTGGTCGTCGTTTGCTTTTGTTTACGAGTCAGTCAACATGCCACACTGTTAGCCTACTGCGTACCAGGATGTACTCATTATCGTCTCACAGACAGAGGAACAACTGTCCCACTTGCCCGAGTGTCCCGCGACACACTCCCAATGGATAGTGACCTGAGCACACAAACTGCTGACACCCGCTATGTGACTCCCTCGCCACACACCTGGCACCTTCTAATAGGTCCAATACTTTAGACAAGTCCACAATAAACTTTCAAAGTTTGGCTCACCGATCTGTTCATTGAACGACGAACTGTCCTCTTAACTAGGTGTCGAACTGGGCCTGTATTCACTTTTACTACTCAACATCGCAGCAGGGCTGCTTACAGGCTCTGGGCGATAATGAGTACATCCCGGTATGCAGCAACAGTTTGGCATGTTGACTGACTCGTGAACAAAAGCAAACGATGACCGAACTTATCACAACCGAGGTAGATCAATGACTGACTCAACAGCTCTCACATTCAGACTATATGAAAGGAAATTGGCGTGAAATTCTTGCACAACGTCAGTTCCTGAGCAGAGAATGAATATTTAATGAAATTATGAAAAGCTGTAATTAAGTGAAAAATATTTCTGGGATAATCAACGAATCTTATTTTTGCTTAAAATGACATGAAAAAAGATTGCCTTCGCCTTTAAGCGCATCTTTGACACCATTTTCTTTTACGCCATAGTTAAAGCCCAGTGCACTGTTATCGTTGATAACCATCGTCTTGGTTCATGTTTTGAAGTGGAACTCATTGTTTTGGTTGTTAATACAGTGAAATTTGCATTGTTCCTAATTACACATGATAACACTATAATAACACTATGAACCCAATGGAGCTCAACTGTTGCATTGTTCCTAATTATGCATGATAACACTATAATAACACTATGAACCCAATGGAGCTCAACTGTTGCATTGTTCCTAACTATGCATGATAACACTATAATAACACTATGAACACAATGGAGCTCAACTGTTGCATTGTTCCTAACTATGCATGATAACACTATAATAACACTATGAACACAATGGAGCTCAACTGTTGCTTTGTCCATGGCAGTACATTAACTGCCTCCAATTTGATTTGTTTTACTTTGGTTTGGTCCAGTTTTTTTCTAGGTGTTGATTATGAAGCTTTTATTTTATTTAAGAAATCACCAACATTGAGTCTGATGTACTATTTTGTAGTTCTACACTCATATGTGCTTGGGGTGAAGACGGTGCTGCTGCTAAATCCACTGGGTCTCAGACTATAGTTGTACCTGCCTACCCTCCGAAGTGTGTGGTTGATACCCTTGGAGCTGGTGATACATTTGTGGCTGCAACCATATTTGCACTGAGTAGGGGTGATGGGTTGAAAGATGCTATTGATTTTGGCTGTAAAGTTGCTGGGGCTAAGGTGGGCATGAGAGGCTTTGAAGGACTTAGAGATTTTGTTGGTAGTTAGCAAAGGATAAAATGTGATCTTCTTAAAAATATGATCCTCTTACAATATGTTGCTAAGGGTCTTAAATTATTTGGTAATGAACATAATTTGTGACTTAACTATAGATTGTTATAAGTTAAATTCAAAATCTACAGATTTTCTACTTTCAGAAAACTTCATATCATACCTTCATAGATATTTGGCACAATGCGCAGACATGTCAATAAGGTCCTATATAACCTTAATAATTTGGCACAATGCGCAGACATGTCAATAAGGTCCTATATAACCTTAATAATTTGGCACAATGCGCAGACATGTCAGTAAGGTCCTATATAACCTTAATAATTTGGCACAATGCGCAGACATGTCAGTAAGGTCCTATATAACCTTAATAATTTTTTGCTAATTACTCCTCAGTATCATTGTATGCAAAACCACTGATAACCATTGTGTAGTAATCCAAAGAGTCATTAAATGCATTTAATATAACTTTGACAGGGAAATCGTGACCAAATTCCACCAATCATGCCTAAGAAGTTAAGCACTAAGCTGTGCAGTGGGTGATGTCAGTGACAGTTGAGTACTTAGACTATAGCCGGGACCCCCTATCATACTACACTGTGAGAAGTACGAAGATTGTTGACAAAATCTTATTTAATTGGCGTAAATTTTAATTAGGTAAGCTAACATGTTAAGCAAACACTGAAAATCTATGGTGTACTGAAGCAAAAATAAGGAAGAAGAGAAAGCCAGGTTTATACCTCACTGGACTTGTCTTTTGGTATGGGACATAAAATAATTGTTACATGTTCTTGGCTGTTACTTCTTTCATCTAGATCCTTCATGGATGATAGTCCCTGCGAATCCTCACAGAGTCTGGATACGGGAAATAATGGCCTCGTCATGTAGTAATATGTATTCCTCAAACAATGTGCTAGGAAATGTTTCAAATTTTCCTTATTTTATGCATTTATGATTTTGTTTTGTTGGCATACCACGTGTCTGTTTTCTTTTGCATTGTTCTGATAATTGGATCTCCAAATAAATTTTTTTGATTTATGACCCACTGTACTCAAGTACACCCTCGTTTGGAATTTCATAATACAGTGTTGGTGACGAGGTCATTTGGAATGTTGCAAAACATAAATGTTTTCTTAGTTACTTATTCACTTTAATTATTTTTGACAAAGATATTTTTGTACAAAGTTAAGGATAATTTATTATATTTTTACTGCAAGTTTTATAAATATCATAGAATATGGATGTGACTGCATATACCGTATATGCAGTCATCCACGTCAGTTTGTCTGTCCCGACCTTTATCCATCCGACTGCTGTATCTTCAAGATATTCATGAAATTTTGCAGGCATGTTTTCTATCATGCATGGGATGGCACAAGCAACTTTTTAGACAAATCCGACTACTGCTGGTGTAATGTGCTCCTGTAGTGTGACCCTGTAGTGTGACCCTGTAGTGTGTCCCCTATTGGAAATGTTTAGACAGATCCAACTACTGCTGCTGCTGCGCCCCCTATTGGAAATTTTATTTTCTACGTTTCTCTCTGTCTAGTCAGAACTCATTGATGAATTTTAATGAAATTTAGAAAATAGTACCTATTAAGGGGACACTATTGATTTTAAGGCCAAAAAACAGATTATATTTAGATAGGATGCTTCTTATAAACCCCTTGAAGGATCTTTGTATTTCTTAGAATTTAACAACAGAAGACGACTCATAAAGATCCATCTACCAGTGTTCACTCTAGTGGTAATTTATTCTCTGTATGGTGCCATCTTTATTTTCAGATACATTCAATGTATTCTGCGGCACATTATGGCCATTTTTGCTGTTTTTGAGTCTATAGTGTTTTTGGGGTCTTCCTGTGTATCTGCTAAACCATTTTAAAGAATCATTATCAAAATAATCAGATATGGTCCTTGTAAGAAGATCAAGGCTAATATTAATTATTGCCATTCTCTTATATCAGTTTTGTGTTTTTGTATCCGTGGATATTTTTCCTAAACCCCTTGCTGGGTCTTGGTTAAGTTTTGCTAGTGTGTTTCTGTGATGATGAATTTCACATAGATCAGATCACTGCTGGGCCCACTAGTGGCAATTGCGTTCACGTTTTCCTCTGTGTATCCGCATTTCCTTTACAGATTTTCATGAAATTGTGTAAAATTGGTTTATATTAAGGAGATGATGACACTTTCTCATTTTCTGATGGATTTGTCACTTTCAGTCTGGTTTTTGGCATCCACCTCTCTGTAACCCAAACCACTCAAAGGATCATTGTGAAAATTAACAGTGCTGAAAAGACTGCAACTGATGCCCCCTAGTGACAATTTTGCCTGTGTCTTCAGGTTATGTAGGACCCTTGAAAAATGGCCTCCAAGTTTGCAAATTTCTGAACATCATATGTCAGAAATGGCCGACTCTTGATTCACATGAAAGTTATTAGTATTGCTTCCTTTGGTGAGAATGTTTAGGATAGTTGAATCTGCACTGTGATTCACATGGTGGGCACATATCAACGCTTTGCTGTGCTCTTGTTATAACACATCTGTGTAAGTTCTTGTGCAATAATTTTAATATGCGCTTCTTACGAACTGTCACATTCATGGACAAGAAAGTTTTATGCTTAATTAACTTTATGTATTACCAGGTATATTGTTGTAAACCACACATGAATTGTACCGAAAAAAAAACAAATTGGTAACAAATAAAGTAAGCCATGCTGCTGAAGATTCCACGATTTTGTCCAGTGAGTAGGACAGTTTGGTGGTTACGATTCTTCTATTACTGCAATGTAAATGTGACCCAGCAAAAGGCTCTGTATCCCCCTTCCTCGATAGGTGCCGAGTCAGAGCAGGGATGGCTGGGCATCCATATGTGTGTGCAGTGAAGACTTGGTCATAGATACAATTACCTTCAACTGCACATTGGAATGGCTAGTATGAGCATATTACTATTGAGTAAGAGGTAGGATAACATGATTGTAACCAAGCTTGCAGATCATCAGGCATGAGTCATGTTGCTATCTGCTCTGTACTGATTATCAATAAAATGCAAGTGTTACATGATAAGATTATCCTTTGACTGTTTCTCAGAAAGTAGTACAATTATTAGATTTGTTGAAATTGATGTAGATATAATGACCAGTTGTGTTGATTTTAATTTTGTTATTCAGTTTCCCAAATATAATCAGTGGCATTAATGACAATAAAACTCTGCCGCATTTATATCAGTAATAATTTTGTTTTATCAACAATCTCGCTGAAAGCATCTAACAAAGCAGGGAGATGTAATTACTTCAATAGGGATTTACTTAATACGTAAATTAAGTAGGAAGTTGTAAAGAAGCTTATTAAATACAATAAAAATTCCTGGATTTTACAGCGCCGGGGGGGGGGGGGGAGTGGACAATGAGACTTGTGGCGATCGTGGCCAAGATTTAGACATTTTCATTGTGTTAATAATGAGTATATAAGTGGTATCAATGTCTAAAATTGTGGAAGTGTTTGTGAAAGAAAAAAATATTCACGGTTTCTAACTGAATCACCTCTTGTTGTGAATCCGAGAAGGTTCCAGTGTTCGACAGTGCGGCATATTTTGTTCAAATGTGTTGTATTTTCGGAAGATCTTCCTTACATACAAACTGGGCTTGTTTGCAGGAAATTCCGGTACACAAGTTGCGCGCAAAACTAACATTGGTAAGCTTTATTTTTAAGTATCTTCATTTGGCACGCCTTGCTTTCCCTGGGGGCGACGGTTGTTAAGCGGCATTGTGGTGTGCAACAAATTTTAAAACAATCTGTGCGCGTATACAAATTTCTTTTACACAGATTGTCATTGTGATGTGTAATAAAAATCGACCACCGCAGTAGTTTTGCATTTTGCAACCTCACTAAATGTTTTTCTTGAACCGCATTCAATGCGGTTCAAGAAAAACATTTAGTGATAAGATGCTTTCCAAGTTGGAAAGCATCTTATCACACCATACACATGGCTCGCCTGTGGACAACTATTATCCCGTTTACGTCTGTGGACAACTATTGTCCCGTTTACGCCTGTGAACAACTATTATCCCGTTTACGCAGCAGGACTTCTACGAACGAATGTTATCAGTTTAGCGATATGATCGTGTTTCGAAAACTGATGTTTTCAATGGTGTTTTACGTTTATCTTTTGTGTTTGCTTGTAAAACGCGAATGGGAAGCGCCCGTTCTGGCATTGTGGGAACGCACTCGGCATGAGTAGTCGTCAGTGTGACGCTCCGCTTATGAACCCGCAATGTGCTCTGTTTACTTGTTTTTGAATGTTTATAATGAAAAACACCATAAGAGTTAAGCTAAGAAACCGTTAGAAAGCATTATATCTGGGCGTTAAAATATTACACACACGCACGCACGCACTCTCTCACACACACATCAGTATACACAGATGAATGTACATACTTACACAATCACGACAACAATTTCAATGGTATATACAAGATTACCATTAAAAAATAAATTTACAATGTTTACTTAGTTAAAATGAAAATCAAATCGGGCCGTTTACTCTCACAAAATCGATCTCGTTACATTCCTTTCCGAGTTTGAATTCTATTTCTGATTCATTCCAACAACTAGAACATCGAATCCATCAGCGAATCCAGAAAATGTTTTAGCATACCGTGAATAATACGCTTACAAGGAAGTCACGCATTTCTAAAGATATGCGTGAATTTTCACCGCTCGTCCTTCTGAGCGGCTTGTACCAGGATCAAAGAGAGCGCGGCGCCTGAATCAGGTACAATTGTGATGACCGCATTGCCCGATGCGAGCAAGACCCAATTAAATATCCGACCATAAACTGTATTAGACATCTCTGACTATACATAATGGCAAATTTTCAAAATGCATTAACCACTCATTTTCGTTATAAACGAACACCACGGCGGTGTTCAGCTGAAAAAAAAAACAAGTACGTTCGATTTTTAAAACTCGATGAATTAATAATCTAAAAACTACAATCATTGGGTGCGATTGAAGATGATAAACTACCGCGCGTATTGAGATACTCGGTGGATATACAAACGCTGATGAGAGTTAACAGTATCAAATGGATTCATTTTTTAATATTCTTTCTATCTCGTTCAACCAGGTTTTTGACCAGGAAACACTTGTTGTGCCCACTTATCATTTGTTATTACTGGCAAAGAGCTAGAATAGTTATATAGTCAGTGTCCAGAGATTCCAAATCTTCAGCTTGGCTATCACCATATTTGCATTTTTGTATATATTTTATGACTTGTGTTCGAATAAAGGTACGGCTTTTCCAGACACTGGAACAATACCCCAATGTTTACAAAAAACATTCTGAAATTCCGCAATTGTACAACAAAATTATTTTTTTTCTATATGGATGTCAAAAACTCAACCCAAATGAAAATAAGGTTTTATTCGAAACAGTATCAGAATTTCTTTATAACATTATGTGTGAGTGGATAGAATTGTATAAATGTTTATGAAAATGAATTACTTACATTCGTTATCAGTATATATCATTGTCATATTAACATCAGTTTTTTTAATTTATGTATTCGTGTGTAATAATTGTATATAGACTTCTTTTTATTTTCAACCCATATCTAATGCCTCTTGACGCTTTCTGGGTTATGTACATTCATTGTATTCTGAAGATTTCGAAATAAACATTAAAAAATAAAGATTAAACTTTAATGACACGTGAAATGTTTAGTGTACCTGTAATGTGGTAAATTTAGGTATGGGCTCACAATGAACATAATAGCTGGCGATCAGAATCCACCACTGTTTTGGTACTTCGAGTTCAAAACTTAGATAAAAAGTTATCAACCCGTTCCTGGTAAGAAAAAAAAACAAATGGGCAGAAGCATTAAAAATTGAATAAACGAAACCAATATGAAAGTTATCGTTCCTTTGGGAAGTGGCCCTTTGTGAAGATACACACAAGTTTACCTTTTTAGTCATTTTGTAATATTTATAATGTACCAAGTTAAAACTACTCTCCAGAGTTGCAGACTATAACTCTGCAAATGTCAAAGAAAACCAACCATTGTTGAGACAGTAATGCTAGCAACTACCTTTCCACATCATTAGCTCAGATCTACTTCAATACAAAGGGCGTGCTGAATAGGCATCATAAATGTTGTCTGGGGCTTAGGAAATCAGAGCGGTCACCAGTGTAAGCGAGAAATTCTCCGCATGGACTTGATTTATTGGGGTTGGCCGCGCACTACGGTAAAGTCGCGTGATTTTCGGACACTGAAAATTAATTCCAATAGAAAAAAATCATTCTTGGACGAATCTCGCGAAATATCATTTTGTGGTGTCCGAATTTGGCGGACCTCCAAATTTGGGTTTCGGCTAGTGTCCGAATTTCGTGGGTGTACATTATTTCGATGAGCGGTCGCAGTATCAACAATGCTGGCTCGGTCATTTGATAGCTGTATAATTGCAGNCAGAGAGTGAAAAGCCCAATCAATTTTCGTTTTTATTCAACAAATCAGAGCGAAATTAAGATTTGTTAAAATGAAGCTCATGTACCAGGGTAGAGTTCAGTAAAGCCAGAAGCTAGCCAGGATCTCTAGACAAAGTCACGTGCTCTCATTTAAAATACATGGCAATATCTCACGTAATCTCGCGAAGTCTTGTTTTTAGCGATGTTCCAGCGTTACTGAACTCTACCCAGATTCCTTTACTGTAATCATCATGTCGCATTTGCGAAAGAAGCTAACCCGTTGTGACAACCTGCTGTGAAGCAAAAATGACCACCCGATGAGCCTAGAATATATTTTTAACAAAATAAGTGACTCAAATTAAAAGTTTGACAATAGAAGGGGCGACTTCACTGCATCAAACCTCTAACGTCATTTCCTTTGTGACTTGAGTTTCAGCTGGTGCGAGCACATTTTCCCCATGAACTAGATATGCTAAGCGACCCGGAAGGAACCCGTTTCTCAGATTGTGGCTTTTTTGAACCTTGATTATTTGGACAACTAAGAAAATGCCGGCCAGTACGAGTTAAAAACTCCGCGTACCTCAGTGCCACTAGCGGACTTAGGAGAGGGGGGCAAGGTGCCATGTCCCCTCCTAAAATTCCCCCATGGCAGTTCGAGAGTGCGAATGTGTGACCGCGACGGGCAAAATCCTGGCTAATACTCTGCCGTGCCCCCCCCCCGGATCCTTCCCTGCCTGTGATCTATGTTTTTCCAAATTTGTTCGTTATTAACACTAGGTGCCTGATTTATGAAAAAGCTAATCCGTCTAGTTAGCGCCATTCACACGATGTGAAGTTACGGAAATTGTCTCAAGTTCTGGTTTGTAAAAGTCAACATCAATTACCCAATCAAATACTGTTTGGTGGTATATAATCAACCTTATGGTGACATCATTGATCAATGGAGCGCTTTGTGTAAAGAACCTCACAAGCCCACAAATGGTGTGGCGGCTTTAGCTGCAATCAATATCGTTTTCGTTCCCGTCAAGATATCCGTTGATGTGACGACAGAGTATCGCCGAATACTTACACGCTGATTTATCGAGACTATGAGGGACGCTAGTTAGTTAATTTCCTCGGAAGCTACTGGTCTTCTGTTGTCGAACTCTTGTGAAGAGAAGAAAACTAGCCATCTACGATGAGTAACCCGGGAACAGTTAACAAGTTTCTTGATGATTTAAGACGCCTTTGTCAGACGAAAGGAATATGCGGCATTAGAACTTTAGGTGCATTTTTTATGAAGATGGATAAAGATCTCTCAAAGACTATTACTTTAGAAGAATTTAGTGGTGGAATGAAAGCCTTCGGTCTTGCTTTGAACGATGATGAATTGAACGAGGTTTTTCAAATGTTGGATGAAGACGGGGACGGTTGTATCGAGTTTGGCGAGTTCTTCAAGCGGCTGAGACCGCCACTGAAAGAATGTAGGAAGGGAGTTATAAATGAAGCGTTTGACGAGATTGATGTGAATGGTGATGGTGTTCTGGAAATCGCTGACCTGAAAGGTATTTCAGATATGTTAATTTCGACACGTTCTAATAAATAACAGCAACTTGCAATCTACAGCATCCGTGAGGACTGAGGCAAACAGTGCCGAACCCGGGTATGTACTATTTACAAGCCAACTGTAGGACAAGTCTTCCTGGAAAGCTCTCTGTATTTTGGTATCAAATTCAGATGTTTTCATGTCTAGTAATTAACCGTTGTGTGACATATTTCTAGGCTGAATGGCGTAACAGATTTTCCGCACTATAGGCCTACCGAGTGATCACCTGCTCAATGCTCGACAGGGAGAAATTTCGAGAAAAAACATCTGTTCAAAAATCGATTTTTACATGACTGAAATTAAATCGATAAGTGACATTTTATTTCGACGTCTCATCATATCCGTCACTGGATCACCATTTATCATAATTGCTTACCAGTGTCACGCGATAAGCAGTTAAGCATGTGTCTGTAAGATGAACGCATTGCTCTCACGTTTAAACTGAGGGAATACATAGTCGTGCAGAAGGTTTGTAGTAAGGTGCGCCATAGGCCTATTATAGAAATATAAATATGGGCAACATAACTCAGGGGGAACCGATGAGCAGAGATGCATTGACCCCAATGACCAGAAAATCGTTTAGTATCTACGAACATTCCTGTTGTGCAATACTTTCTTTTTCTTGGGCTTCAATGATATCTACTGCCAATGTTTAGTTGATTTAATCATTGCTAACACCCGCGGCGGATTTGAGCTGCGACCTCAGACATCAGGGGCGGATCCAGGATTTTGAGTTAGGGAGCCAGGGCAGAGTATTAGCCAAGATTTTGCTCGTCAGACTTTTGCACCTCCGAACTGCCAATTTTAGGGGGGGGGGGCTTGCAACAACTTACTACTGAAAGGACCATTGACTACAATGTTCACATGTCGTCCGGTAAGAAGGACTTTTACATTAACCCAAAACATTTCAATGTTTTGCTTACTGAATTTCAGTCGTGTTTATGTTGTTCACGAATAATCATACTTCAATCCCTTCTCCCACACTCTTAAACGGAGACAAACAATTATCCAGTCATGTATGTGTTCCCTACAAAATCGTAACCTCAATTTGCGTCTATTCTCGTAACGCGAATCTCGATTTTTGTCTAAGAAATGCAACGACCAGCTCCGTTGCGTAACTGCGGGAAACGTAGTAAAAATGCCAATTGACATGGATAAAAACAAATAAAGCAATTTTCCCCGACTTATATCAAGTGGTTCTGGTTGTGTTTATTTTAACTCGCACAGCCAGTCAGATAAGTTTTACAGCCTTATAAACATAAAACGTCCACAAAAACGACATCCGAAAAAGAACTGCTTATTATCTACTAATTAATTGAAAATAAAACACTGATTCTCAGTTCTCAATAACCATTGTCAATGCACCCCGGGAGGCCGTAAATCAAACCGCAAATATATAAGTGGAGATGAAGGAACAGAGTTGTCGAGTTTTTTGTTTGTCAGCTCTGGCAATGATTTTTACGTTTTGGAATAAGTTCGTGAATCATTTAAACCAGAATCACCGTCTACTAAAAAAAAACAGTGACATGTGTTTCTATGAACAAAGTAATAAAAATGATATTTTTTAACATTTTACAGAGTTCGTCCCATATACCTTTTATTGCTTTTATTGATTTATTGCCGCAGGAAAGGGAGCCCAAGGACGTTCTTTGATTAAGATTATTTTTCTTGGACAAGCTTTACAAGGATTAATATGAAATGAATGTGATTGGAGGCTTAGCGTTGAAAAATATCGATCCCCAGTGTGAAGTCTACTAGCCAGAAAATATTAATTCATTTTGTTCAACTTTCTAACAATAAAGCTTCATAGAAAAACACCTGATCTATTTATGTTTCGTCGGTTCACAAGTTTGTGTTATTACAGTATCAAACAGTTGACAGGTGAAAAGCTATTTTAATTACAAGATTGTACTTACCAATCAACAGAGTGTCAATCACTGAGCTAATTCCTAGTGTCGCAACAATTCAATATTATGATACAATTTAATTATGAAAACAAAGTTATGACTTGTAAGCGACTGTTAGATGTTGTACTTTATCATACAGTGCGCCATCTTTTACAACAAAATGTTTTGAGAGGTTAACTATACGCCATGTGGAGTCTGTAAAAGATACAAATCGTATTGTCAGCGTTAATTTTTAATCTAATTAAGAAGCTGAGGTTTCAAAAGCCCCAGGGTCAGACCGCCTGCTCTTTCCTCAATCCCAGAAGATCAATGGACTAATCCAAAATTACTATTGTTTTATTACCCTGTTTTACCTTTATGACGAATGCGTCCCTCGACAATCCTCATTATCATATACATGTAAAGGTACTTAACCATTCTTTTCACAGGCACTCGTTACAGTGAAAGAGCTAGGCAACATCCAAAGTAGTACTTAACTATTCTTTTCACAGGCACTTGTTACAGTGAAAGAGCTAGGCAACATCCAAAGTACTTACTGGGTGAATGGAGTGAGGACGATGTTCTACGTCACTTCCTGGACACATTCGACACTCCCGGGGAGGGCGATGGTGTCGTGACACGGGACGAATTCATCAATTACTACACTGATGTCAGTGCCACCGTTGACGACGACTCTTATTTTGACATGGTCATGCGGCGATGCTGGAATCTACCTTCAAAGTCAAAATCAACGACTAGAATGCATGACAGACTGTCCTGAGGTTAATGACCAGCAGCCCAGATGAATTATTTGTTTCTGCCAAAAATCGACCAAGACTTACTCCGTAAATGCGCTCATTTATGTCTTTACTTCCGAAATGACGTGTTTTTTTTCGGAAAAATTGTAGCTCAAATGTTTTGCATAACAGGGGTATGTGGCTATTACGCTTTACTGCTTTACCTTATAAAGTACACGATATCTAAAATTGTGCGTTTGTGTCTTTTGTCACTCTGTGTACTTTACATTCGTTCATAAACAAGGCTATGATAAACTGGCATTAGGCCCAAGAAGCGATATTTTAGTTTAAATCACTAATCGGCCATTCTGTACTCAGAAGACAAGTAGTTCATAGGTTTCCAAAGAACTGACAGTTCGTTATTCCTTGAAACTATGCTCACGGTGCACAAAATGACACTGACGTTGTCATTTCTTTCGAGGTCATGACTTGAAGTCAGCTCCAGTTTGAGGAAGTTGAGACGGTAAGGGTGCTAAACCAAAAGTTGGTTTTTGTGATGTGGAAGGCAGACATATACCACGTCAACATCTATCTGTCGTTTTTTAACGAATTAGTCACGTATCGCTCTCATGTTGTTTTAAAAAGTTGCTCCTTGTTTTTTGCTCACATGTTTGATCCACTGACGCATGTATCTGATTGCTCAACTCCAAGTTAAGGCACAGATTCAGTGTAGAACACGAGTGAGATCTAATACGGGCATGAACGATATATTAGCCTCAGGCACGGGAAATCGATCAAGTTCATAAAAAGCACAGTTTTCCATATGAATATTCAAACCAATTTTAGCGAATGCATTTATAGTTCGTCCGATATCATGTTTTTTATTTTTATTCGAAGTATGTTTTAATTTCTGCCGACAAACAGAATACTAATATGTATAAAATACTTAGTGAAAGTCACCACAGCACACAAAAGCGCACGAGTTATGTTTTGATACAGCTTAAAAGTTGTATTAATTCCAGACTAGTAGTCATCTCTGAGGATCATGTCTCTTTTACATCGTAATTTACATTAGCCTTCTACTGTCGTAACTAATTTTTAATAGACGATTGATTATATAGCGCTTGGAATGTTTTAGATAGAATCTATCGGCGGTCTCGAAGCAGCTATGTGCGACGTACTGGCGAGTTAGCTGTACAGAAAATGTGCATAGTAAACCAGTCAACTCATGCTGCGTAGGTGTAACGATAAAACAATACTACGTGTAATTAAATTGTTTGCATAAGAATTAAAACTACGGAAACACTCTAAAAACAATTTTGTTCCGCCAACTGTTTGAACTACGTCGCAATTTGTCGCTTACTTCAGGGCCTGTGGGGTCTATCTAACCTGTGTGTTCGAAATTGAAATTATTTTTTAGGTTTTCCGTTCTACTTTAGTGCGAACTCAAAACAAATGTGTTTCGTAGTTAATATATGCGCACATAAATAAATTCCACTAATAAACACGACACTTGCTGACACGGAGCAACTGACACGGAACGAGGTCCTCGAGCCCAAATATGCGTGTAGACACGGAACAAATTGACAATACAGTGACAACTTTTGTCACCCGCTTCTGAGGTATATTAAACTGTATGGAAGCGTATATTATGAAGTACCACACCACGCTCCCCTTGCAAATACCCCCTCCTGAGAAAGCCACCCCTCCCAAGAAAGCACTCCCCCTCCTAAGACAGCAATTCCATCCCAAGACAGCAACCTCCTCCCAAGAAAGCATTACCCCTCCCAAGAAACCAACCCTCATAGGTGCTTCGTATTTCCGGCTCTGTAGCGTTTGGTGGAAAAGTTGAATTGGCGGCTGATTAAACAGGGTTTTACTGAAAAATCAACGCAAGCGTAGTTATCAGGATTCTTATTATGTACATTATGGGGATTCATTTGACGGGTTACCCCGAAATATTGTTCACAATGTTCAGCAAGACTGCCACGGGGTATGGAGCCCATGACAATTAATGCCATTCAGTAAGAAACAACCTGTTCTTACCAGGGACTTCTATAAGTACAAGTCCAAATCAACTGACTCCCAACGCTGTACGATCATGAAATATTAAGCATTTATGAACCTACCCTCTGACACTGAAAAGTACCTTTCGTAGCACTGTGAAAGAGTGTATTGTGAACCTCGATATTTTGAGAGTGCATAAAGAAGCCACGCGATTCCACTCGGGGGAGTTGTGCGTTTGGCACAGGGGAGTAATTCTGAGTCGCGCGACTTGTGCGCTGACCGCGCGAGATGGAGTCTGTTGGAACCTGCGAATTTTATTGCCTCTTCCAGAATCTGAATCAAGCTTAGGCCGCATAAATTAAAAGCTCTAGTTGCCGTATTTCCTACTTCTGCCTAACTCTTAGTAACTAACCTGTTTTCAGAATTCGTAGCAACAAACAGAATAAGAATATGTTCATTGGCTAGGAATTGTTCACCTAACACGCTAACGAGTAAAAGCCGTACGAGTGAATAACAGACAGGCATAAAACAGTCAAATTGCATTATTCATTGTGATTTTCTGCCACTGAAACAAAAGTCAAACTGTTTAACAGGCATTTTTACGATTTGATTGTAAACATTTTCAATTTCTGTTGATGTAAAAGCATTTTCATTTCGTTTCAAATTTCAAAAAATGGTCTGTCTACTGCTCGTCGCTTCGTCGGCAAATCACCTCTCCTCATTTGATATGGCATAGACATCCTTTTAAAAGAATACGAAGTAGGGATATTGGTGAATAATTGCCTCACCTTACACTGAAGAGGTCAAAACTAAAGTGGACTTTCCGAGAAATGAACCTTAGGAACTGTGACACGTAATGTTGGAAATCTTTTGCATCATGTTTGTTGCGGCTCGTATGAAGTCTGCGAGGTTGTGTACCATTGTCACTGATGGACAAGGGAACACTTTTTTCATTGACCAAAGTTTCATTAGGTCTAGACCTGCTTTTCCCTGAACAGGTTCGTTTCCTCAGTGCAAGAACACACGGTAGTTAATGTCTGGTTTTTGTTTGAGCAACGATAGAAGGCTGCCTATAGTACCGTCGGCGTGTACTAGATTTAAAAGAATGAAAACGCATACATGCGTACACCTGCATGGACGTCAGTTCACCAATCCACAATGAAAGTGGACACTGGTTGAACAACAATCATTTGACGATCTCCTTCAATTCTAAGTTTGAAATGCCTGCACCTTACCCCACTATGCTGGTGTTATTGAGTGACACCTATTGTCCCGAACTATTAACACTAGCAAGTACGCCAAAATAGCAAATACACAAAACGTGCCGAGAGTGGCGTACATGAAGTGATATCCCACAAGACATTATTACGCGTATCGACCGAGACTGAATTTGTATTTATCCCATACGCTTCGAATTCCTGAGTTTCTTTCATATTTCTGCAGATTTTTTAAATACTTCATTCAGACTGTTCACGTGGCGGATCACATCCTACATGTATGTACTTGCATGCGCGTTAGGCTGCAAGCTTTTTCTAGTAAAAGAAACAGTTTTAAATGCGGCGATTTATTACTTGAAAAGAGATAACAAAGATGTAAACAAGAGTAACCTTTCATTGAACTTGTAACATCTCCTGAAAATAGTTAAATAACAACAATATTCATGCGCGCACCCAGCCTTGAAAATGGGGGGGCTCGAATTTCTGTCTATGTGGACCTTTTGCTGACAAAAAAGTTGAGGGACTAAAAAAAAACGAGTACCACCCTTCAGGTCCGTGAAGCGTGCGTCTGCGTGTTTTTAGTGAACTTTTGTCTCGTTTTCTCGGACTTTTTGTGTCTCTGGGGTGGACCTTTTTGCCTACGGCACTTCGCTCGGCTTCAAGGAGGAGCTCGTTCGAGCCCCCTAGCCCCCCCTGGGTGCGCGCATGATATTTTATATTGTAGTTACCAAGGAATCGGTGCCTCAGTTGCAGACTATAAAATATTTAGCAAATGAAAACTGATATAGATCGCATGCGCGCACCCAGGGTGGGGGGCTCGTTTGGCTAATTGGACAAAAAGGTCCGCCTCAGAGAAACAAAAAGTCCGAGAAAACGAGACAAAAAGTCCACTAAAAAGGCGCAGACGCACAATTCACAGCTCTGGACGTGGTACCACGTTATTATTTTTTTTAATTCTTCGGCTTCTTGTCGATAAAAGGTCCACCGTTGTCGGAAATTCGAGCACCCCATATTAAAGGCTGTGTGCGCGCATGGATCGAACTATCATATAGTAAACAATCCTGTTCCAGATGTTACGATTGATCTGATTGTATGTTGAGCGTTATTTACACTGCTATAATTGTATTACTTTAAACTCTTTTCCGAAAGTTTGGTGATCAAACCGCCGGCTAACTCACGTCGATTCGACATTGACCTACCTTTTGAACTTTCCATGTCAGAGGTCACTGTTGAAGTAGCGCGGGAGGTGAATACGGAAAACTTTTTATTACATGGCCGTATTTCCCTCGACAGATTCAACGCGAATGGGATAACAATCATATTTTCTGCTGTACTTGTTTCTTGGTCTGTTTTAAAACATTCACGCCACAGTACTTTTTGAGAGCTATTTCGCTGTTTTAAAAGTTTGAGCTAGTTATAGACATTTACTTCTAGAATCCCTTGTTACCCTATGATGTATCGCTGGCCAAATGGGTGAACGTTACGCCGTTAAATTACCGTACGCAACATAGGCTAATTCTTGTTACAGGCGTAATTAAGTGCGGCATAAATAAATTATCGGTGCCATAAAGTAATTATTTATGGAGTAAAGTAAATATTTGCGGAGTAAAGTAACTTTCAGTGCCGCAAAAACTTTACATCGTAATTACTTTACCGTAACGGCGTAAATAATTACTTTACGCCTCTAACACTGAAGAATCAACTTACGCACGTAATTTAACGGCGTAACGTTCACTCATTTGGCCAACGATAATATCGACGTCATCCTTCCTATTCTACACATGTTTAGTTCTACACCACTGTACTCCTAAATAAATAAAATACAATCATTCTTCTGGATACTTTTTATTTTTATTATTGTTTGCAATTAACTTTGATGAATGTTTAAGTTATACGATGTATGCAGTTCCTGCAACTTTGATTCAAATTGTCTCTCATTAGTTGTTCGCAAACTATTTTTTGAATGAATAAGTTATGAAGAAACTGTGGTTGTTTATTTTGAATAAACTTAGTTGTTAGAACTACAAACAGTATCTGATTTTACTGTCATTTCTTGGGCTTTCCTGCAGTCTTGATTTGATCTTAGGGTTTGAAATTTCATCACTGACGTTGTGCAATGCTTTATTTAACGTTTGTATAAAAAATAAAATATTACCATTCTGAGTATATGTTTAAAACTGGTATTTCGTGTTTTCAGTTGTCATCTATATGATTCCTGCTGCTCACATTTACCACAGAAACCTTGGTTATAAACTTTGTGACCTTTTGAGTTATACCCCTCAAATTGCTTATTCTCTCAGATGTAACTGGTCTTTAAAAGTAGTTCCATCCGGCTCATTAGTGGTTTTGGAGTATGGGTCTGATGTGTCTGTCGACAATTAGCCTGTTATTTATTGTAGTTAGATATTGTTTGTGATAAGGGCGTGAATTTCTTTAGATCAGGCGAAACTATGGCATGATTCCGAAAAATTCTTCCCCCTTAATGACTGTCGCGATAGTGAAACTGAATCTATCAAAAGCAAAGTGCTATTTAGAGCTGGGTGATCCTGGTACTATGGATTGTATCGAAGTTGTGGTATTACAATATATGTCCAATGTGTTTCCCGTATGCCATATCATTGTAATATTGCTCGTTTACTTGAGCATTAGTATTACAATATATGTCCAATGTGTTTCCCGTATGCCATATCATTGTAAGATTGCCCCTTTACTTGAGCATTAGCCCACACAACAAATATACATATATGTACTCTTGTTGCTGGGAGGTTTGCTGTTTTGTATGCTAAGGTTCTCGGTTAAAAATGTAGTACTCACCGACGAAAACAAAGTATATTTTCTCCTTACTTAAGATATATTTTAAAATGAATTCCAAAGAACACAATGCACTTTAACATAACAATTACACATGTTGCTGTCCAACTCTAATACTATAATAACAATAAACATATTAAATAACAGTCCATTAATTCACAGCCAATGCATCACATTCAGTCACAAAAAACGCCTTCATACAATTTACTAAGATAGCTAAATTGAATAACTGAATGCACCAACAAAGATCTCTTTTAATTATTCACAATTCGCATTACATAAAACAACTTCGAAAGTAGCATTCACAATAATGAAATAAAATGTATAATAAAACAAAATGCAGGCAAAACTATGTCATAAATATAATGTATAAATTTATCTAATCTTTAACTTTTGCGAAAAATTTATAATTTTATGTAACATGAATGAATAAATCATGTATTTCTTGGCTCCACTCAATATGTCACATTTAGCCAAGTAATATCACTGTAGGTGTGTAATATAGTAATTGTATAATATACACACAATGCACTTTTTTCTGAAGGTAAATGTTATGGATACCTTTTAACAAAACAGAACAGGGACATTCACAGTTTACAGAGGTTTGAAATGTTTAGACCAGCCTCACACGTTTTCTACCATACTCGCTTGTGTTCCAGGCATAATCATACATCTTGACAAATCGATGCCTCATTTTCTTAACTCCTTCTGTAACAGTTTCATTGGATTTAGGAGCAGCATAGACGCGTCTAACAAAAATTGCACAGCCACTGCGCACAGCCTTTCGAACTTGAATATTTCGAGATGCAAGGAGATGGTCATACCAATTTACTCCTCTGCTGAAACCTTTAACTGCCCGCACATAGACAACAGACTTGGAAGAGCTGTGTACACCTTGAATTGCAAACTCATACGCAGCTGCATACTTGAAACACCTATTGAACAGCATTGAGTTATATGCAACACCACGTGAAACAGATGCCCAGTTTTCTCCAAGTGTCGGAGAATTTCTCACTACAGCCACTTTCCATGAGGACCAGTGAAGGCGTTTGAATGCAAATTTGTTGTTCTGTGTCACATTTTCTCTTTGGATGCGCTTTCCACACTTTCGTCGTTTTATCTTCTTAGCAGGGGTCTGAAATGGATTGTGAATTGATTATATTAATTGTATTAATACTCACATAAACAGAAAAGAGACAATACATAGACAATCAACTTGCTTAGTCATTTTGCCCAAGTTATTTACGGCAAAGTAAAGAACTGAGAATTTAAAATTCCAAAAAACATGATAACTCACTGTGTTGAAGAGATTCCGTTTGACAGCTTTTTTGTTCACAGGTGTTAGTTTGGTTGGAGTCTTGACAGGTGTTGATGGTGGTTTGTGTTCACTTGTCAGTGGCCGTGTTCCAGGTGGTGTCATGGCTCCAGCAGTGATGGGTACAGCTTTCAGGGTATCAAACAGGCGGTGGAGTTCAGCGTTCATACCTGTGTCACCCTCGCGGACCATGACTTCACTGTGATATGCCTAAGGAAAAATTACCTTTTATAATTTTTGTTAATGACTACATCACAAGTAAAAAAGTTTTTTACACTGAATGAATCCCAAATAATATTATTCATCCTTTGCATTTCCAATAAAAAGGGAGTTAAATAAAAATTGAACTGCGCAAGTGTCAAAAACAGAAGCTACATGAATGGAGGAAAGTGCAATTATTGTAAAGTTAAAACATTCTCAGCAAAAAAAATGTCAGAAACAAATAGTTACTTGAAGAAAGTCATCGCCTTGCTCTCTGTAACATATGGCCATTATAAAGTCTTGGATGTTTTTGAAGTCACACAGCTGGAGGTGATGACCGTGGGTCTGCGCCGCCATGTGCTTGAAAAACTCTCCAGAGTCCGAGTTGGAACTACATTGAACACCATAGATGCGAATACCCTGGAATGCAAAATTAAGTATACCATAAAAGCCTTTCCAACAACAAAAATATTGGATTTTTTTAGCAAAAGGAATGAGAATATTAGATTTTCACAAAATCTTCATAATGATAACATTCTTAAAAAATTTGATCAGGCTGATCAAAAATTGTTTAAAATGCCCAAGCTTACCATTTCTCTTATCAATCTGTCCACTTCAATTTTCCAGTCAATCTTCAATTTGTTCTCGGGAAAGTCAGGATCATGTGGTATGGCATCTCCAATCATCACAAGAGCACGCTGAGTTGCAGGAGACCATGACAACTTCTCGCGGACTTCACGCAGAACAAGCTCGTATGCCTCAGGATAGTCTCCCCCACCAGTTGATGCCACATTCTTCACAAAGTTGCACAGTTTGTCAACATCAGTAGTGAAGTCAACAAACTTGGTGATATAATTGTGTCTGTCACAGTAGTCACCGTGAGCAAACACAGCCATGCGCAAGGTTGGTATGTCAGAGTAGAGACGCTGTATAAGATCTTGGAGGTTCTTGCGCACTTCATTCAAACAACTGGCCATCGAACCAGTAGTGTCGAAAGAAAATACAATTTCAATTGGACCGCCGGCTCCATAGAAAGGAGGGGGAGGCGGTGGAGTAGCCAGAAATTCTGATTGGCACTTTCTTCCATCAACACCATTCTCAACCTCGTAAAGGAAATCAGTGCTAGGCATCAGAACACGATTAAAGGATTTGCTTTGAATGAATATTTTGAAATCTGGGAGTTTTGAGGTATCAAGATGAAACTTGAGTACATCTTTCGGAATGCCCAATATATCTCTGATTTTGTCACCAGAAACAAAGGCTCCATCACTTTCTCTCCTAGCCACAACACTTTTGTAATGCTGTATGTTCTCAGGTTTTGTGAGCTGATAGTAACCATTCCCAGCCTTGAAACACAGTCCGTTCTTCTCAACAAAGTCACGGATAGACGATTTCTTCGTCACATGAATGACTTTGAACAAGGGAGTATTGATAACTTCGTCAGGCATTTTTTTCTGAAAAAAAATTAGTAAAACATTAATTTTTGAGATTATGGCTTCACAGTCATGAAGTTCAACAAATAATACAACACCAAATTATCCACTTGAAGCATAGTAAAAAATTTGTACATGCAAACAGTAACAAAAACAGACAGGACAAAAATCACAAACTTTAACTAGAAAATCAAAGTTAGTAGTTGAATGTGTCAGTCCCAGATTTGTAACCAGTTACTTCCATAATCCCCGTTATATTGGACAGATAAGTCAGATCATAGCATGCCCAGGATTACCCATTGGATATACCGAAAAATCAACTTCAGTTTACTAAGCAGACGATCCGTGTCTGAAACTTTCAAAATTCTAAATTGGACGAGTCGTATCCCACAAATTTGGGATACACATTGTTACTATCTTCAAAACGGTTTTTATTGTAACATTAAAAATTGCGAAATGACCTTGATGAACAACACTGAGATGACTGAGAACAGATGTAACCTATGGCAAAAGGTTAAAATGCATAATAAAAATTATACTTACTGTCGAATGACGATGAAAAGTGAACAATTGCAACAGATGACAGAACAATGCTTGACTTTTAGTACGTCCACTAGTTTTGAAGTGGAGTGGCAAAGCAAGGCTACCACTAGTAGTACCAGGCAGTAGAGACTCACAGAAAGGTCGTCACGTTGGATTTCGCAACCTCAAACTCAACCTTTTCAATCGAGTCCTATGTAATGGATAGCAACTTCGAGTTGAACTGTTGTGAAAGTTAAAACTCGGTATCTTTATATACCCTCTCATCGTTCAATATTTTCCGACTAGTCTAAAACTGCCCGGCTCACACAGATGTTAAAAACAAGAGCCGACTTGCCTCAACAAGAAAGAAGTTGCGCTACCTGACGGCCAAGAATATGGCAACTGGTCATGGTCTTCTCTTGCTCTATCGAATGCTTCTCGTGACCAGACACGCATTACTTTAGTACTCACAAGGTGTCAGTGCAAGTAGAATGTGTGTGTGCTCTCCGATTATTTACCAACTGTGAACTTTGCTCTAAGCAAGCTAACCCAGTTAAATCGGCTTTTATCATGGGTCAATGTGTTTTAGTGTACCTTGCTACGTTGGTGCAGTCTTACGAAATACATCTCATCGGATTAGCAGTAACCCGATATACGAGAAACTGTTGTCGAAGTCGCACTGTCCCTAGTGTCGGACTCGGAGACGGAATAATTTGAGTCTGACTACTTCCCTTGTCTGTGACTGTGTTCTGCTCAGTGATCGTCGAATCGTCTGCAGTCTCATGTCGTGGGGGGGTTAGCGTCAGAAACATGACAAACACTTTTCGAAAGACGAACTGGAGTTTTCGTTTGGCATAAAACAACCTACGAGTACAACAGTAGTCTAACTTAAATTTTAAGAAACCGGAAAATACGTAGTCTTAGCTGGAAAATGACATCTAATGTAAGTGAAGTAAACTGGCCGGAACTTTGTGGAAAAGAAGAACCGTTATTCTGGGTGAGAAAATTTTCATCATTATATTCATTTTCATTTTTTTTTCTGGCTTTTGTTCATAAAAGTGAAAATTTTTTTACCATTCTCTGGTTCCATGGGTAATATTACTTTGTGGTTTTACAATCTTGTGGTGTCATTCTTTTAGACTTTAGACATTACTTCACCTTTGAGGTTGAGATTGTTTTTTATAATGTAAGTCTTGTGAGGTCAAATAATTCTTCCTATAGGCTAGTAATGCCATAAATACTACTATGGTTGAACCCATTCTTTTGGCAGTATTAAACCAGTTGTTCAACAATTAGTGTAAAAGTTAAGAAAAGTTTCAAATCATAACTCTTGATACTTTGGTCAATTAAGGTCATCTCCAACCTTATTTAGTGGCCTCTATTTACACTCGTATATCAAAAACTAAGCTTTGTCAAGTGCAGTAAAAGTAGCAGTATATATTTTCTGAAAGAAAAAAGATTAGGGAGTATGAAAATGTTTGGTATTAATGTACTGTTATTAGTTTTTACCTAAAACCTTTTTAAGTCAAAATTTTATTTTTAAGAAAGGTACATTCATAGCAAAGTAACCCCTCAGTCTATTTAATGAAACTTTTTTTAAATGAAACTTTACCAATTATATTAAAAATGCCGTTAGGAAAGGAATTTTTGATTGGTCTTTTCGTTTGGTTTCTATGACAAATCAACTCGCAAAACGTAAGGTGCGGTATCTTTGTAAAAAACAGAAGTCGTATTCGTCTTTGTTACATTACGCAAAAAATAGGCCTTTATATCCAAAATCCTAAATGGCTTTTTGAGACTGATGACTAAATATTAAATTTGAAAAGTTTCAGCAAAATCCACCGAGCTGTTTTCGAGAACTCGTGTTCCTAAGTTAAAATAAAGTCGATTTACCGTAGCCGAGAAAAAGCTAATTAAACTGGGACAAGTGAAAATCTCAAAGTCTACGGTTAATTGTGCGGTGAAAACTTGTTTTTGGTACACATAACCTGTACAAGCCTGCTCGCTATTTCAACATTCACTCGCAATGTCACAGTTCATTGTTATATACAGCCTGTACACGTCACGTGCTGGGAGACTGATACGAAACCAAGTAAGAAATGAATAATAAAAATCGAATCGGTGGTTAAAGCATGTTGTTAACTTGTGATCGAAACACTGAAATGTCAATTTATTAATTAAATGAAGGAATTAGGGTGAGGATTTATCTCTTTTCACAACTTGCTGTGTTCATAATGCCTGAGGTGACTGTAGCATTCTTTCTCAATGCCAACGGTCGTATGTATATAGACGCACAACTCCCTTAGGATCGAAACTACGTTTTGTCTTTGTTTTCCCTGGCACCATTCTACCATAAGTACACCTTGTTGACTCAATGTTATGGCGATTTTTTGAATGAAAGGACTGAGGGTATACGAAGCTGTTCTGTACCTGGCGGGAGATTCGATTTGATTGAAAGCCCTTTAACGTTTGACCTTGGGTAAGTAGTAAACAAATATCCACGCGGTTGTGCGGGTCCAAGGTGGTTCTGTTAAACGTAGTATATATTTTGTATTTGAAGTTCCCGAGAATGAAGATAAGGTATTTTTCTAGACTCGTGAAATATTGTAAAAATAACCATTTTTGTGAATAAGGTTTGAGATAACCTTAAGCATGTCCCAGTTTTTGACCTGCAGTTCATCTATTTCTATGTTTACATACTTTTGCTTTATCAAAAGCTCATCATGCGATTTGTGATTATCATCTTGTGCAAATTAAACAAATACAGACAATCTTTTGTTATTTGCAGAGTGTTGCTTTGTCATGGACTACAGCCGATCCCCGATTCACAGATTGTTTCCAGAGTGTTGCACTTATAGGCGGACCATGTGTTTACCTATGGTTGTGTTCCGTGTTTTATGTCTACAGTCTGGCTGCAAGACCAGTTGTAAATGGGTGCCAAGACCTCAGCAAGTTAAATGTGGCCAAGCTGGTAACCGATATCTTCTTTATATGTGTTGTGATAGTCATGGTACTAAAGGTGTGAACGCGCAGTTGCCTGCGAGTTAATGCTCAAGCATGCAAGGCTTACTGCCCAGCCCCAAATTATATTACTGAGACTTCAGTGAAAGTTGCCGTATATTTGTGGATGCCTGTTTCATCCAAATTTTAACTCTTGTAATGTAACGATATATGAGTTTCAATAGTGCCGGCTCTGGTCCGCCATCCGTTTATGTTTCATTTGACTTTGCATAATGAAGTCCGACGTCAATGTTACTCCTTGGGCATGTTTCTTTAGTGACCGTTTCAGTAAGTGCCACCCCAGCTGCTAAAAATGTCCTTTTCAAGCGTCCGTGTTTGTCTTAACACCCACCCCCTGATTTTGGAGTTCCTCAATTTAAGTGCCTTGGGCGGCAGTAACCTGGACAAGTATGGAAAACTACACAGCTTTTGATTCATGTGGGTGAGAAATAAAGGTTGACCATCAATTGGACTTAAAAGTATTCATTCTTTTCATGGATTGTTGAAGCTGCTGTAAAATTCTCATTCTGTTGCATGAGACCGGGTTCATTAAGTTGACTTGAAGTCAGCTTAAAGGAGAATGCCACCCGATTTACCGTAATTAGTCTGTTTTACCATCTTAATCGATCTATATACACATCGCCTCTTATACGGTCGACCTCACCTTGGTGAGAAGTGTCATATTAATGAGAAACGACGCAGCGACGTCAGTGGTTCGTCTGCAGAGTGATTGCCGCTATATTGCATCGTTCCCGCTTGTCCGAACTATGAAGCTGCGAAGAAAGCGAGTATATCGTTTTTTCGACTTCCTCGAGAGCCCAAAATGCTTAGGAAGTGGCTCGCCATAGTGAAGAATGAAAGGTAGGCTGTTAATAGCAATGAGGCCGTGAAACATCTCCGTGACTGTGGCCGGCATTTCGTCGACAGTGATTTCTCTGACGAATTCTGGCTTACCAATTAAAGAGCTCTCCATACGTTCCGTTGCCTGTGCATGTTCAAGGCGCCTCTCTAGTATTTCTTGATCAGTGTATTCTGGTTCGAACTGATAGCCTGTGAAACCTGACGATCCGACCCGTGAAGTCCTCGTCACCTGCCCGCAGTGAGCTCTTGACTAAGTCGGGATTGGTGCAGGGCGAGTTACCGTTTATTAGCAGACGTTTAGTATTCTGCGTTCTGTTTCAAAAGGATTCCCATCCTAACCAATGCTTACATGAAACTGAAACAAAGTCTGTCTCATTAGATATAATTTGTAATGCCTTGGAGTGCTCGTGAGTACAAATGTTTTGAGAAGCCAGCACTGCATTACCGGCTTTTGATGCCAGCAACAAAGGCCGTGTGACCGCATGCTCAAATTCAGTGTTTGCTGACAGAAAGCCGTTGTGAATATGTTAGGAGAATCTTTATTTAGAAAAACAAATATATTATTCAAATCATTGTCACTGTACAACCTTTGCCGTGACGGTCTGTGGAAGTGGAACCCGACATCGCAGCCTCCGTCAAGTAAGTAGATTCCATCACTAGTCTGTTCGTGACTGGAGGTTTAGTTTCCAGCTCAAGCTGTTTATGTTCGTGCCAGTCCCAGCGGCCGCGACGGGCCCGGGTTCCGAGCCACTGGCCGGGATAACAGGCGTTTTGTGTGTTTAGAACTCAAAAAATCACAAGTATAACAACACAGATCTAGGTTCTCCTCTCTGTATTTCACGGAAGAATATTTCGAATTTATCTCCGAACAGACCCCAAACTCCTCAATGCTACGGACCTTGATAAATTGGGCTGCCGAACTTTGTATAGGCTACGATGTGTCCAAATACAGTGCTGTAGTGGGGTGTAGGCACACGAAGGCGCAGCCAACCACCTTTTGGCATTTGAACGTAGCGCCTACGCACCATAAGTTACGTTCAGTGCTCAAGGTGATACGGTGGGCTGTGGGCGCCTACTTACCTCTAATTTTACCTCTACAGCACTGTCTAAATACCAGTAAATCCGTAACAGCGAAATAAAACAACATGTTTTAAAAAGAACTTGGTGTATTTTTAGCTTTTTTACATCGAAGGTTGATGATTTATTGGTGTTAAACAATGAATTTAAGCGATAAGCTGACACCAGTAACCCTTATTGTGAACTGCTGAACAAACTGCGTGTGAAACCAATTACGTCATTGGATAATTTCGACACCTCCGTCTGCCGTCAGGTGTCAGGTAACGCAACCGAACGTGCTGTTGTCAAGTAGAACTACTCGATCTAAATTGATACAAAATAGGTTGTTTTTTGGGTGGCATTCTCCTTTAAAGGTGTATTCGCATGCTACTAACTATTATGTGTCGCAGTAACTAAACGACAATGCTATATGAATGTCATCTATGCTAAACAAATTGCAATTATATTCACTGACATCTTGTAAATGGGATAACAAAAAATCTACAAATAGGTGACCTTTACACTAATGACCTTTGGGGCTCACATAACCCCGCATCATGCACTTCATTCTCCAAAACCACATCATAGTATTGACTGGACAATGCACTTCATTCCCCAACACCACATCATAATATTGACTGGACAATGCACTTCATTCCCCAACACCACATAATATTGACTGGACAATGCACTTCATTCCCCAACACCACATCATAATATTGACTGGACAATGCACTTCATTCCCCAACACCACATCATAATATTGACTGGACAATGCACTTCATTCCCCAACACCACATCATAATATTGACTGGACAATGCACTTCATTCCCCAACACCACATCATAATATTGACTGGACAATGCACTTCATTCCCCAACACCACATCATAATATTGACTGGACAATGCACTTCATTCCCCAACACCACATCATAATATTGACTGGACAATGCACTTCATTCCCCAACACCACATCATAATATTGACTGGACAATGCACTTCATTCCCCAACACCACATCATAATATTGACTGGACAATGCACTTCATTCCCCAACACCACATCATAATATTGACTGGACAATGCACTTCATTCCCCAACACCACATCATAATATTGACTGGACAATGCACTTCATTCCCCAACACCACATCATAATATTGACTGGACAATGCACTTCATTCCCCAACACCACATCATAATATTGACTGGACAATGCACTTCATTCCCCAACACCACATCATAATATTGACTGGACAATGCACTTCATTCCCCAACACCACATCATAATATTGACTGGACAATGCACTTCATTCCCCAACACCACATCATAATATTGACTGGACAATGCACTTCATTCCCCAACACCACATCATAATATTGACTGGACAATGCACTTCATTCCCCAACACCACATCATAATATTGACTGGACAATGCACTTCATTCCCCAACACCACATCATAATATTGACTGGACAATGCACTTCATTCCCCAACACCACATCATAATATTGACTGGACAATGCACTTCATTCCCCAACACCACATCATAATGTTGACTGGACATGATTAAGTGATTAACAGCAGACTACTGTTGACACAAACCTCGCCCTTAAAAAACATTTCTGACCTATTCATATTCATATCGGCGCTATGTGTTGTGTTTCTTACTTATTTAACCAAGCAATCACTTTAATGAAAACGGTCAGTTAATAAAATGTCAATTAAGGCGGGTTTAGCTTCTTTAAAACTTTTCACTGGTTCTAATTTTGCAGCTAAATTTTTGAAGCAATTGTAGGAAATTCAACTTTGAGTGCCATGAAAATTCTTCCTTTCAATCAATCTCCTGTCAAAAGGATGCACTTCACCAGAAATTTTCAGAATAATTGAATAGATTACCTTTAAACCACAGGTATTTGAGGAAATTTTTCTTTTTTGAATTTGTCACCATCTTGACACATATCAGTTTGTGAAAGTAAATAGTTATGGGCAATGGGTACATGTCATCAACATACTGCTTTGAAAATGTTCTTTGTATCTTGGAAGTATTCTGATGTGTTACAATCTGGAATTGACATGGGGGTCAGGTGCTATAAATTAATTCAATAGGATTGAAAATATATTTTGGATCATGGATTGTGTCTTGGCAGTAACAAATTAGACTTCACAGAGCAACTTATTTGATTTTTATTCTCAATGAAATGTGTGCGAGTACTACAAGTTCTTTAGTATGTTTGCCGTGAATTTTGAATCGATTACTAAAAAGTTACTTGCATTTAGTAATAGTAGTGGTAGTTATGCAGTACCATTGTTATAGTTCATATTTTGTGGTAGAACTATTTGTTTGGTTTCCTTGATACAGCATGGTAGCGTTCCTAATGGTACATGATAACACAATGTACCAAGTGGAGTCTACACTGATTATTTCTATGGGAGATTTTACCCATAGTAACTTCATTTGTTTGAGTTCAAAGCTTGACCTAACTGGCACAGTTAGGGACTTTCAATTAACTAAATACCATGTTTTCGTTGTAGATATTGATAGTCTTTATTTGCCTGACTGGGTGCCTCAATCTGTTTGACAGTCTGGGCCAAGAGTCTGCTGGGAACTATGTGCCTCCGTTTCTATACCTGATTCCTGGTGTCAAGAGTGTTACCATGGTAAATATTTACTTTTATCTTTATCTTTAATAAATAAATCATGCTTAAACAACATTATCACACTTTTCCCATGTTTTACTTAATAATGCACATTTTAGTTCTGCTGAAGTTTGTATTTTGGTGAAACAATACTAGTTGCTTTAAAAACTTATGGAATCATCCCTCAAGTTTATAATTTCTGAATATGTATTAAATGAGTAATGCTATTTCTTTTTGTAATACTCTGAAATCATAAAACAATAAATACTTAATTTTTCTATATTTACAGATCCTAGCCATAACATTGACCAACTGGGAGTTTAGGAAGGGTGTTGTGTCGTCTGGTATAATGTTCCTCTTCTGGTTCTTTCTGGCCCTGTTTGGTATAGTGGAGTTCAGGTCTCGAATTATACAAGCTTCACAGGTAATGGTGACCAAGGATGGAATATAAATACTAATTCCCAGAATGTGACAGCATCCTATCTGGTTCTGTGATATTTACCTACGATGCTGTACATCCGTAGTGCACTTGCCCCTAGTTGTACAATGTTTTCGTGCTAATCACTGTACTGCATACCAGAATAGTTTGTCATTGTGATGCGAATACTGTTTTACTACTGAATTGTAATGTAAGCTTCTAAAAATTGAAAAAAATGAGTGAGGCTTTATAAATCCTTCATTAGTGATATTCTTCAATCGTAACACTTGCACACATTTCTGTAGGAACATTTTTATCTCAGACCCCCAGGAAAGCAGAATGTCACGGCATCCAAAGCCTTGTGCTCGAGTTGTTCGTGTGCTCAAAGATTACCTGTTGTTAGTTTAGGTATGTTAACCTGTACTGTATTTTTTCTATTTCAGGGAGATGCAGATGTCTATAGAACAGTCATGTTCTACATTTACTATACCTGTGTGCTCTCTGTCTTCCTTCTCAATATCATGGGTGATAGAGCGGCTCTAGGCAAACATAAACGAAGCGAAGAACGAGAGCCATTGTTACAAACTACAGTGAAAACTGAAGATGACGACACATTTCCTGTAAGTTGGGAAATCTCTTATTGTTTATTACCCATCACTTTGAATAATTGGATAATACTTAGGTCTCCCAATTACTTATTTGAACAACAGGATAACACTTTGTTCTCCTGCCTAATTATTTGAATAATGGGATGACACTGAGCTCTCCCACTTAATTATTTGGTTTACTGCTCTTTCTGTCAGGAAAGGATCTTGACTTGTTTTGCAGAAACCAAAACACATGCATTAAAGGCGAAGGCATCCTTTTTCATGTCATTTTTAGCAAAAATAAGGTTCGTTGGTTATCCCAGACATATTTTTCACTTAATTACAGCTTTTCGTAATTTGATTAATTACTCATGCTCTACTCCGGAAGTGACATTTTGGAAGGCAAGAATTTCGCGCCAATTTCTTTTCATGTAGTCTGACTGTGAGAGCTGTCGAGTCAGTCGTTGTTCTACCTCGGTTGCGATAAGTTCGGTCATCGTTTGCTTTTGTTTACAAAGTCAGACAAATGCCACACTGTTGCTGCGTACCGGGATGTACTCATTATCGTCTCACGCGCTTTGGGAATACCAGGCTTTGCTTTGCTTTCCAAAGGATGACACACTTCGCCGAACTTGGCTCGCTCGTGTGAAGAACGCAGCGTTACCCGTCAACGCAACGTTCAAAGCAGTGGAGGGTTACCGATTGTGTGGTAAGCATTTTCTGCCGTCAGATTACGAGAGGGATATGTACGCTGAATTGATAAAGGTCTCTGCGAAACAACGCCTAAAGAAGGGTGCGATACCGTAGCTGTTGATTCCCGGCAGTGCTCCGTCGCCACCCCCGAGAAGTGCGTTTTTGAAGCGAGAAGCCTCGCGATCTATGGCCACTACAGTGACTGGAGGCACTTCATCTACTGTCATCCGTGCCTCCGAAGGTACAGAGTGTGCAATTCTTGGAATTAGCAGTGATTCGCCCTGTGCTGTTGTTTCCAACACAGAGCATGTGAGCAGCCCTGCAGCGATGTTGAGTTGTGGGAGTGAATACAGGCCCAGTTCGACACCCAGTGAAGAGGGCAGTTCGTCGTCCAACGAACAGATCAATGAGCCAAACTTTGATAAGTTTATTGTGGACTTTTCTAAAGTTTTGGAGCAATTTAGAAAGTGCCAGGTGTGTGGCGAGGGAGTCACACTACGGGTTGTAAGTATTTTGGGTACTTAGGTCACCATCCAGTGGGAGTGTGTTGCGGGACACTGGGGCAAGTGGGACAGTTGTGCCTGTGCATACTCAGCCTCATTATACTCGGGCTCAAACATAAAAAGCATACCCACCCACTGACTGTCCGTGAAAAAATTCCTCGTCACCACTGCTATATGAACAGTGTCTCTGTTACGTTACTACTGTCAATGTGATATGGGTCGCAGACTCTGGCAGTCATTTTCAGATTAATACAAACTCTAAAGAATCCCTAAATCCAACGTAATTGGGTTCTCTAACAACCTAGTTTGTCGTAGAAAACTCGTCGATGGGAAGTGCTGACGACAATTTTAGAAAAACAGTCCAAAAACATAAGTAGTACAGATCCTCAAACTAAACTCAACGCAGAGCCAAATTAGCGCGAAATTCTTGCCTCCCAAAACATCAGTTCCGGAGTAGAGGACAAGTAATTAATTAAATTATGAAAAATTACAATTAAGTGTAAAATACGTCTGGGATAACCAACGAACCTTATTTTTGCTAAAAACGACATGAAAAAAGGTTGCCTTCGCCTTTAATAAGTAAAACGTTGTGTGCTTGACAGTGCATAATTTGTGTTTGTAAATAGCTAAGTGACATTCACAATTTGATTCTATCATTTTCATTTATCTAGGATTGTCCAGAAGATGAGGCATCATTTCTGTCAAGAATTCTATTCCTTTGGTTGACAGGGTATGTTCTTACCTTAAAAGAAACCTTAAGTTTAAAAGTTGTCATACATCAGCATATGTACCCGTTTCTTTCTTTTTATGAATTATAACACTTGGATAGATTGTGATTGAGACATTGAGAAAGTGAATGTTTCATGTCATAGTTACAACATTAACATTGTCTTTGATTGACAGGCTCATCTTCAGAGGCTATAAGAAAGCTGTGCAGACTCATGACTTGTGGAAATTGTCAGTTGATAACCGTGCTAGTACCATTTACCCCAAGTTTCTGAAAAACTGGAAGAAAGAACTCATGAAGTACAACTTTTATGAGTAAGTATCTTGTTTTTAACAGCTTTACCTGTATACAGTGTGTCATGTTGTCACAGTCTCACATAGTTCAAATAACTGAAAATGTTAAAAAAGCCAAGTGGTGTGTATTGTTTTTTGCTGCTTAACCTGTTTGAAGATTAGCTGGCAATACTCGTAATCTTCTATCTTTATATGAAAGAGCAAAGCAAGTCTCCGGGGACCCATTTGAAGAAGTAACTTAAGGTTTAAAAGTCAGAAATAATTTCTGCTGCTCCCAGTTGGCTGTTACTGAAAGTGCCAATTAACTGTTTTGTTCTCAAGTTTGGGTATAGTAATTCTACACCTATTTAGCTTGCAATTTGGGGGTGAAAGTGAGATTTTATATTGTAAGTTGAAGTCATCTACAATGGTAATGATTAAGAAAATTGTGATACATTGTTATACTATTCTCTACAACATTTTGTTAAGTTTTCCTTATTTGCAGTAAAGTGTTCTGCCTTTTAATAAATTATAGGAAATGATGTATATTTGCAACAATTTCTGTGCGAAGTATTCCATGTTAGTTTCCAAGTGATAAATGTACTATCATTTCAGGACAAAGTCTATAAAATATCATGTGAACAGACAACACTCTAATATTGCTGATGATCACAAGTCTACAGTGGGAGGCACGTATGGAAGTTGTGACAAGGACACTCTCATTGAGAATGTTCCAGTTAAAATCAAGTCAAAGAAAGGTGTTCCCTCTGTATTTAAGGCAATAGCCAAAACATTCGGTGGCTATTATATGGTCGGTGGCTTCTACAAATTGCTGACAGACTCCATTAGTTTCATAAGCCCACTTTTACTCAGGTACTTTTTAAAACAATTTCTTTAGGGTTTATTTGTAATACAACAGGTGGTTGTAGTGTTTTTGAATTGTGACTAATTGGGTGATCAAATGAGGCTGTCAAATAATAATATTCAAGTAATGTAACTGTTACTGAATATTCAAGTAATGCAATATCCTAGTTGTAACTGTTACTGAATATTGTTTTCTGTTTGAATAGTTGAAAGCCAAGAAGACTTTTGAACATACGAGAATGTGAAAACAAAATTTTAAAGTATTGTAGAAATTAAAGAAGTCCTAATGATCTACTTGCCTGATTGGAAATCACAATTTTTAGAGAATACAATGGTCTCTGTAATATACAAAGATTTCAAAAATATGTGGATTCATGAGTTGGCAAATTGCTTTTAATGCGCCCACGTGGCTGCATATTGCCGTCACCTCTGTCTGGGCATCAGACTTCTGGGCGTCTGTGCCCGGTTGCATGAAACAGTCCCAAATAGGGACTCAACTAAGTTCCCTAAATCTACTGCGTATTTTCGGACTTATGAAAACATCGATTGCCCTTTCTTGTGTTGTTTTAGTTTCGTTACTAAGTCAACTTTTGACTTTGATAAAAATCGAGAGTAAACTCTACATTGAATTGTCAATATTATCGAAAACAATTAGGGATCTTTTCATACAACACCCCCAATTTAAGGACTGAGTCCCTATCTATTTTTCAATGAACCCTGGGCTCAGTGTTTACTTATATTATTAGAAAATGTCATTAATCAAATAGGAGCTCAAAATCAAAATGAAATGATAGAAAAATGTTTCATCTGTAACTCCATAAAACCCAAATATGCAAAAAGACTTAGGGACCTTAGTTGAGTCCCTATTTGGGACTGTTTCATGCAACCGGCCACTGGTGTCCACAGCTGTATCTCCTAAGCCTCTCACAGGATCTTGTTGAGATTTGGCAGATGTGTTCCTGTAAAGTTGACGACAAATGACGACGAATTTCTGACGTATTTGACAACCACTGTGCCCCCTAGTGGGAATTTAATTTTTTTACTTTTGCCGTTATATCTTTGGAATTCCTGGATGGATTTTCATGAAATTTGGCAAATAGGTCTCTGTTACGAAGACAATGACACCTTTCCGTTTTAGGATGACTGACGATTCTGTGCCACCTGGTGGCCATATTTTAACTTTTTGAGTCACTTTTTCGGCATCCGCTTTTCCTGCCACCAAACCACTCGAAAGATCATTATTAAAATTTGGGGATGCTTCTGATGAGAAGGCCGAGGCTGACATTGATCTTTGGACGTGTTTGACTACTATGGTACCGCTAGTGGCAATTTTATTTTTTTGCATCCACGGCTGTATCTCCTTTACCCTTTACATGCTCTGTGTACTTATAAGCAGATGTGTTCATATGGAGATGGCCAATGATGAGGCGAGTTTCAGACCAATGCAACTAACAGCTGTGAAATTTGGCAAATAGTTTTGTGAGATAACATCTTTGGATGAGTTCAGTGTATTCTGTGCTATCTAATAGCCATTTTTATGATACAAATAAACACCCCTAGAAGCAACACCATTTACGGTGCAGACGTGGGTGCATTTCAACACTCTGAATTGCTCTTGTAAAAAGATGATATTTTAAGAATTTTTCTGTATAAAGCTAATCTGAATATTCTATTTGACCAATTATTTTTGAAACTTATTTTATTTTCTGCATTTCTTTACTTTTCTTTGCAGTCAATTAATTGCCTTTGTTGAAGCCAAAGATGCATTCCTATGGCAGGGCTTTGTCTTTGCTGTGGCTCTGTTTGCTGTCTCTGTGCTCAAGTCAATATTTACACACCAGTACAGTCATTGTTGTTATGTCACTGGATTGAGGACGCGGACAGCAGTCATTTCAGCAGTTTACCGTAAGGTACTATGCTGTTCTAACTACCTCAGTATACTGCAGTATCACATAGGCTCTAGAACAAGATCAGTAATTTCTTGTTGTGTAAAACAGAAAGTTAGAGTGGCTGTAAACCTGTCTTCCATCAAACAAGTACCTTTTGATTTAGGCCACTTCTGGTCTTAACATGTACCCTACCCACATTAAAAATGATTCGTGGACTTGGCGTGAATTGACAGTTTATTGATTGCCTGATATCAGGCTTGATGAGTTGACTTGTCTCTTGCTTGTTTTATGCGTTAAACTTGGTCTTAAGCACTACTAAACTGTTGGCTCTTTCCTGCCTGAAGTCAATCCTCATTTGAGTAAGGAATAATTTAGCTGGATTTTATTGTGAAAAGTGGTCTAACTTATTGTGGATATGTTGTGGGGAAGTCTGAAGTATTGACTGCACACAAGACAGCAATGCTCTTGCACTGTTTAGTGAGTTACAGACTGAGTTACTCTACAATATGCACAACACAACAAGACTGTAAAACATCAGACAGAAATTCTAAAGTGTAAAATGTACTGGTAAAGGTATGATGTCATAAAATTAGACTAAGTGTGTTTTTCTGTTGTGGTCCGTTTGTAATAGAATGCATACAATTACAACTTAATTCAAACAACATGTGTGTTAGAACAATATTAAAGATGATAGTTATAAGTAAATGCATCTTACCAGGATGATAATAACATCACTATCCCTTCATTGTCTTTTTAATTCACTTTTGAGGCACATTTGTTGAAGTTTTCATGAAACTAAGTGCCCAGGTTCACCCATTATAGGCCCTGCATCTGTCCAGTGCCAGCAACTAACTGCTCAGGTTCGACCATTGTAGGCCCTGCATCTCTCCAGTGCCAGCAGAAAGGACACTACAGTGGGTGAGATTGTCAACCTGATGTCTGTGGATGCCCAGAAACTACAGGATGCACCTGTCTTCCTTCATATGGCTTGGTCATGTGTCTTCACTATTACACTCGCTGTCTTCTTCCTGTCACAGATCCTTGGTACCTCCATTCTTGTTGGTATAGGCATCATGGTGTTTCTCATCCCTGTTAATGGAGCATTGGCAGCCAAAATGAAGTCACTTCAGGTAGGACTAAGTACCAGTGTGAAGGTTAAGGTAAGGGGTAGTTCTGATCCTCGTTAATAGAGCTTTGATGGCCAAAATGAAGTCACTTCATGACCAAGTACTAGTGTGAAGGTCAAGATAAGGGACAGTTCTGACCTGTCAGTCAAGCTTTTAATGCCTGCTAATCAGACTGGAAACTGTTAATATACTGCTGTGTATTACTGGAGCTGTTAATTATTTCATCAGTACCCTTTGTGGTTGTGTGACTCCCTCCCAGGAGCAGTGCTAGTGAAATATCATTAAAAAGAATCTGTTCTAGTAAGCAGGTTACTTCCACCATATTTGCTTTGCTCTTGTGGGACTTCACAACGTTACTATGGAGGTTTTCTTTACTGCGTTTGTCGAAACTATCCATAGCCTGGCTTGATTTGGCTCATTAGAAACTTTTTTGTTTTATTAATTTACAGATCCTTAAAAGTTATGAATTGGTGGAGTTTTATTTTTGATATTGTGATATTTGTTGTGTTTTATGCAATTAGAATGTGTTTAGAGTAATACATTCATGGTATTACAAGTGCTTTCAAATTGCTCAATTTTTGTTTTTTTTAAATATTTTGGTGCAAATATCTTGTTATAGTGTCCTTTTGAACCAGTAATGTGTATTACAAGTAGAGTGATTAAATATTGTCAATTTGTCTTTATAATAGGTCAAACAAATGAAGTTGAAAGATTCTCGTATTAAGCTGATGAATGAGGTGCTGAATGGTATGAAGGTTCTCAAGTTGTATGCCTGGGAAGACTCCTTTGAGAAGATGATACTCAACATCCGAGAGAAAGAACTGGATGTTCTCCGCACAGCAGCTTACCTTAATGCCCTCAGTTCATTTACCCTCTTCTGTGCACCATTCCTGGTTAGCAGTTATCTTCATATTATGAAACAGTTATCTACGCTTATATAGTCACTACAATAATATTGGCATTCAGTTGTGGAAACTGTTCTGTTTACTGTGTTACATGGAGTGTCATGTGTTCTTTACTTGGTTACTAGCGAGTGTAAGAGTGGTCTGATTCTCAAGACTTGAGTCATGTGTTGCATAAGTTCACGTACCCTGAAGTTTTTTCTCTATTTCCAGGTTACCTTGGCAACATTCGGTACATATGTACTAAGTGACCCCAACAATGTCCTGGACTCGCAAACAGCATTTGTCTCTCTGTCCTACTTTCAAATCCTCAATATGCCACTCTCCTTTTTACCCATGGTCATCACTTATGCCGTACAGGTAAAGTGCTGACAACTCCGTATGGTATATAATATAGTTATATTTTTTTGCTCTTATGAAAATGTGGTTACTTATAGTCAGCATCCCGTCTGTGATCCAGCTTACATTAATTGTTACTTTTGCTTGTCTATTCATTTTCTCAAAAGCCACTTTAATGGATCATGATAAAGTTTGGCACTGAGTTGTATGTAGAGGATGCGCCAGCATTATTATATTTTCCGACAGCCCTGCTGGCCAAGTGGTAAAATGATTTTTGGTGAATTTGACTACTATTGGCTCTTTTAGTTTTCCACAAGATGTTGCTTGTCCATCAACTATTGTCTAGCTAGCTTGCCAGCATAGAGATATAACATGGGTGTAGATGGTTATCAGGTGACTTTCAGGTGAATGTGGATATTTTAGATCCCCTATTTGTCATTTTAGTTTTTGATAAGATATTGGTTGTCCGTTGATTATTGTCAAAACTGCTTGACAGTTTTTAATGGCTGCGATGTAGTGACACCGTTTGTTTATCATACAGATTGGCCCTTTAGTTATTGATATATTTAGTTGTTCTTTATTATTGTAAAACGGGCAATTTTTTGATGGACCTTGACATAGAGGTGTATGGTTGGGATACACCGATTCCAGTTGATTTCCAGCCCAATTGAGTCTGCAATTTGTATGTTGCATGATACTGATAAACATTTCTAGAAGCATAGTGTTTGCAATGCAATCATTGAAACATTTCAATGCTGTGCATTGCTCTTACTTTTAAATTAATTTTTATTTAATTTTTGGATATTTTGCTCAATATATTTTTCTTCTTATATATTATTTTGTCACTGCTATGGTCATAAGGTGCTCAAAACTTAAGGAAAAATCATTGGTTTTGATTTGTTCTGACTGGTATTTGGTCTGACCGGTATTTGGTGTCATAGTCCACAGTAGTTGTGTGGGATTAGAGCCATCCTGGATTACACAATGATAGAACTCTCCTTTGTCCCAGAGTTAAGAAAGCGTGTGTCCTAGTTTTTGAAATTGGGCACATTTTCGTGTCTGTCATTGATGCCAGGAAGGTGAAAATTTTTCGATCACACATCCACGGGTATTTATCCAGTTTATCGAATTTTTTCACTTCGGAGTTGCAGCCCACAACACAGCAGTAATACTTTGTTGACGAATAGAGTAATGCAACCGAGAAAAACGTGTAAAGAATCAGACAACAGATGACATGACTTTTGTTAAACTCCAGTGGCACAAAAATGAGGCAGCAAATGTGCCTGACGGAAGTTTACTGCATTGTGGGTAAATACAGCGAGATTATTCGTGTATCGCTGTGTAATCCAGGACGGCCCTATTGTAACATCATTCAGTTTGTCTTAATATTTATGGTAACCACTGTAACACTATGCACATTCTGCTCACATCAAACAACATTGGGTTATGCATGTGATATTTTGTGGTTTGACATCTTGTTTAGGCTGGTGTTTCACTAAGCAGGATATCTAAATTCCTGAGCAGTGACGAGTTGGAAACGGACATTGTGAGTCATGAACCAAACTCTGATGCACCTGTGGTCATAACGAATGGAGAATTCACCTGGTCAGCTGAGGATGAAAGTGTGTTAAACAAGTAAGCTTAAATAGTACATTTTAGTTGATTAACTATGCCAATTGAATTGTTGCTGACTATGAGTTAATTTAGTGATGTAAAAGGATACGTTCATTTTGTACTTGTTTCGTGTTTACTTAATTGACGAGCCAAGTTTGGAGGTGAGTCTAAATACGCAACTTGTTGCAGATGAGTAGACAAAAGTGTCAACCGGTGTGACATAGTGTAAAAAGATCTACCTTAACTTGCTATGACTAAACTTTTGTTTTCTTGAGTGCAGGTTCCTTTTATTACATCTAAGGGTGACCTTGCTGTGTCGTTACTCTTAATTTGCTAAGTTTGAAGAACCATGTTTTGTATTACATATCATACAGTAAGATTTATTTGCTTAACAAAGTTCTGTCACAATGGTACAGTTGTTCTCACTCATGCCATTGGCTCTTCATGTAACACAGATTTTGCCTCACTCTGATTAAATATTCAGTCTGTTGGATCTGACTTCTATTCTAGCATTGATGTGACAGTCCCACACGGAGAACTTGTGGCTGTCGTGGGGACTGTAGGATGTGGGAAAACCTCCTTGATTTCTGCTATGTTGGGAGAACTAACTAAGGTGTCTGGCTCTGTCAACTTGTGTGTAAGTTTCATGTCTTACTTGAAGTTGGTTTTCATATGAATTGTATATTATACTTGTGTGATATGCCAGCAAGATAAAGATTCAAGCTCATTGCTTCCAATGAAAATGTGTGGTTGAAATTAAACAGGACTTTTTCTGCTCGTAGATGGAAAGATAGTAACAACTTTGCACTTCATGCTGACAGAACTTTGTAGTCTGTCTCCGGTTTGGTACGCAGAATGTCAATCATTATTTTTCTCAAAGTCGGAGCTTGTGCCAAATTTTAGAAGTTAGTGTTGGCTGTCCAAAATTCCTTCGATTTACTCATTATAAGACTCATAGAAATGTTGTGTCTGAGTAGTTTTTTTGGTGATTTTATGAATTGGCAACTAGTCTATTTTAAGACTCAGTTGATACAAGAGGTTGGCTGTGTTTGACTGAGCTGAGTTTTAAAAAACTAATGTTCATTCTCTGTTGGACAAAATTGGATTTCACCTCGCTATAAATATGAGAATTGTGTAGTATCATAAACTGAGTAAATTATGGAGATGTGTTTTACCCATCACTTTAGGACTCATTGTCCCATAACTGTTTTTTTTTAATCTACCTGTTTCAGGGCTCATTGTCCTATGTGCCTCAGCAAGCATGGATCCAGAATGCAACAGTACGTGATAATATCCTGTTTGGTAAGGAGTATCACCATGATCGTTATCAGCAAGTGATAGAAGCATGTGCTCTTGCACCAGATTTGAAGATTCTGCCGGGTGGTGATATGACAGAGATTGGTGAAAAGGTAGTTGTGATCTGCTTTGATGTAGAATCTTTGAAAGCTTTAGATTTTGTGAAAAGTGAAATGCAGTCCTTGCAGTAATTTTGTGAACAAGAAACAACGGTTGCCTGTGTTGTCTGCATAAAAACTAAAACCTCACAGTGCATAGATTGGAATCTTTCATCTTATAAAAATTATGTATAATTTGTTTCAATGCCTGTATAAATTCAGTGTTAATTGTCAAAGATATTCAGTTTCTGGACATAATAGAATACCACCAATAGGTTGTTTATGTTGGAAACATGTTGCTTTGTTTGTTCCTTTTTAACACAGTCATCACGTTATGTTAACCCCTGACCTATCCCTTGGAACAGTTTGGTTTGCTCCTGACTGGTGGAGTTCTTGAATGACCCGAGCAACAAAATGGTATATTTTTATGACTGGCTTCTTTTGGTGTAGAGTCATGGAACAAAGATGTCTGTTGGTGACAACATTTTTCTTTTTAAGTCATGCATTATCCCTGTTTACCTAAGCAGCACAGTTAGAGTTACTGATTCATCCTTAAAACCCTCAAGTTTACAGCTTTTTATTGAATAAAGGAAAGTCTTGTGTTTTCTGATAATTCCAGTAGTCATTATAACCATGGGTGAAATGGGTGATAATAACAGAGGTGTGCATGTCAGTACCAACTGCTTCAAATGACATGTGTGCTACCTGTCTGTATTCAGGGTATCAATGTATCGGGGGGTCAAAAGCAGCGTATCAGCCTGGCCCGAGCTGTGTACCAGGACACTGACCTGTACCTACTGGACGACCCACTTAGTGCTGTGGACTCTCATGTTGGCAAGCACATCTTTGATAAACTCATTGGACCTGGGGGATTACTGCAGAAGAAGGTAATGTTTGTTTTGGGGCATTAGATTTTATTTGCTGCTTTCATGTCCATTTGTCAACTGCATTGTGATACTGGACAACAACGTAAGACTGTACTCTAGTGTAGATGAATCCAAAGGTTAGTTAAAATCTCCAAACCATGGTAGTTAATTTGATGCTTTTAACAGTCTATTAACCTTATGACAAGTGTTGCTTTACTGAGTACCAATTTTTTCAAAACTTATAACAAAACTCAAATTTTTCACTGATAATTATCTTATGTTTTGTCTCGTCACTTTGTGTCATGAAGAAATAAGTCATTATTTTTTGCCCCCTGATATATATGTACACACACGCACGCACACACACGCGCGCGCGCGCACACATACACACGTAGATGGTCGCATATTTTTGTCATCTGATTGTCTGGTCATCCAAGTGTTTGCTTGATATCTCTGAAAAATCTGGTTAGATCCTGAAAATTTGGCACATACATCAGTGGTGATTTTTGGAAGTGCATTTTGGATTATACCTAGAGAACCGATGCATAGATTATGATAACATTTATATCTCAGAGGTATGTGACGACAATGCACTTGCTCCAGTCAGATTTCGTGAGGAGCTGACCACTGAAACACTTGGTACCAATATTGGTCTCCACATAGGGCCTTTTTAATACTTTCAGGGCTTGGAATTTTCCGCGGAAACGCGGATTTCCGCTTTTTTCAAATGTGCTTTCCGCTTTTTTTATATTTCCGCGTAAAAAAAATCGGATTTGATATAAAATTTCCGCGGCAAATTCCTTTCTTACTGCGGCGTTGCAGACGACGTTCACCTCGAAAAGCGGAAGTTGCTCTTTATGTTTCGGAGGAACGTAAATTGTCAACATTGCCGGGGGACAGCGTGGTGGGATTTTCAATGGCGTCTCGTGTTATTGTTAAGTGCGGCGACAAATACTACCGCTCTGCAGCCAAAAATGTGTGGGTTGGGAGTGAACGGGCGAGCTAAAAGGACGCAGATGCTACTGATGGTGGTAACGTTTTTTTGTTTTTTTTTTAGTCCTTCCGATTTTTGTCGGGGAAAGGTTCACGCGGGCATGATTTGGGCCGTAAAAGATTCAAAGTTTCCGCGTTTTTTGTTTGGTCATTCCAAGCCCTGTACTTTAGAGGGGAAGAGCATTTTCGTATATTATTAAAAGAATCGACTGACGTTAATTTCAATGGCACTTCAACCAATGTAGCATTTGCTAGTGGCCATTTTGTTCTTGATAAAAGATTTTTTAGCATGTTTTGGGAGGAGCATATCAACCGAGCCAATCAAGGGATCTCATTGAAACTTGACATGGAGGTATGAGATAGCAATGTGCCGGTGTCGGTCAATTCTTAGGTGGTCTTAATGTGGCAGTGTTCCCTAGTGGTTATTCCATTTTGGAGATCACCTGCCAGTTTTGAGAAGATCCCGTCAAGTGGTATGCCCTCTTGTGTCATTTTTATGCGCCCACATATTTATATGTGGACGCATTATGCCGTCATCTCTGTCCGTCCGTCCGTCCGTCCGTCCGTCCGGGCGGCGTCCGTCCGGCGTCTGGCGTCCGGTGTCCGCTGCTCTATCTCCAAAACCCTTTGACATACGTTCATGAAATTTGGCACATATGTTCCATTCATGAATGGGACGGCATGTGCGAACTTTCGGACGGATCCGACTACCGGTGTGCCCCCTAGTGGCAATTTNTTTGTATTTGCCAGGTATCTGTTGAGAAGTGTAAAAACTCAGCTCGCATTCGTTGGAAATTCCAGGTCGCATTTTGCGACTTGATACGAGCTGACAAAAATCTCAGCTCGCATTTCCAAATTTCAGGTCGCAAATGCGACCTGCAGCTCGTTATGTCGAGCCCTGCTTATGTTTTGTCTCGTCACTTTCTGTCATGAAGAAATGAGTCATTATTTTTTGCCCCCTGATATATATGTACACGCACGCACACACACGCGCGCGCGCGCACACACATACGCACACACACACACGCGCACACACATGCGCACACACGCGCATACACACACATAGATGGTTGCATATTTTTGTCATCTGGTTGTCTGGTCATCCGAGTGTTTGCTTGATATCTCTGAAAAACCTGGTTAGATCCTGAAAATTTGGCACATACATCAGTGGTGATTTTTGGAAGTGCATTTTGGATTATACCTAGAGAACCGATGCATAGATTATACTAACATTTATATCTCAGAGGTATGTGCCGACAATGCACCTGCTCCAGTCAGATTTCATGAGGAGCTGACCACTGAAACACTTGGTACCAATATTGGTCTCCACATAGTGCCTTTTTATTACTTTAGAGGGGAAGAGCATTTTCGTATATTATTTATAGAATCGACGGACGTTAATTTCAATGGCACTTCAATCAATATAGCACTTGTTAGTGGTCATTTTGTTCTTGATAAAAGATTTTTAGCATGTTTTGGGAGGAACATATCAACCGAGCCAATCAAGGGATCTCATTGAAACATGACATGGAGGTATGAGATAGCAATGTGCCGGTGTCGGTCAATTCTTAGGTGGTCTTAATGTGGCAGCGCTCCCTAGTGGTTATTCCATTTTGGAGATCACCTGCCAGTTTTGAGCAGATCCCGTCAAGTGGTATGTCCTCTTGTGTCATTTTGTAACGTATCCGGTAAATCTTGTGATCGTTCTGCATGATAACAAATAAATTACTCCTGTCAATTTTTGAAAGCCAGATGCTGTGTTCCTTAGTGACACTATTTATTTCTTTATATTGAAATTGTTGAAAATTGTTCATTTTGTGAAATTTTTTATTTACGTTCACTTTAAGTGTCGGTGTACCAAAACTTGTGTCAGTTGTGACTGTTGCCGATATCTCTTGTAGTCAAATTGTCCCATGTGTCAACTCTGATTGATGCAGATATCCCTTGTAATCAAATTGTCCTGTGTGTCAATTCTGACTGTTGCCGATATCCCTTGTCAAATTGTCCCATTTGTCAATTCTGACTGTTACAGATATCCCTTGTAGTCAAATTGTCCCACGTGTCAATTCTGACTGTTGTCTATATCCCTTGTAGTCAAATTGTCCCATGATGGTACCGTTCATGAGCCTGAGCACTCATAGAAACGTACTGTTTGTGGTGCACTGTGTGTATATACCAGAGCTTTGCGTTGCTCGTAATTTACAATTCTGTTTGATTTAAAGTGGTTTTCAACAGCTGGAATAGCTAATTAATATGTTGTATTTATATAGACACGTGTGCTGGTCACTCATGGTATCCAATATCTGCCGTCCACTGACAAGATCTTTGTGTTGAGCAATGGCACGGTGTCTGAGTGTGGCACGTATGACGAGCTGATGAGTCACAACGGAGCGTTCGCCGAGTTCATACAGACTTACATCAATGAAGAAGCAGCTGGTGAAGAACAGGATGATGAACATCCTGAAGGTATAGTGAAGTGTAGTCCTTAAAGGAGCATGCCACCCAAAAAACAACCTAATTTGTACCAATTTAGATCGAGTAGTTCTACTCCATAACGACAGGTACGGTTGCGTTACCTGACACCTGACGGCAGACGGAGGTGTTGAAATTATCCAGTGAGGTCATCGGTTTCACACGCAGTCTGTTCAGCAGTGCACAACACGGGTTACTGGTGTCAGCTTATCGCTTGAAGTCATCGTTTAACACCAATAAATTATAAAACGTTGATTTAAAACCCTTAAAAACACACCGAATTCTTATAAAAAACGTGTTGTTTTATTTCGCTTTTACGAATTTATTGATATTTGGACACACCGTAGCCTACAAAGTTCGGCAGGCCAATAAGGTCCGTAGCAGGAGTTTGGGGCCGGACTGATAATTTCGAAGTATTTTCCGTGAGACACAGACAGGAGAACCTAGATCTGTGTTGTTTAGACTTGTGATTTTTTGAGTTCTAAACACAAAACGCTTGTTAGCCTGGCCAGTGGCTCGGAGCACGATCAGGCCCGTCGTGGCCGGTCAGATTGACTCGTTAACCCCGCCAGTGGCTCGGAAACTGATCAGACATCACGAACATAAACCAGCCAAAGTTCAGTGGAAACTAAACTTTCAGTCAAGAAAATACTATTCTACTGAGCCGAAGTAATGAGCACCTGATTCATGTTGGTGAATTAGCCACGAAACTGCAAATCTACTTACTCGTCGGGGGCCGCAAATTCAGGTTCCGCTTTGGCCACAGCACCGTCAGGGCATGCACAAATTGTACATTGACAATCATTATTTGAGTAATGTAAATGTAAATAAAGACTCCCCTAACACCTGGCCGTGGGATGGAAATTGAGTTGTTTCACAACAGTTTCTGCCAGCAAACACTAAATTAGCTTGAGCTCACACGGCCTAGGTGTCCTGTCAATTAGTTTTATTGCACCTAAAGCCGGTAACGCTGTGATTTATTCCATTGCTGGCTTCTAAAATCATTTGCACTCACGAACACTCCAAAGGCATTACAAATTGCATCTAATGAGACAGACTTTGTTTCAGTTTTATATAAGTATTGGTTAGGGTGAGAATAATTCATTTTGAAACAGTACGCTCAGTAATAAACGCCAACATGGCAACTCGCAATCCCGACTTAGGACGAGCTAGAGCTCATCAGTCCCGACTTCGCAGGTGGATCATTAAGTTTTACAGGCTATCAATTCGAACAGGAATACAGTGACGAAAAAATACTAGAGAGGCGCCGTGAACAAGCAAAGACAACGGAACGTATGGAGTTATTTGGTAAACCGGCATTCGTCAGGCACTGTCGACGTCTGCAGGCCACAGACACGGAGATGTTTCACGGCCTCATACTTGCTATTTACAGCCATTTCCTAAGCATTTCGGACTCTCGAGGAAGTAAAAAAAGAACGTTATACCCGCTTTCCTCGCAGCTGCTTAGTTCGGACAAGCGGGAATGATGCACCGCAACATAGTGGCATTCACTCTGCATATGAACCACTGACGTCGCTAGCGTCGTTTCTCATCTTCCTCACAGGTTTACGCGACACCTCTTGGCAAGGTAAGGTCAACCGTATGCGAGGCGATGTAGATATAGACCGAATAAGACGGCAAAAAAGACTAATGAAATCGGGTGGCATTCTCCTTTAAATGTTATATTGAACACTACATCCATAGGTTAAAATACTGAAGGTATAGTGAAGTGTTGTGCTTAAATGTTATATTGAACACTACATCCATAAGTCAAAATCCTGAAGGTATAGTGAAGTGTAGTCCTTAAATGTTATATTGAACACTACATCCATAAGTCAAAATACTGAAGGTATAGTGAAGTGTTGTGCTTAAATGTTATATTGAACATTACATCCACAAGTCAAAATCCTGAAGGAATGGTGAAGTGTAGTCCTTAAATGTTATATTGAACACTACATCCATAAGTCAAAATACTGAAGGTATAGTGAAGTGTTGTGCTTAAATGTTATATTGAACACTACATCCACAAGTCAAAATCCTGAAGGAATGGTGAAGTGTAGTCCTTCATCATTATATTGAGCACTACATTGGCAGATCAACATCCTGAAGGTGTATTAAATCATGATAACTTTCTATACTTAGTACTTACCATTGTGTGAAATGGGATTTAATGTTCATGTGTTACCTAAACCGTGCTCAGTAAAACTTTAATAATTAGGCAGGTAACTTCATATCCTAATTTGTGTCAAACCAATGAAATCATCTCTTCCTGAGAGATGTGTGGAATGACCAGTCTCAAGATTAATCTTATGTAATCTTGTGTTTGCCATGATGGTTAAATGTAAATGTATCGTACTAGTGTACAGCGTCTTGCTGATAAAAACAAGACTTAATACATGTAATGCAAATGTGGAGTACAAATCAAGTATTTTATTAAGAAATAAGCTGTATAAGTATTTACTGTTGGTAAATTGGATTGTACTCACAACATCCTAGACAGTTACTTGATCATGCTTAAAGACTAAAATGTGTCGCGTGTAGAGTAAATAGGTCATTACTCTTTGCGTCGTCCTTTTTGTCAAATGTTGTTTTTTCTCATTTTGTGGAACATGTTCTCTTACAAATACATTTTAAATACGGTATTATGTAAATATAACAGATCCTCAAAGAGATGTTGCGTGCTAACATTATCAGTTTGATGTTACAGTTGCTGAAGTGAAAGCAGGCATCATGCGTCAGATATCTGTTCTAACGTCTGCTTCTGANACAAGTCAAAATCCTGAAGGAATGGTGAAGTGTAGTCCTTCATCATTATATTGAGCACTACATTGGCAGATCAACATCCTGAAGGTGTATTAAATCATGATAACTTTCTATACTTAGTACTTACCATTGTGTGAAAGGGGATTTCCCGAGGTAATGTTCATGTGTTACCTAAACCGTGCTCAGTAAAACTTTAATAATTAGGCAGGTAACTTCATATCCTAATCAGTGTGAGACCAATGAAATCATCTCTTCCTGAGAGATGTGTGGAATGACCAGTCTCAAGATTAATCTTATGTAATCTTGTGTTTGCCATGATGGTGAAATGTAAATGTATCGTACTAGTGTACAGCGTCTTGCGGATAAAAACAAGACTTAATACATGTAATGCAAATGTGGAGTACAAATCAAGTATTTTATTAAGAAATAAGCTGTATAAGTATTTACTGTTGGTAAATTGGATTGTACTCACAACATCCTAGACAGTTACTTGATCATGCTTAAAGACTAAAATATGTCGCGTGTAGAGTAAATAGGTCATTACTCTTTGCGTCGTCCTTTTTGTCAAATGTTGTTTTTTCTCATTTTGTGGAACATGTTCTCTTACAAATACATTTTAAATACGGTATTATGTAAATATAACAGATCCTCAAAGAGATGTTGCGTGCTAACATTATCAGTTTGATGTTACAGTTGCTGAAGTGAAAGCAGGCATCATGCGTCAGATATCTGTTCTAACGTCTGCTTCTGAGGCAGAGAGTGGAACTGAAGGCCTTGAAGGCAGTATTAGTGGATATTCTTCTTCAAGTGGTCGTGTCAGACGGTTTGTATTTTAAAAGTTTAATTTGTCATTTTATTCTGCCCAAACTCATCCCGTTTTTTGTTACGATGCTTCAGTTATTGACATGTCGTCTTTATTAGCTGATCAATTGGTAACATTTTGTATTGCATGCATTCCATTTTTCATGAAAGCAAGTTAATTAGAAGCGATAGATTATGCTATTTGATTTCCCTTTAGTATAAAGTAAAAAATGAATTTTGGTATAAGAGTCTATTAAAATATTTCCCATGTTTCTACGGGTATGCTACAAACTGCGGAATAGATAGTACCATAGCTTGAGAGTTTTGTTTGTGAAGCACAATTTGTCTTGTTTTTGCAGACATTTGTCCCGGTCGAAATCAAAGGAAGAGATCAAAACACTGAACAAGGAGATCGAAGACTTGAAGAAAGGTGCCAAACTTATTGAAGAGGAAGTGTCGGAGACTGGAAATGTATGTTTTTGATATCATAAATAGAGGAGCAACAGAACAATATGAAATTTATCCCTAAAGGCTTTAAAAGAGGAAATCTACCTCGAACCGTAACGCAGTCTTGTAAATTAAGGTTCTTCATCATGTTAAAAGCTGATCACTCTGACCACGCTGAAATCACACATTGCAAAATGTAATGAACAGTTAGTCTTATTACCTGACTTACGTCTATGTCACTGTAAAAATCCTCAGTTCAAACAACTACAAACAATGCCTACACACATTGTTCTCTATTCAATAGATTCCGTACCCATGGCAAATACTTGTACCGTAGGTACCAGCAAATGTTCATCAGCCAGTCTTTATTTGCTGTTTTCTCATGGTGATTGACTAGGGCACAAAAGGCTACTTCATATATCATTGATGGACCTGTGTTTCAGTGTTTAAATTATGTTTTCTTGACATTCCTTAAGTATTACTAGGAGTATCTGGATAGTCGCATACATCCAGAATAACAGGTAAAATCTGTTCAAAGATGACTTCAAAGTGACCTGACTTTTGTGTCACAATGATACTGATAAGCCAGGACAATAAATCCTTGCTCTTATTCTACATTTTTATAGAATTAATTAATATTCTTGATGGTAGCAAATTGATGAGCTTCATTAATTGAAGTTTTTCTGGTCTTTATATCACTTGCTGTGAACAACAATTCACATTTCCTGTAATTCCTATTTATTTCAGATCAAACTGGCGGTGCTCATAAAGTATTTCCAGGCCTGTAGTTGGTTTGCAGTGATCGTGGCCCTGTTGTTCTATGTATTCTACATGGGTTGTATTGTGGCCTCTAGTGTATGGTTGTCAGTGTGGAGTGATGCCAACAGCAAAGGCACTCAGACTAACCAGACAGATCTATACCTAGGTGTCTATGGTGGGCTAGGCCTGGGCTCAGGTGGGTGCACTGGAGTGGCTTATCCAGGAGTGATGCCTGCTACCAAACTAACTGGATTTGTGTCTGATGGAGTTATATAATTCATTTTTGTTGCCATGTACTGAGGCAGAAATATAATAAATAAATACAACAATGCAGATAGTCAATTGTCTAACACACATTGATATTTCATAATTTCACACCATTACATTTACTAATGAGACCTTTTTCTGTATCAGGTTTCTTTATTCTTCTCAACAACTTTGCTCTGGCCTATGGCACTGTGTTGTCATCTAGGACTCTCCATTTTGAACTTCTCCACAACCTGGTGCGTGCTCCAATGTCTTTCTTCGACACTACACCACTTGGTCGCATCATAAACCGCTTCTCTAAGGATGTTGACACCATCGACTCTAACATTCCGTTTACGCTTCGCTTCTGGTATGTTAACCCGTAACTGCAATTCCCAAATTATATTGGTAATACAAGGCATAATTCTAAGAAATGAATGAATCATATGAATCTCAGAATTATTGTATCTCACAAGGAGATGGTGCTATAATTACTTAATAGGTTTTATTAATTTAATTATTGTGATATTTCCCTGGTCCCCACTTTGTGAAAGCAACACAAACCACCAATAAGGTAAAAAAATGTCAAAAAAAAAGTTGTTTGCATGCCATCTGGTTGGATATCAGAAAAAATGTGTTTGTGAACTGTGGTAAGATATCTGATTCAGCCATTTGCTGATCACCTCAGGAAGGAGCCGGTGGACCTGCCTTCTATTTGTGAGAAAGCTACATTTTGGTTACTTATTTTGCTGTTATGGTAAATAACCTATCAATTAATGTACTACTTTTTAGTGTTTGCTGTTGAACCCTGATCTGTGAAAGAAGTATTAGTATGCAGCAAATAATTAAGTTGACACAGAACAAATCAGTAAATTTGACATCCTCGTAGTGTGATTGTATAAAACTAGGATTAAGAACTTCCAGTGATAATTGACAAGACCTAAATTTGTCTTCAGAAAATTTTATCAACAGATTTTGAAGATGGATGTGCATGTGATGTTCATTTGATTTTTTGCAGGCTCGTCATGTTTGCCGCTGTATTGGCCACCCTCATTGTGATTTCCTATGCCACTCCAATTTTTATTGCTGTAATGGTGCCTCTGTTTGTGTTTTATTACATTGCACAAGTAAGTTTTCGTGTCTTTAACATTGACTTATTTTAAAGTGAAATTCCTTCAATACTATATGTCTTGTTTTTGGTAGTTGAATATTAAAACTAAACTTTATTCACAACAATGAGTGAAGCTTACAACTTCTAGGTGATCTTCATTCATAATTAGCTAACCATGAATGTTTCCTTAGTGTGAGGGCATTGAACATTTGGGCAGCGAATCCCAAATTGCTCAGTAAAAGTAAACATTCAATACATAACTTTATATAACATTTTAACTAAAATTCAGTTTTAGTTCTAATAAAATAACATCAGTCGACCCTGTTTATTGAAGATCATCCACCCAAAGACTTACTGGTCAGGTGAACTTACAACTAATTTTGCAGTGCTTTGATGATTAAATTTCCTGGATTGTTGCATGTCGTCAAGTGCATTGTTCAACAGAGACAACATGGCACATGATAATGTGATGTCATTGTTGCCCTGCATATTACTTTAGTACTGTCTTTTGAATTTTGAACATGGCACAATTTTTGTATAATTATTTGAAGAAAAGGCTTTTTGCTTTTGAAAACAAGTATTATCCATAAATATTTTATCAATCAAAATTCTTAGTATTTGGATCAAAACCATGATTTTTAGGGAATAAGCAATTTTCAGTGGCTGAATTTAAATGTTTTTTTACCGTTTGAACCATCCTTTGTCCGTTTTTGTCATAAGGAAATATTTGTAACTGACTTGAACCAAGTTTCACATTCCGCGAACTTCATTTTTTTACATCAGTCTGTTAAAATGCTATGTGACCTTTCACTTTTTCAAAGCGTTTCTACATAACCACATCACGCCAGTTGAAGAGAATCGACTCTACCACTAGGTCACCCATCTATTCTCACTTTGGCGAGTCTCTAGTAGGTGTCAGCAGTATACGTGCTTACAAGCAGCAGGCTCGCTTTGTTGACATGTGTGAACAGAAAGTCAATGAGAATCAACAGGCATTCTATCCAAGTGTAGCTTCTAACAGGTATTACTTCTTAGCATATTTTATAGTTGTCTTGGCAAAAGTGTACTCTTGGTTACTAGTTTTAAAAATCACTATAATCGTTTTATTTCTTTTTAAGTGACGTAATATTTAATTCCATGAAAGTTTTGGGAATCTGTCATGTAAGTTGAACTGAAATGGCATTTTTATAGTTGAATTAATACTAATTACTAAATTGATGCAAAGTTCCACTTATGAAACTAATGAAAAGTGTTTCAAAGTTGAAACGAGATGTTTGAAGTGACTTATTAGGAAGACGTTACATTTATGATTTACAAAAATTAGATGGTTGGGAATCGTACTGGAGTTTATCGGAGCCTGCGTTGTGCTGTTTGCTGCACTGTTTGCCGTCATCTACAAAGAGGATACATCCAGTGGCAAAGTTGGACTGTCTGTGTCTTATGCACTGCAGGTTAGAAAGTTATTTAATCTGTTTCAAAAATGTCATTTAGTTTTTAATATATAAGTTTGGATATTGATTGGTTATGTATTTTGGTTTCATTGTCTTTTTTATACATTTAAAAGAAACCTACTGTTGACTGTTTTACTTGGACAAACTTACGTAATTTTTATGTGTTTGGTTCATGGTAATTTGATGTATGGTAAAATCTCAGTAATTTTGGAACAAAATAATTGGCAAGCTGGTGCTTTTTTTTCATTTTTCAAGGCTTCTTACAGTGTTGCGAATGCCCACGGTTTTCAAAATATTGTCTGTTGTTAGCTACAGGTACAGAATCTGGAAAGCATCATTTTGGTACTGTATGTCATTTATGGAAGAATGAGAAAGCTAACTTTCACCCGACTAACATATTTTTCTAAATTAGTGAGATTTCACTGTAAATGTTAAATTTATTTTTTCACGCAGAAGAAAAAATCATGATAATTGTTGCTTTCCTACCTATTGATGCAGGTTTAATGTTGGACTATTCACTACTTGCACGAACTTGCCGTGCTTGAAAACGCAGTGTTGTGTCAAACCAAATTAAGCCTTATGCTTCTGCATTTTTGGAACACGCATGTTTTCACGCTTAGGTTGTTAAAATTGTCACTAAAACGAGGCATTGTGTCCAAAACAACAATGCACAACAATCAGTTTTTGCAGTGTCAATAAAGTGTGTGAGTAGTGATTGAGCTCTTGATGTATTTCAAGTCATGTTTCATTGATTATTGCTTCAATTATTGTAAGTTTTGCGAATTAATTAATATGTACTGTATTTGTACCATTCTGTTTCTAATATTTAAATATTTCAACTAAGTTGTATTGACTGAATGTTTTCTAGATCACATCCTCTCTCAACTTCATGGTGAGAATGACATGTGACTTAGAGACATACATCGTGGCTGTCGAGAGGACAAAAGAATACGCAGAAATAGACAACGAGGTGCGAATATTTGACGTGTGTTATGTTATGGGTTGTGTTCATACGGTAGCTCAAGTGGTGCCTTAGCAATTTAGGTGTTTCAATATTTGCAAAACACACAAAGATAGTGAAGTAAGCCTGTAAAATAATGAGCAAGAATTATGAATTGGCAATACTCCTTGTTTATTTAAAACATTACCTGAAAGATAACTAGCACTCTTTAACATACTGGTCATGAGAAGCTCACAAGTTTACTGGTCTTGGATGTGTGAAAAAAATATAGCAAAACATCAACTTTCACTTTTAGTGAATGACAAATAATGGAAATCTCCAACTAATAGTTATGGACATGGAAAAAATAATGTGGTAAAAGAAATTGACTTCAAGATATGTCATGTTCTTATACATTTCCTCATTTTGCCGAAGTTGTCAGACCATAGCTGTTAAGTATAACAGAAAGGGTGCTCTACGTCTGTAGGAATTGAATTAATGTTAGTTTACCAGAAAACTCTAAATCACCTTTTTGTCTTATATTCAATACGATTTCCAATTACAATACTAAGGATGTGTCCGAATATGTTTTTCTAAATTCTTTTAAAATGATGTAGCTTTCCACATTGTGCATAGACGCAGTGATCACTGTTTGATCAATTTCCTTTAGGCCCCATGGTACAGTGAGACCCATACACCACCCAGCAAGTGGCCAGAACAGGGCATTGTGGAGTTCAAGAACTACAGCACCAGATATCGGGAAGGGCTAGATTTGGTGCTAAGAGGAATCACCTGTGCGATTCAGACCACTGAAAAAGTGAGTGTTTAGAGTTTTCTTCACCGTTGCTGTTTGGCCAGGTAATTATCGAAGTTATTTTTCCATGAGTATATCTATGGTTTGATGATATTGTTTTAGGTAAAACAAGCTTTTGGGCACTCTTTTCTATGAACTTCACTCGTATTTCCAAAGTAATCTTTATTATCATCGTAGCTGCTCTAATTACTGCTGTGTGTTCGCATATTTAGGCTGATGTGCCTGTATCTGACAAAATGCATTTTTGCAAAGAAAATTTGTTAACTTGAGTGTTTTTCATATTGGTGCATGCGCTTAAGTTTAATTTATAGACGCAACCAGGTGGGTGTCCTTTGTACAGGCACACACATTGCCCTTCACAAATTGCATAATCTTGCTTGTGCAAATCATTTTTATGTGACTGGTTTGACAAGGTATTTCCTGTGCTATAACTTGGATAAGATCACATGACTTGTGAAGTTTAATGAAACAAGTAGGAATTAACAGGTAGCTGCCAGTTCATCTATTAATTGTCGCAAATTTTCTTTTAATGTTTTCATATTCGCAAAAGATAAACAAAATTATTTATTGAACCAGACCTGAATAGTGTATGTTTGAATGGAAATGGAAATGTTTGATTGAACCATTTCCCAGTAAAATCAATAAAATTCTAACGGTTTTCATCTGAAAAGCAAACGTAGGTTTTCAAATTAAGTTGCAATGTGCACTTGCAGTATGTCAAGGAGTATTATGCAAGCCTTATATCATTGGCACGATTCTTCACTACATTCCACAAGCAAAACAGCAGAGGATATTTCAAAAAATGGGGATTTGTATGGACCATCACTTTCAAGCATGGTTTACCCAAATGGTTTGTGTGGAGTGTGCCTATTTGTGGATATACATATACCTTGGCACATCTTCAAATATAGGTGTGTGGGCCAAAACATGCGCATATATGGAAGACATTACAATAAAACCTGATATCATTTATTAGATGTGAGCATGAAAGTTGAAATGTTGTGGGTTTGATAATTATGTTGTCACATCTGACGATATGTTGATAGTAAGCGTTATTTCTTTAGGTTGGCATAGTTGGAAGAACAGGTGCTGGCAAGTCATCATTGACTGTTGCCTTGTTTAGACTTGTTGAACCTGTAGAGGGAACCATCTTTATTGATGGACTTGATGTGTCCAAGATGGGCTTACATGAGCTTAGGTCAAAGCTGACCATCATTCCACAGGTATATGAATGATCCATGATTTGTCTGGTCTGTATAATATAAAACTGCGTATTTCTTATAACCAATTTATTGAAGTTGCGAAAAAGTTGATGTAATACCACCACCAACAGTATTTGCTCGGTTAAGTTCCTGAATGGTAATTTGACTATGAAAGTAATACCCTTGGCACTTCACAGTTTACTACCATGTAGCCCTGGCATGTTCAGAAAGCTTTTGAGATACTAAGTAACAACACTCACAAGTGATTGCCAGTGCACTAATAAATAACGTGCAGCACATACATTAGCATCCCTGATGCTTAATCAAACCTCGGCACTTATTCAAGCCCAGTGCTTATTCAAAACCTGGCACTAAGTTGGCATTTAACTTTACTGAAGTGCAAGTAATGTCCAAGTGTCATTTATGACATAAAATACGTGTGAGGCACCACACATTAAACACACTTTAATTATCAGATATTTTAGTAAGTTAGACCATCAAAAGAGCGAAAAAGTGAAAACAAACTGCAAGCCAAGGTATTAATTAAGACTAAACATTTTCCTAATTTTATTTTTGATGAGAAAAATTTTCACTACAGTCTTGTCCACCACATCATTTCCTAAATAGATGAAGAGTTACTGACAAGTAATAAGTTGCAGTCAAGTCATGCATGCTTATACCTTGAACTTTTCATGAACTTTTTTCCCCAACTTATACATATTAAATACCTGATTTAGGATCCAGTGTTATTTTCTGGAACACTTCGTGTCAACCTCGACCCATTTGACATGTATGGTGATGACCAAATATGGAGCTCCTTGGAGTCTGCTCACTTGAAGACTTTTGCTAGTTCTCTACCTAAAGGGTTGGAGCATGAGTGCAGTGAAGGAGGTGAAAACCTGAGGTATGCACATTACGCAACCGCTTTTATTAGACAAGTGTCATTTTTGAACAACGTTTATCCTGCTGAGCAGTTGATTCAAAACAGCTCACTGTACACTGAACTTAAGTAGTCAATGTTGGCTTCTTTAATACACCAGTCATTTCATTGTTCATTTTAATGGTAGAAATCAATTTAATATGTTATGAAATTGACAATTTTCTTACTAGAGTTAGCCTAATATGTAACATTTTTTGACCCTGAGTATGTAGGAAGTGAACTTTTAAATTCTAATTCAGGAACTGTTTAATAGTTCCCATGTAGAATTAAAACATTAATACAATAAACACGTCACATGATCTACATCTTTCTAAATGTATCTGAGTGTTCATTTTCATTAACTGCACCACTGGTTTTGTATTTTTTTTTGTTCTGTGAATTAAAACAACTGACACACATATTATTGTGTTTGGTATTCTAACTATAGTGTGGGCCAGAGACAGTTGATTTGCTTAGCGAGGGCTTTATTAAGAAAGACAAAAATTCTCGTATTGGATGAGGCCACAGCAGCTGTGGATTTGGAGACCGATGAGCTTATTCAGTCCACTATACGAACAAAATTCAAGGACTGCACAGTACTGACCATAGCACATCGCCTGAACACCATCATGGACTATGACAGGTAAGCAACCACACTTTTTCCTCTCATTTGTTTCCATTCTTGCAATACCACGGTGTCGTGAGTAAAAAAAATTTCAGATTCCTCAGCAAAGCACAATTTTACCTTGCTATACAAAATCATTTGTATAAGCCTTGCTGCGTGTACAGTGGACTTAGAGTTACTAAATACATTCATTTAAAACTACATATTAACTACAGTTTATGAATAGTCTTCTATTTATACTGATCTCACATTTTACTAATCGTATTTGCAGATATGTCATGCGATTGCATTATTTGTTTTGTATTTGGATATCAGTTGTTATTCTAAAGTATGGGTATGTGGTTCAATGATCTCAGCAATTTCTAGTCAATACATATAGATCATTACATGGTGAGGATGTTATTTCCTGCTAGCTCCTCACGTGATAGTTCCTCCAAACTTCATGAGGGGCCTGCATATGAGAAATAATGGTCGAGGACGTGTAATATAATTATTTGTCCCCCATATTGAACAATAAACTCTACAAGACTTGATAAACAAAACTGCAAATATCTGACACAATTATTAATGACACCAGTCATCCCACCAGCTCAGTTAACACATTTTACAGCACCAACTTACAAAACTACTCGTGTCTTGATGCTTAGCAGATACCTACTCACCAAATGCTACCTGGCAAAATTCCCAGGTCACCAAATGGGAGATGAAGTGGCAGGGGTTCATAAGTTCTGTGTCCATACCTTGTGTGCTCAGCAACAATCAGTTACTCTCTCCAATGATCAGGAAGGGTCTAAGCATGAGACAGGAACAGGCCCTTTCAGTTTTTACTGAACAATTTCCAATCCTGTCCATTTCCTTCCTGTAGAACGCATGCTCAGATGTACGCGTGGCAACTTTATAGTGACTTGGTATTTCTACCACGTTGCCAAATGCAGTCCGAGGTCACATTGAGGACCTGCAGGTTGCCAAATCATGCCCTGTTACTGTACGAATTGATTAGAAGTCTACAATAAAACTGCATTTGATGACTACCTATTTGTACATTTAACTCCTGAAGAATTCGTGCAGTCATCCATAATTTTCCAATAGTTGTTTCCCCGTGATAGTTGATCACAAATTCAGTTTCTGACATCAAAAAATATTTTGCACTATTTATAACTAAATTTGTTTTAATATCGTCACTAACTACTTTGCTTACGACTAGTTAGTATTCTTGATGAATTCAAACATGCAGTACAGATCCATCCATCAGTATGCTCAATATACTTTTATTGTATCTCTATCTCATGTAAAACTCATAAAGCTTTCTTCATCCCTTGAGAAGGTGGGAATAAGGTTGGTGGAAATTGCTTAATGGCATTTTAATGTCGTATCAGGCAACCACTGTTGAAAAGTGAATTTTGAGAATTAGTACAACTGCATGTCAAATTGTTACAGGATAATTGTGCTTGATAAAGGCAAGATCCGCGAGTTTGACAGTCCTCATAACCTGCTGGCTGACAGAAATGGCATTTTCTACGGCATGGCAAGAGATGCTGGTCTTGTCTAAATGGGTTACAAAACAACTTTGGTCATTTCACTTGTCGCATATCACTTAAGTGTATTTCGTAGTATTTCTGTGAATTTAGTAAGTTTGAGCATCAGAAATTATTTAGTTTTGAAGTATGTTTACAAAGTGTATTCATGGTTTATGTCTACAACTTACAGTTTCAACATTCCTTATATCAGTTTGGAAGTAGTCCTACTGGTAATGTGGAGGCAGTTTACTAGTGGAAATGTTACCATTTTTACGCTTTTGAAAATTTCAATAATTAAAGATGATCCTCGGCTGTTTTGGGCCACTGCAGTGAAATGGTTTAAAGATGCAGTAATAGTTCTGTGGTATGGATTGTGGAATATTGTCATAATAGTTCCATTAGTCAGTGTAATATAATGATCATGCTTCCTCAAACTTAGCACGACTGCAAATGAGGTAATAAGAGTACGTGATGCACCAGTCTTTTTGTGTTTTTTGAACTACATTTTCATGCAGTTGGTGCAATTGTTTTGTCAACTTTAAGCATAATGTGCCATGATTTACATGGATACCAATTTTAATTTTACATTTAAGCCATTCCCTCCATTTATGATAACCAGTATTTGTGCAAATAAATCGATGAGAGTATACTGCTGTACTATTTAATATCACTTTTCTACACAGGAAAACATGTAATTCAAACAAACAAAACAATAGGTACAAAACGCCTCACCGCGTTTTCTAAACCTCAAATCTACGTACCAAAAACAACAAGACTGATTATCACATGCACAGTTTACTTGTTCCTAAAAAAGTTAAAATGTGGGTAACACTATGGCAGGAGTTAACTTGGTCAAAAGAGATACAATGTGTAGTAGTGATTATACAACTTGTGGAATTAACAATCAAACACAAACATTGTCCACTTCCACTCGTGAGATTTCTTCAAGACAAACTTGAGTTACTTTTGCAAAGTTGTCTAACAAAATTAACAATCAATGCTTAAAACTGGCAAAAAGGGAACCATACAACTACATTTGGCAAAAATACACCTATAAAAATGCTAAACATTGAACAGTATTTCTATACATTTCTGGGGCTCATTTTATATTAGGTTGTAGGTCTGGACAGTTATAATTTCGATTTTAATTCACAAATAATTCATNAGATCGGAGGGAGTGAAAAAGTAAGAGCTTTTTGCAAGTTGCATTTTTTTTCCAGTTTTTGATTCTGTGCGAATTGTTTATAAAATTTACTAAAATTACCCACCATCAAACATTTATGGCCCAATGAAACAACAATGACCAGTAAATTTTTATTTTTTGAAGTACGACCACCAGCCATTTTGAATTTAAATCAAACGCAACCACCCATCAATTTTTATTTCAGCTGCCTTCCCCCCCCTCCCACACAGATTTTGCTGGAACAGCCCTAAACATTGAACAGTATTTCTATACATTTCTGGGGCTCATTTTATATTAGGTTGTAGGTCTGGTCTAAGACAGTTATAATTTCGATTTTAATTCACAAATAATTCATTAGCGTGCCTTGTCCTAATGTAGAGGCATAGCGTTACATTCATGGCACTGTACCTATGACTGTCTTGGCTATGACCAGGTGTACAAACTTCTATTAAATGACCACTGAAGTTGAACATCTTCCCATGTGATCAGTGCTGAACAACATTTGTATGAGCTTGATGGCATGCTGGAATGGGACAACTTTATTCACTCTGAAATAAAGACATTCACTCATTGAAAATAAATACTGCTGATTAAATGGTATTGACTCTGGGTAATTTTGTTTTCTTTGGTACAAGTTGGTGCCCTGCTAAACATCAACGCCAAATGTGCTATGCACCATAAGTAGCACAATGACTGCTCACTTATTTGGCAGTACAAGAGACTGTAACCCCGCGTTCCTTCCAAGAAGCCAACTCTTGTTTTACACCACTTTCTGCCATAAAACTGGTCCCAACTTGGTTATTACTCAAATAAGAAAAAAAAATTTTTATGGGTTTGCAAAAAACTGACACTGTCATGAGCTAACTTGTAAAGCCTGGACTTAAAGTAATAATGAACTGTCAGTTATTTTAAAGAACTGAAATTGTCTCAAATTTGACTATTAAAGGAACAATTTGAGACCAAGTAGTCTAAATCAAAAGTTGTTTTTTCTTATGGAAGACACTGGTGATCTTTTGATATGATTGCAAACTGCATCAGTAATAAAGCAGGCCTTGAAGAAAACAATGAGCCCAAACAATGTAGCAAAGTAAAATATAACATCTCAACACCAAAGCCCGATGACAGTCTGATAACGTCTCACTTTTGTTTACCTAAGAGGGAGACAATATTCAATGACAAGATATTACTCATCTGTTACAAACATTGTAGACATCTTATAACAATATAGTTGCATCTACAGTAGATTAAAATATCACCCATCTTGCTTTTCGCTGTTTCACCACAGCATGTCACTTACCACACTTGACCTTGCCCAGTTTACGAGTGCCAACACGTTCAGTGCCCAAGTAATCCACACACCAACACTGGCCATTTTGATCACATTGCTGTTTGGCAAAAAAACCTTGTGCTGTGCACCGCGGCACACTGACGCCTGGGACAATGATGACCTGCCCACGGATCATCTGTGTTGGGAGGTCTCTCAGACTGCTGAAGCAAGGTGGCACTGCAACCAAACATGTTAAATAAATCTGTCTTCATATGTCAGTCATGTTCAGCAACTCCATGTTGCATTTGTTGGTTAAGGAGTCATCTGCAGGGTTGCTAACAAAATAAGACCAAATGGGTTTATATGTTAGAAGACTCTCTTCCTGCACAACAAGTTCTTTAGGAATTAAATTTTGACTTGTGGCGTCAAAGCTAACTAACTCAAAGATGGGATACATCTGTCCAAATAAAAGCATTATTTGAACATGGCCAGGGCAAGCCAAGCCAAGCCAACAAGAATAAAGAGTGCTGAGTCTATACTGAAGAAACATTGGTTGTGTTGTCTAGACAGAAACTGTTCAGTTTCTCTAAAATTGGGTTAATAACGAAAACACAAGAAATGCTAGAAGTAACAGTATCTGTTCACATTAGAGTAGACGTAAATTATAACAGAACTTTTTACGACCAAAACACACCTCCAAAGCTTGTTTTGACCAGACCGCCAAATAATTTTCATTGCATAATTTGAAGTCAAATTGTTAACATTATACCAAAATGCAGGTTTCAGGAGCAGTCAGTCATTACGTATCTGTGACATCATTTGTTGGCGAGTAGCAGCCTCTTTTCATTTATGTGCATGTCTTGTTCGGGTTAACGGATGACTTGACTGTTCAACAGTTTAGTTAATCATTTGAAAGTTGAGCCTACTTAATGACTTGCTAACTTAACTTTTTGTTCAACAGTTGGCGCTTGTTTATCCAATAGTGTCTGTGTGTGAAGTTGTCTCATCTCTTTGGAAAACTACCTCATTTTTGATTTGTTTTAATTATTTGATGTTTTACTTGTCTGTTTAGCACATCACTTAATATCTATTTGTCATTTGCCTTTTTGTTGCCCATACCTGTCTTAAAACAGACAACGATACAAATATATTCAAAGCCCATCTACAGTGAATCGCACATTCCCGGCCCCTACTTACAATAGTTAGTGAAACAGCAGCACCACTCAGGATAAGACAGATCTAGTGACCCATCCAAGTCGCACTGATGAACGAATCTCTTCAAGCAGTGTTCAAAAGGATTAGACTCAAGATCTTTTAGTTCACCAATACTCAACACACTGTCATTGTTGGTGTCAAGGTGGAGAAATTCCCAAGTGACAGGGTCCCTGCACTCGCACTCTACAATAGAAATGCATCATAATTACTTACTCTATTGCCTTTAGTTTTTGTGTCAACTCTATTGAAACTACAACATAATACATCGTGGAATGAAAATTCTGCTTAGAAGTTATTATTTCTTTCAGTTGTCAAAATGACTATTCTTTAATAAAGAAAAACTATCGTATTACATGAAAGAAAAACTGGCCACTTTATAAGCATCTTTTAAGATCAACATGCTAATTACCACGCTGCAGTGTGTCGGAGACATCTCTTGCTTTGCGTCTCCTGTGCCTGTCCTTCCCCTTATGCGCCTTGTGCTCTTTGCCATGTTTCCTATCTCCCCTTTTCTTTGGTTTCTGTATCAGTAGATTGCCTTTCAACTTCTCTAGTTTGTTGTGAGGGTCGACAGATTGTTGTACAGTGTAGAACCAGTCAGCCAGTCTCTGACTCATTTCCTTCAACTCTTGCTCACCACACACTGAAATAATTACCACCAACAAATCTGTGGTTGAGAATCACATCATCTACGATTACATAAAAATTATCCAGTTGGCGTAAGTGTAAACTTAATTATTTTGCTAGAGGTCAAAGCTTGAACTATATTGTAAAAATAGTCAATATTGATTGTCCGAAATGAATAATTATGATAATCGAAACAAAATCCTTCATGTTGATGTTATACCTACTCCAACAAAATCATTCACGTTGATGTTATACATACTCCAACAAAATCATTCATGTTGATGTTATACCTACTCCAACAAAATCCTTCATGTTGATGTTATACATACTCCAACAAAATCATTCATGTTGATGTTATACCTACTCCAACAAAATCCTTCATGTTGATGTTATACCTACTCCAACAAAATCCTTCATGTTGATATTATACATACTCCATGGAGACGCATAAAACTTTGTGTTGACGGCTATTTTTGACAATTTTATGAACTGCCAATTTTATTTTTGATACAAAACGTAACGCCCCATATTGTGAGCAAAATTACTAGTACCAAAATCGCCCAGGTATGTCCCAATTCTCAGAATCAAGGAAACTCAGTTGAAATTGAGTGTCCAAAACTTTAGAGACTGTCCGAAACTTTTCATCAGAAATGAAATGAATAAGTGCAGGTAAAATAATGATACTACAACAAACAAGACAAGCCCAGATATGTAACCTGAGTAATCTGTAATTGCACACTTTTAACTGCATACTGAAAAAATAATAATACACAACGGATTCTTTAATGGAGGAACATTACAAACTGAAAGCAAATATAAATAGATAATTCTCATCAGACTTGATACCATTGCAGGAAGAAACCCTACATTGACCAGATGCTGCAAAATTGGATAGTCAGAAAGTCATACAGACACTCTAAAGACAGATGGTTGTTGCACGCTGAGATCTTAACAAGTCAATACATATGGAGAATACTTTGGCAATTCTAACCCTAGAATAACTGGTTCCATGTGGTCATCCAAGGCTCTTAATTCACCTCCAGTCCACCCCCCCACCCCCCACCCCCAGTACCTGCAGTACCTGTTGAGACATCCTTGACAGCAGAATCAGCAATCTCATTGCCATTTGTTGAAATTTTCTGAGGATCATTAGCACGCTTCCCCTCGACAAAATCAGAGTGAAATGAATGTTCACCAATTTGATCAAACTTTGTTGGTTTCTGCATCTTCATCTTCTTCCTCTCTTGTCGTTTACTCTTATTCTGTAATTAAAACAATTCACCTAGACATAAGAATTAGTGACAGAGATTAACATAATGTATGCGTACATTTACGACCATGTGGCTGTACACGAAGTAGCACATGTGCCCTTGTGTATAACGTTTTAGTAAACCAAGGAGTAAGTTGCTAGGAAAGCATAGGAGTGAAGACTGACTTCTCCAGTAAAAAGCACTTGATTATGAAACCATGTGAAAAAGTTGACTTCACATCTGTTACAAACCAGAAGACATTGACATATTTTCAGTTCAAGAGAAGTTAAAGTTCAGGTTTGACTAATTCATTAAAACTTACAAAAGCACAAAAACAAGACATACAAAAACCGCCAGTTCAAGACGTAACATCAGCATTCACCTTCAAATGAACTTCAGATGAATTTGTCCACATATGAAACACTTAAAATGCAAAAATATTTTCAAAAATGCATTCGGACCTATAAGCAAGCACATATATGGGAATAAGTAAAGCCAATATTCACACAAAACTGGATACATTTGGTTGCCATTTTAACAGGGTAAGACATCTGATTGGTTTAATAGACAGAAGTCATCACTGCAAACCAATCACATAAGATGTTACCCAGCTGACCCGGAAGAACAGGTGAAGTCGTGTAATCACTGTCAAGTATTCTACTTTTAGCAGAATATTCACAATAAACAGTGTTAGTTGTGAAATAAGCAATGGTACAGTAATGAATAAATATGAAGGCTTTAAATTCTTTGTTTCATCACTCAATGTTGAGTTATTTTGTAAACAATAATTATTGTTTTAAATCAAGCAGTTTCAGATATCACAATTTGACATGCTTACATCAAATGAATTACACCCACAAGAACAGAGCGACCATAAGTGATAAACTCTACCTTCTTGGACATGTCTTTCTTGTGTACCTGCATAGGTCCAAGCTCTGGAGACTTCTTAGATTTAACTGCCTTTGAATTTTTATGCTTTTGATAGAACTTTTTCACCAGTTTTTTACTGTAAGAATAATCAAAATCAATAGATTAAGCTAAACTGCATACCAGTTAAACAAGACAATTGAAAGAACAACAAAAGTACAACCCAAGGCGTGACCCAATCGTCAAAACAAAAACCACAAACTGCCACTCTTTGTAAAGGAGTGATAGCACAACATAATGTTCAGTTTAATATGAATTTCATCTGCATACAAATACAGGGAAAAACTCTGGTGGCAAGTTCAAAGGCAAAAAATTTCCCAGTAGATAATGTCAGTTCAGCAGGACGAGGCTAGTAAAACAAGATACTGACTCAATGGAGCACTTGCACTTTTTCATGCAATTGTGATGTGTTGCCAATATGCGCAAATTATACACATGCACATTTTGAAGTAATAACCTTTTGAAACACTGTATGTGATGTCATGTTAATAGGACAAAGTCAGCTAGAGTACAATGAATATCTGCTGTACATGCAAGCCTTCAGTCAAATAAATCTTCTTTGAAATGGTCTACGTAGGACGTATTAAGTATTATGTAAAATCAAAAGAAAAGGTGCATGAAGTATCTTGAAAATGCCTCGAAATTGGCCAGATTTGTAATGATTCCCAAATATAAAACAATGTGCATGAAACTACGTTGCTGTTCTGCCAAAATTATGTTTATGTGACTTACGCTCTCTTGAGTTGCTTCTTGTGAATACATTTGGCAACTTGGGTGTCTTTGTCCAAAAGACAAACTTCCTTCTTCTTACAACGCAACTTTTGACATTCCAAACCTGAAACCGGGAAATAAAATGCTGTAGAAATAAATAACTAATTTAGCCAGTTATCTTCATTTCAGAGCATTGAAACTTGTCAAAAGTGATGGAACTATATCCTTATGAAGACATTTTTCCACTATTTTATACACCATGTTGACACAAAATAATTTACAATTACTTTCGTTTAACGGCCGAATGTATCAATTGCTTAAAAATAACCAACATGACACCAGAGTGACTAAGTTGAGAAATTTAAACATGATGAGTGGATCGTAAATCTACTTTTCCTGGCCCCAAATCATAAACTTTGAACTCCTATTATGTGTGTGTGCTGCGTGTTTTGTTGACTTGCGTGGCAGAAGCGTATTACGGTGCAAGTTTGGACAGCCACACCCATTTAAAACAAAGGCCAGACCGGATAGTTTATTCTTGAGGGGGGAAAAACTGGTAAGTTCAGTAACTCTAGGACCTCCATAAAAAGCAAGACAGTGAGATTACATAGAGATGCTGACATGAATTTTAACCGCGTGATTTTGGCTAGATGTGAGCGAGGCCCTAGCATTACTAAACTCTACCTTGGATTACCCACAACCTACAACTGGCAGCGTGTACCTCCAATGTTTCTGTCATATTTAAAATGTAGTGTGTTAAGTCATAAAGCCTGTAACTTTGATTTTTTCTGTTTCTTTATTTTTGAGGGGTCTGAGGTAGTGAGAAATATTGAGTTTTGTAAACAAAATCATGGAAATGCACCTACTTCTGCAAAGAAACGCTCAAAACGCTGTGATCAATAGAGCGACATTAAACCAGCGATAACACTGATGACATGCACATGGCCATCTTTGGCAACAAATGTTTACATACTCTCTTTTCCTTCTTGATACTGTGTTATTCTTTTCCATTCTTCTTTGTAAGGAGAATTTGGACTATTCACCTGCAAGAGCAACAATTGGTTTTAAGCAATTAAAATACTTGGAACTTGAGTGTTTGAGGTTTTGCTTACAACAATTGCAAGTCAGTGCTGCATTATACTTTAAACCAATATTTTGCAATATACCTTATGATACCTAACTGGTATGTACACTTTCAAATTACGACAATGTCAAATATTGCAAAAACCAAGCAGTCCCTTGGCACCTCACTCATACCCAGGGGAGCACTTTTTGCGTAATTAATCTTAAGATATTTCTTTAAAGTCCTTAACATCATGAATTTCATATAAAAAACCTCAAAAAGCAAACCCACCAACCAATGAGCTTTCAAATTAGAACACCCGCAAACATTATCTGACGACATAGGCAGATTTAGGGAGGGGGGGCCTGGCCCACCCCCCTTGGCTGCCGCAAAAAAATAAAACAGCAAGAGCGTATGGAATTTTTGAGTTTATTAATTAACCCCGGTAATTAAAATTATACGGATGAAACAAGATTTAAATGTGTGCAGTTTTAATGTTGGGGGGGGGGCGGCTCAAATCCAATTTCAAGTGTCAAATT
>NMRA01000515.1:128441-189229 GCA_002633005.1 Phoronis australis
ACTACAAACTGATGGTGAAACCATCACGTGACTACATAACATAACACGTGTTCTCTAAAAATAGTACATGACGTAAACTAAATCATTCATACATCACACCCAACAAAGGTTCTCTTGCCCTCAGATTAGTCATTCACTATTAAATTTACAAAATTGCTGAGTAATAGCCCCGTGCCGTCCTGCGGTGCGCAGACGACCAGTGACCACGCAGCCTCCACTAGAATTAAAACTGTTTCAAGATGTGACCCTGCTTAAGTGCACGCGTGCAAGCTTCACGTGTTGCAGAGGTCAGACATCAAACTTATGGTTACAGTCTCGTACTGTATGTAGCTGTCAAGTTCTGACTCAGAGAGCAGTTTTAAAATTGGTTGTAATAAAAGTTTGAAAAACCTAACTCTGCTGTTTTTTTGTGTTTGGGATGTCGACACTCCGTGACTCAATGACATTTTCAGTGTATGGTTCTGCGGCTAGCTGTCTTATCTCGACAGCCCGACATTGCTCTATTGCCGTTGCACCAAACATGCTATGCAAAGAAGTAATACAAGGGGTGGTCGAGCCAGTCGTCGATCAAGAATAAAATTTCAAGCAACTGCATAAATATGTTACAAAATGAGAAAACAGCAATGTTTCAATTCATTATTCAAAACGATCACCTTACCAAACTTCGTGATGGAAAAACATTTATTTTTCATGCAAGATGTCCAGATTATCCTATTTATATCACTTATAATATCGCACTGCGGCACTGTTCGGTCCCGCTGTTATCGCGCAATGTCTCAGTCGGCTGTCAATCGTCACTTGGAAATGCCGTCAAGTAATATAACGGCCTCTTTCAATATGCATCTCGTTTTTTATGGCCAAAGATAGTGGCGGTATTCAGCATGCACGCAGGGCCTATGTGTGAGTCACCTGTCAATCACATGTTGGTGTCAAGGTAACATGCACTCCAAAGTGTAGGAACTTGTGCACGTGCACCACTACAAATCAGTCACACATAGCGACAGTCCGAAGCAACAAAAACAGGCGTGACTATGTGCTTTTAAGCTGTTGTTACGAAAGACCCAGTTCTTTACGATATTCCTCCGTTGCCAATGTTCCCCAAAACTGCGATGTCAAGTCTATTCCCATATTTCCCGGCTCGATGCTCCCTAAGCCCATCCCTGTAACTAGCTGCGAATCTCCTACCCACTATTGTCAAGCAGTCTACGTCGTAGATATTTCAGACTCGAATGGTAAGAATTTTTGTTCAGGCTGAAAATGGCCAATGTGTAAACAAAATTATTCTGGATGGCTAAAAAGGGGATGTGGAAACGATAATTCACAGTCACGCTTACGTGGGGGCTGACGCAAGAAATAGAAAAGAACAGCCAGCGACATTAGTTAAATCTGATAACCAGTTTGACTGAGATGCAATAAGCGAAAAACAAAATTTGACTAGCCATTTTTTATTACTTCAAGATCATACACAAACATACATTATTGCCAACGTTTGAATTCAGAAATCGACAGGCAGCAACGAAATCGGTAACCCAGTAAGGCACTTGCACTGTCCCTTCGGTCCCCCCACATCTTCTATAACCCGGCAGTTATATTCATCAAAATATTGAGAATTTGACATCTTTCCGTGAGTTGTGAAATTTGTTCAAAATACGAGAGCTTCCCACCTTAATAGAATTTGGAGGGTTGGCAAAACCATTGTCACATTTCTCTGGCCTGATTTTTTCGAATATATGTTTTATCTAGTGCACTGCAGACGGACACTCAGCACGGCAGACAAAGTCGCTGAAAGAGGAGGTTTTGATGCCGGATGCGTTCTTAAACTTTGCAAACAAGGGAAGAAAATAAAGTGACAAAAAGGTTCAAGTATTATATTTTGAAGTGAGTTCATGACCCAAGACAATAACTCGTTACCTGTATTGTAATTCAGATTGCTAAACCACCGTCTCGGAGTCCCGGCATCGTTGCACTCATTGTGATCATTGATCTTTTTCTAAAAGTCGGGGAATCACGCGTTTCCTTAGCACTAGGCGCTAAATCTTCATTCTTTAAAAGTCGGGGATGGGCGCTTAACCGAGAAGTGGGCGCTTAACTGGAAATCTTCAAAAATCGCAGGGGGGCACTTAACCGAGCAGTGGGCGGTTAAATCGAAAATCCACTTAAAGTCAGGGATGGGCGGTTAACTGAGCATGGGTGTTAACCCGAACGATTACGGTAGCTAAGACACTGCCCTTTAATTGGTGACTATTGACAACAGTGGCCCCTGGCAATAACTTCAATGAGACTGAAGTTAACCGCTCATACTGCAACGCAGTGTCACCGCACTGCTGATAAATCTACCTATTTACTGCGAAGTTAACTGGCGCTGTTCATACTGACTGCAACTCCCCAAAACATCCACGAGTCAACATTAAAAGACCTTTAAACTAGAAATATAAGTCCATGCCCCTCTACAGTCAATATTCTGCATCATTAAATCTGCTGTGCCACAACTAATGGATCAATCAACACCAAAGGTCATAAACCAGCAGTTGGAAACAGGAAAGTCTCATATGTTACAATAGCTGATTTTCGAAATAGCACTATCCTGCCAGACAGCGATCAGATCTTAGATAGACATACGTTCAGCGCCACCTACAGAATCCATGGAAAGCTGACGGGTCAGTTATCAACCTCCTGGTATAACAGCGTTTTAATACCTTTCCTACACAAATGCTGGCAAATTTCCACCGCTGGGTGGTGGGTTCACAGAAAAATGCAAACCCCTTGATACATCCATCGATGAAGGACATTATGTTTCATATACTTTTCCCACTGCGAAGAAGATTCCCCGCACCCTGCGAAGCCTTAGAACTGCAACTGCTAAAGCTGGAGAATTCAATAGCAGCCAATGATAAAAACTAAAATAAATTAGTGACCTTAACCTAGTTAAACAATGGGAGGAACTGACAGTGAGTTATAATCCTCTATTTTTAAATTAATGAACCACAAACTAGTATTTTAATTTCTGTCCACCAAATCTGAATTGGGATCAAGTGGAGGTTACTTTTGCAATCTCAATACTCTAGAGAGCACAACAAGAAAAGTCTGGTATTCTGGGCATGCCATAAAACCAATAAAAAATGATATTTTAGAAAACCGTAAGAGAGATTTGATATCCCATTACTTTACATTTATATCAAAATTTGATTGTGCTATTAATACAATTGTTTTGCTATCAATGTACTGTTCTTTTTGATAAATTTTACTGAAAAGGCACGTTCATACAGTGATTCAATAAATTGCACATTGTTAAGAAGTCAAAAATCAATTTTACTAACTTTCCATTTTCTGAAAATAATTTTACTGAGTTAAAACCTACACTTTTGTAGATATTTGGCCCACTACGCAGACAAATGCCTCTAAGTGCTGGACTTGTAGTAGCAGTTACAACTTACAAATCTTGAATGTCCATCTCTAACTAGTATAGATCTACCAAATGCTTACACAATTATATTTTGGATGACTTGCTTTGCTCCCCATGGCGGCTATTTTAAGTTTGCTGGGATATTGCTACCTCTGCATAGCTGATTGTTGAGTTTGCAATGAATATTCAACAGAATAGATAATCAGCAGCAAACCAAATTCCCTGAGGTCCTGTACATGCAGTTCAATTCATTAAGACCTGTGCATCAAGGACTAATGAATGACACTCATGTCAGACCTGGAATAGCAATATATTTCTGTTGAGACATATAATCCATCATGCCCTGATTGCTTGAGATAGCCAGACAGCAAGTGGGGTACACATACTGGTAGAATATAAGCAATTTCACAGAAGATAATAGCCAAAATTGCCCACTGTTCATTTTCAAAGCCTTAGGATAGAATACAAAATTGCAAAAGTCAATAAGAGATCACATTTTTCAGATAAATATGGCGAGTGTAAATTTCATTTGGAAAAAAATGGTCATGAGCTTACACAGAGATTGAAAGAATTCCAAGGTATGCGCTACCTCTAAATTACACTTTCCCACCCATTAACCCCAATGTACCACCAGACATATCTATGCCCCTCAAGAAAAATACTCCACTATGGACCAAATCCCACATCTGAGGAAAAAACTGGAGACCCTGGCCTGGGTTTGGGCGAGGAATATGGTCCCCACGTATGCAGTTCGATTGTAACTGAGCTCAGACAATTTTGTGCTTGTATTAAGAGTTTAGGGGTGCATGAAATGGAATTTGCCATGTTGGTGTGGTCTACGACGACCGTTCAGGGGATCATAACTGGAATTTAGAGGTGTGGCCATGGAAATTTGTTTCCATGATATATGACACGAAATTTCAAATTTAACATATTCCAGTGCCATCCAAATTTTATGCTGAGTACCCCGGCTAGGTTTCACTGTGTGAGGACAAAACTGCCATACACAAAAAATACAATGTAGATAAAGCAGAGAAAATACAATGTAGATAAAGCAGAGGATCCACTTTAAAACATCCAGTTAGTCCATCAGCAAGTTGCCCTTTTAGACAAAAGAGATGACAGAAATGCACAAACGAATTTGTTAGTCAAATTTCATGAAAAAGCATCGAGGAACTGAATTTACAGCGGCACAAGTAAAAAATAAGCACAGCTGTAGTTGGATTGGTCTGAAACTGTCATCAGTTGCATCTCCATAGGCACATATCAGGAAGATACAGCAGTGGATGCAAAAAAAATTTCAATGGGGGGGCAGAGTTGTTGAACACATCCGAAAATCAACATTTCTCATCAGGAACACATCTCCAAATTTTAGAAATGACCTTCAAGCAGTTTGGTGGACAGAGAGGGTGATGTCAAAAACGTACTAAGAAGGTAAAAATGGCAACAGAGTGGCGTAGAATGTCAAATCTCCTTGGAAATGAGAAGGCATCGCCTCCTCCTTAATAGAAACCTATTTATTACATTCCATAAAAAATCTGCAAGAGTTTCAAAGAAACAGAGGACAACAAAAAAATGCCACAAGGGGAGGCACAGCAGTCATCGGTTCAATTCAAATGTCGTCGTTGTCCGAAGTCAACTTCATAAATACACTTGCCAAATTTAATAAAGATCCTCCAGAGGGTTTGAGAGATACACCTATAGATGCAAAACACTGCCACTAGGAAGCGTCGCAGAAGTCCAAGTGGTCCAACAATCATCATCAGCCACCTTCATAACAATAAAAAAAAAAAAACGCCAATTTTCATCCTTAGAGTAGTTTGGTTGATAGAGGGGGGATGCCAAAACAGACTAGAAAACAGTATAAATGACCACTAGTTGGTGCACAATAAGTCAGATTCATTGGAAAATGGGTACATATCACTGTTTTTTAAATAGAAAGCTATTTACTAAATTTCATAGAAATCCGTCTCGGAACTTCAGAGAAACAGAGGAAAATGAAAAAAAGAAATTGCCACTAGGAGCACAGCATTCGTCGGATCCGTCTGAAAGTCATATAAATACACTTGTTACATTTAATAAAGATCCTACAGTGGGTTCAGGAGAAACAGCAAGGGGCACAAAAACTGCCACTAGGAGATGCCACAGAGTTCGAAGTCATGGGAAAATCATCAACCATACTCTTCACAGTAACACCATATATGCCAATTTTCCCAATCATCTTTAGAGTGCTTTGGTTGATAGAGGGGCAAGACTCAAAAACAGAAAAAATGGCCACTAGGTGGCACAAAATACCTCAAATCCATCCAAAAATGAGAGGATAGCATCATCTCACTAACTGATGCCTATGTGCCAAATTTCACGTAAATCCATTGACCTTTGAAGTTACAGCGCAGTAAACGTAAAAAACTAAAATTGCCACTAGGTGGCACACCGACAGTCAGATCCATCTGAAATTTGTCGTCAGCTCCATAGGAACACATCTGCCAAAAGTAATTAAGATCCTGTGAGGGGTTTAGAAGGTACAGGTGTGGATGCCGGACACCCAGACGACGGATGCCCAGACAGAGATGACAGCAACATGCACCCACATATTAATATGTGGGCACATAAAACACACCATGTAAAACCAGAACACAAGTGTTTTTTGTTTTAGACATGTAACAATACAGTGAACCAAGACCTGATCTAATTTGTATTGATTTGCAATACTCAGCTAAAGTGTGAATCAATAATACTGAGGGTGGGGGGAAAAGAAAGCAAAGGCAAAAAAAACTGAAATGAGCTGAAGACAAATGGTGAGAATAGAAGATGTAAAAATTATTTAGTCCCAGGAGTTTTGAATGACCAATGTATCACTAATTAGATCTTGAAAGCTAAATTAGAAGCAAACTCATATCAAGTTAGCCACCCTGACTCAAAACTCCCAGTAAACTTGATCTGATGGTTCTGTCAGCTTGGTTACAAGAATGGTAACCAGCTGTATTAAGGTTGTATAGGACCTCCTCCACAAAACTGTACATTTAGTCAAACAGCTGAAAACTATAGTATTTAACTCACCAAAAACACATATTTTCTGATAGTAGCAATTCCATGAAATTTACTATTTGTCTTTATACCATTCTGGCACTACTTAGGTCACATGACCTTGTTTTTTGTGAAAGAGAAAGATACATTCATAGCAAAACAACAGTATGAATAACATGAGCAAATTTTGTATGATGTAAATATTTAAGATAAAATCTCAAAAATGCTGTCATAGACTTTTAAATTATCTGATGAAAGCTAATCCACCATGATAGTAGACTCATATAATAAAAGTTAAGATTGTTTTCATGACTAAGATGAAAACCATTTGTGAGATATTTCGACTGGCAACCCACCATCTTGATCACTCTCTGGGTGGCATTGTCTTAAGACTCGTTCAGACTACAACAACGCCACCCAGAGAGTGATCAAGACGGTGGGATGCTGGTTGAAATATCTCACAAATGATTTTAATCTTAGTTGTGAGTACAGACTTAATTTACTTTACTTCCAAATTATCATTTTGTTTCATGCAAGTTTTTTCGTAAAAATCATATACAAGACCTGTTTGATAGCTCCTCATACAAACGTGGAACACTGAAAAAACAATCCCTAGAAAATTTGAAGAGCAGCACATGAAATTCAGTAGCTGAAAGTTTAATGTGAATTCAGTTAGCTAATTGTAAGATATGATGTTCTCAAGTTGGCCAAAGTTGAACATTTTTCTAGGGTTCTACATTAACCAAGCAATGGCATCCAACCCAGAACATAAACTGATACAATGGGTTTCAAGGATAGCACTGCAATGGGTGTAAAATGGTAAAATGACAAAAGGTAAAGAAGGCATATTTGTACGAGAAAAGGAAGATTTTTGGAATATTTCTGACCTGCTTGTCTTGGCAAGGTCAATTCTATCCCTACATCTCTGACGTGGGGTTGCCTCTTCAAACAAATTATTGAAATGGTCAACCCACAAAAATATCAGTCATGCATCCAAACAACTTCTGTGATTAAAAAAGATTTGCGAAAAACACGGTTTCATGATTTGGCAGTATAACCACTGTAACCAACATAGAGCACTAGAGCACAAGGGAAATCTAAGGGAAATTTATATTTTCTTTTTCTTATTTGCAACAGACATGTAGTACTAATCCAATGCTTTACCAGTTTTGAACAACTATAAACACAGTTCTCATCTCGAAAACAACTTTCTTCGCACACTTATTTACATTTCCAAAAATGATCATGTTTTTCTCTATACAAATCCCATGCATCAATATCTTGAACTTTATACTTCCAAGCTGAAATGTACATGCCGGGACCTGAAACTCATTGATTTGAGTCTGAAATGTACACACCAGGACCTAAAACTTAGTGATCCGAGTTTGAAATGTACACGGCGAGATCTGAAACTTAGTGATCCGAGTTTGAAATGTACACGCCCGACCTGAAACTTAGTGATCCGAGTTTGAAATGTACACGCTGGAACCTGAAACTTAGTGATCCAAGTTTGAAATGAACACGGCGCGATCTGAAACTTAGTGATCCGAGTCTGAAGCAGTAATGAGCTGTCAGCCCTTCTCAAGCCCTGAGATCAGTTCTAAACTGAGTAAAGAATGAGATGAGACTGATTTTAATTACACTTAAGTGTCGTCCACTCACAAGACTTACCCTAGAAAAAGTTTCTCCTGGAACGGGTTGTCACGAGGCTTGGGGGCTGTCTAGATGCTATTTAAACTGGTGCAACTTGCCCCACTTGTGACAAGACGAACTTACAATTGCCGATTTGTCACAGAGTGTCACGACATTGATAACTTCAAACCATTTCGTAACCTTCCGTGATGAACTCATCGAATAATTCCGTGCCGTCCTTGACCTCGAACCGTCCAAGGAGGCTCGATGCGTTGGCTTTTTGGGAACATTTTTGTGCTTTGACCGCGAATTTGTTGCGATCCCTCGGAAGCAGGACACCGTGAATGGTATTAGAACAAAGAACAATTGCTAATGGTTTGTTGAAACCTTGTTTTGTGTAAATTTATTGAGTTTTGTGTTTGATATGGACGGCTGAAGTGAAGCACCCACGGAATTTCTGATGGGGAGTGTCATATACCTTGTAGTATTACCTAGTGTATTGGGGACGATCAGAAGTTGAGGACGCCTGTGATCCAGGTAGGGTAACTTGTACTGGGGTAATTTGCACCACTTCTAATTACTGCGTGGTTGCAAACTGGCCGGGACAATGCGGAAGTAATTATGAACTGCAGTTACACACAGATGGGTCTTCTTCTGCGCACAGTATTTGCATCAGCTGTTCTTTGTTGTGGTACACGGAGCGACAACTTCTACCTTATACCAGTTATCAGATACGTGTGGAAAGGCAAAACAAATATTTGATAACACGATAACTACTCATTGCTACATACATACATACATGCATACCTACATAGTTATATACATACAAGCATACATACATACATACATATATACAAACACACATGAGTACAGTGGGGGGCCATTTACAACTCAGACAGCAACAAAATGTTGTAATTGTCAACATCATTCATCCTTGACCTTCTGCGGTGTCTCGTGATTTGTCAGTTTTATAACTTCCCGACTGTTTGTTTTATTACAGGGATGAGCGCCTAGACTGGATTTTATTCGAGCTCGGGTAGAGTAGAGCTCTGTGTTTTAACTATAGTGATCAGTCTTCTAGAAGCCTACAGCTAGCAAACCTCTTGGAATGCAACATCTGTAATTGAAATCTTCAAACTTTAAATGTTTGTACATAAATCTTGGAAATTGTATTTTTAAGTCATTGACAACAGACATGAAATTTTCCTGAAAATTAAATTTGTCACATCATGTCCATCAATTTTGACAAAAATATATCCAAAATGAAAAGCTCTAATGAGCCTATGGTCTTGTACAAGATCCACTGATCATACAAAATTAAAAAACCTCGTTAAATCACAATCCCAAATGCAGAAAGGTGATGTCTTCTGGCTCTTTCTTACAAAATGTAGGCCTACAGAGTTCGCCATTTTAACTCTGATCTTGGACAACAGTACACCAATGACCAATGTACAACACCATTACCAAACACCATTCATGTCACAGGACGCGACAATTATCTACCTCGGACCACAACACTGGCACATAACAAACACACAGTAAACAAGAATAGAAAAAAATGACTCAAAACTCACAACAGGCATCAAGTGTTCCAGCTTCACTTTCTTCATCTTGTTCCTCTTAAGAAACGACTTCTGTTTTCTGAAATCAACTGGCCCCTTCATGCTGGCCTTGGCTGAACCGCTGATCCTGGTCCATGATTCCTTCTGATACTGAATTTGTTTTTTCTTGTGAGGTTTTTTGGCGTAGGTAATCACTATAATGACCATAAAGGTCAACACCACCGGGAAAACCTTCATTTCACCGCCAAAGTTAATAAATTTCAAAATTAGATTTCAGTGAGATCACTCACTGCCCGATTTCCATCTCGCAAAATGCCAACGTAAACCTGTCCATTATCAAAAGGGGTGGTTCAAGTATTACGTTTGCTCAGTTTATGGGTCACTGTAAAACTAAAGTCCTTAAAAGGAGTTTTTACTAAAAATTATATATGGAAACTTTTTTTTGTGCGTGTTCATCCAATCCGTAAGGGAATTTGAATATTCATTTCATCCTTTCAACCCCCTACTTAGCTTAGCCCACAAGCCGGAAACTTCGGCATTGAACCCCGCCATTTTTAAATGCTAAGTCAAGACAAAGCGCTCTGGTTGACATCAATATTACCTAGGACAATATCAAAGATATTACACAGGAGCAGACCTCATCATCGAAAAGTGCTTGTAAGTTTCACAAGAAACAACGTGTTATTGACAATTTCCAAATGAAACGATGACATTTGAACATTTGCATTGTCCATTCCCAATATTTACTGACAATTTTTGTATAATTTCGGTGACAGCATGGTGACAGTCACTCCTGAAAAGAAGACACAATTTATTTGGTGAAACAAAATTTCTCCTAGGCTGTTGCTTTGCCATCAAATTTGCTTGTTTTTAGGATGCTACAGATTGCATTCTGTATTCAGTCAAGGTGGAATTTACGTACAACATCTGTCTCGTAATGTCTCAATGACATCCGGCAGTTGACTTCATTTTTTTGGTTTGCAGAGCCATACAACGCTGTTTCTGATGGGATTTTTCTATTTCTCTATGTATAGATCATTTCAAGCGTTCGCAAAAAATACAAATAGTGTAGTAATAGCCAAGATCACCCGACTCGGGAATCGAACCAACGACCCCCATAAAACCGGCAAGCGTGCTAACCATTCAGCTGCTAAAAGGCAAGGCAAGCCCGTTAGCGAGTAGCTAACAGAGGCTCATATAATTCACCGGAAGCACATCTACAACAATAGTAATGTGCCATTATACTTTCTTTTTCGATTGAACTTACCGGCGGTTCTCGAAATTTTCCGATGATTGTCCTCCAATTAATTAAGTTTTTGTGCCATATCTTTGGCATCCCTTGACAGATCTGTCTAAAATTTGGTATGTTGGTAGATCTTTTCAAGCGTTATCAGCACTGTGAAACCCGTTTCTGGCTAGAACTTATCGTTCTTACAATATTAAAGATTTACTGCTTAGATGACTGTTCTTTTGTTGTCTTATTTCTTATATCATATCATATTTATACTGGTGACCGCATTTGTCCAATTATCTCCATATATAACCTGATGTGGTATTTTCAAATAGAAAATCATGACATTATCTGGACATAAGCAATGCCAATTGGCCATTTCTATCAATTTGCCTAATTATTTTTCAGCATGTTATAACCAACATCAATTTCCATGACATGTTGTTTAGCAGTTCCAGGTGAGTCAACTCGTTGATGAAACAATCTTTCCACCTGTTAATTGGGATGAAACTTTATTTAATTTGGCTAATAGATTTCTTTTGACATGATGTTGAGACTTTTCTTCCAATTTTGGATGGGTTTGGGACATTCTGCAGTCATTTTTGTTACTTTTGGTGTTTGCCTGTATCCTGCAAATCTCTCCACGAATCATGAACTTTGGGAGGTATACGTTCCAACAGGGACTGTTCATATTGGCAGTCTACTAGTAATGAGAGCGAGAAAGCGACTTCTGTTTGATCCCTACTACGTAGTGGTTAAATTCACTTATTTATTTTAGCAGCTGGGATCGAAATACTCCTGCTTTATCTTTCGCATCCACCGACTAGGCAGCCCTGGATTCTCCTTTACAGTGGGAAATGTATGGGACATGATGCCCTTCATCCATGGATATTTCAAGATGATGTTTCTCCTTTTCCCTAATCCATAAATATATCTCACCACAAAATTTGGTGGCATTATTACAGCAGGAAAGGTGTTAAAATGCTGTTTATACCACTGGAATGAAACCTCCTGTCCTCATTACATGGGATATGTTGGTGAAGCTGAATGCCTGTCCACCAGACGTTATCGCTGTCTGGCGGGATTGTGAATTTCAGTATGGCGCGGCAATTTTGGAAGTCAGCTACTGAAAGAGCACACTAATTGATGTTTTTTTTTACAGAAATGTCCTATAATGTGGTGCTCTTCAGTGGGAATTGTTTTTTGTCTCTGTCTCAATATGTGAAATTCCTTGATGTTTTCTTCATGAAATTTGGTATTGTGTTCAGTTGAGATCACGGTGAACTTGATTTTGGGTTGTGTACGAGTACTGTTTCTCGTAGTGGCAATTTAGGTTTTCTTTCTTTACGTCAAGTACCACCTTCATTTGGTAAATTTACATAAAATTTTGCATATAAATTATTTTTCTAAAGGACGATGGCAGCTTCTCAGCTTCAGATGGATTTGACCTAATTTACTCTATAGACTGTTTTAATTATTTTTGTGTCTATTTTTGACATTTGCCACTGTTTTTTTCTTCATGCATAAAATTTGGTATAATTGAGTTTGAATTGAGGAGAGAATGGCTGATTTCGGGATGATTCCGATTATTTTTACAGTACTGGCATACCCTCAGTAGTAGCTATTAAAATTTTGTTTCCGTGTGTTTCACTATAGTGCACACTTTCTGACAAATTGACATTTTAGTGCCTCCTAGTCGTCATTGTGATTATTTGGCATCTGCCTTTCTGTCCTCTCCCAAACCGATTAAAGATTGAACATGAATGTTGGCAGATGTATTTCTATTGAGCACATGGCTGACATTAATTTTTGGACAAATGAACAGTAGTGCAATGTTGGTTTTCTTTACGTCTGATGGATCACTGCATATTAAGGTGTTCCTGTTGGGGAGATTGAGCAGTGTTGCAATTTGGTTATCATTTACATTGGCCTTAACAAAGTTCTTTGGTAGATCATCAAATTTGGCATGTATTCCTATTGGGTAAAATGGTGCTGTTTTTTGAACATAACTGTCAAGCTATCACAACCCTAAGTGCCATTGTGTCTGCTTGTGAAGTTTTTCAATGGATCTTTGTGAAATTTGTCTTAGACGTTTCTTAAGAGGAAAACTCAACTGATGTTGATTTTTGAATATATTCAACTAGTGGGAATTTTTGAAAAATGTGTACTTGTTATATCTTTACCATTTACAGTCCACATGGTAGGAGCATATCAACACTTTGTGTAGCTGTTGTAAAGTTTCATTGGGCAATGAAGACTTTCTTAGAGAACCTTGTTTTCTAATTTCAGTTAAGTTCCTTAGTGTGTAAGAAGTCAATGCTCTGGACGGTGTTTGAGGGGTGAAATGATTACAGACAAGGCAGACACTGAATGCATAGCTGTAGCTCACGCTGATGGAGGACACTACTGTAGTTCTCCCAAAGGTTCACCGCGTCCGCAATGTCACTCATTGCCCATAACAACTGGACAATGTAAGTAGAATCTAGACTTTGCCTATTTTTCACAACCAGTGGCTTCAATTCAATGAGTATATCAGGTAAACAAACCATCCATCACCTCGAGGTAAAAGGTAGGACACGTGGAAACCTTGCATCAGCGGCAATTTCCAGCGAATTTGACTGTCAAGTCTTAGACTCTGTTGCTACGAAACGCTGAGTCCGAAATTTAAGAAACACAATGAATGCCATAATTGCCATTGCTCTAGTCTTTAGAATCAAGAGAATTCAGTTTCTGCTAGAATATTGGTGTCCCAATTTTGAGAGACTGTCTCAAATGAGACATTTTTAGATCTTAGCTTTCAAGCATGAGTGTGTCCAATACTTTCAGATTGTTCAGGAATTATCACATGTTAAGTTGCTGGGCAACAAATAGGATTTTATTACTAAAATATGTACACAATTCACAACAATAAATACACAAGAACAACTCTATTACCATTATCAGAAAGACATTAACATCTTCCTGTTATTATGCAGTTTGACACACTAACTTGTTACAAATTGATTCACAACATCTATTCAACTGTTAATTCATCCCTATCTCCCCCAAAAAATGTTTTGTTTACAAAAGGCAACTGACATGTTGCAGCTACATGAATTTCAAATAATTGAGCAGCACTATATTATACCCACTCAATCAACACTAGCAGTGCTTGATAGTGTCTTAATTCACCAAAGCCCAATTAAATATCCATGAATAATTGAGACATTTTATGAGTGAGTGGTCGCAGGATCACTTGAACTTCCAGACTTTGAAGTCCTCGCTATGTCGACCCAGGTTATTGTCCCATGCACACATGGCCTACCCTAGAACAACTTGCCCCACTTTTAAGTGGAGCGTCCACACACACACATATCCGATAACTAGGGTAAGGCGGAAGTTGTTGCTCTGTGCGTGACAATGATCTAACACCTAATGCCAAAATGGTGTGCAAGAGAAAACTTGTCTGTGTGTAACCACAGCTGATACTTACTTCCGTCTCACTTCACTTTTGTGGCCACACAGCATATAGAAGTGGCGCAAGTTACTGTAGAACAAGTTACCCCACCTTGATAATGTGGAGTAAGTTGTCACAAGTGGAATAAGTTGCACTAGTTTAAACAGCACCCACACAACCTCCAAAGCTAGCGACAACTTGTCCCAGGAGTACTGTAACTTGTTCTAGGGCAAGTCTGTGGACAGCTGTCTAGTTTCCAAACGTCATCAGAAATTAATAACTACTGCCCTACTAAGTTATATAGCCTGGTATCAAGAAATTATGAAATATAAGTTCTTACCAAGCCAAGAAAACACATCATAGTACTGCAATATGTGCTAACTTGATAGAATAATGTGGGTACCAGTGGAAAATGAATTCAATATATGACTTCTACAGCATGTTTAATCGGCCTAACCGCCATAGCCAGGGACAAAAACCTAATTTTCTAGACTTAAATAAGGGGCATCTGGAAGAGCTTCAACAATTTTGCATGTCTGAGATACGCGTGTGCTGGTCTCTGAAAAACGTCCTTGATCACTAAAATGCACCCAATCTGAACACCACTTATTCCAAAGAACAAAAACTCTCCAGGTGATGTGGTCAGTGATCTTTGAATCAAATTTGGTTTGCTTGAAAGCATGTGTAAATACACTGAACTAGAATATTATGGTGACAGTCAGTACCAGCATTGTGGAAGAAATAAATAGCACGATATTTAGACATACTGAAGTTCAAATGTTGTCTCGTAACTAAGGCACCATTGATTATCCAAAACCAAACGAGATTCTGTTGCATAAAAAATTTTTGAATTCATAAAACATGTTTTAAAATTAAAAGTCAAACTGACACATCTATTTCATTTTACATTGAAATTCATAATAACAGTGTGCCAGACAGCTTTTCATAGCTTTGCATTAAACAGACCCTGTCGACACCCACTAACACAACACAAATAGCCTCACCAACTTTGTGCATGCTATTAAATGCTGCAATATGTAACTTGATCGAAAAAATCTTCATTATTATTCTTGCAAAAATATAAAGACTCCTGGAAAACTGTCACATTGTTGTACTCCATTGCACCTAACTACAGGGATGATTGGCCCGAGTTAAGTAGTCATATTGTGTCAATGTATATTTCATGGCCCAATGATAGGGGGCGCTGTCCTAAATAAAATTTTCCTGTGACTTGCCATTTATGACAAACCAAACTATCTCATTTTCAATCTGAATATGAAATTGACACACGCTTACAAATTATCCAAGGTCTTAAGTGTTTTGAGCTCAGTAAAACTATCCAGTACACAAATGCACACTACTTTCTCAACACTGCAAAATTTTCCCCTATGTGAAGAACTTGATGTCACATTTCCGTGCATTCATTTGTGTTCTGTTCACATACACATGATTAGGGTGTTATCGTCTATTCTGGATTACAATTTAACCAGACAGTGACTTAGACAACGCACCATAGAACTAGCATCTACATTCATGTGGTACTGTGGTTGCTTCACATTTGAGCACTTGCTCATAAATCATCATCAACCAATGACAAGTCACCTTCAGGTTGCATGTGTCTTTTCATGTCTGATATAGAGTCTAAATCAGAGTTGTCATCACTGAATGCCATTTCTCTGCTGAGAGTTGGGTAGCTGCGGTTACCTTGCTCACTATTGGCAGCTTCATCACTGTTTGATGGAACCAAAGCTTTAACTTCAGTCTGAACACTGTCGCCGCCAAGTGCTCCTCCCATAGAGGGGTAAGGAGGATTTTCAATTTTACATGGTTGTTCATCTGAGTTCTCCACAGGTCCTCCTCGTGGTGAATGGTAAGCAGGTGGACTACTGTTCGTCCTTATCTGAAACAGCAATTCACATGAAGTTTTTCTTCCTGCAGACTATGCCATCAACAAGTTCAGTGTTTGTTGGGATTGGATGCTATTTATTGAAACTCAGCCATAAGGATAAAAATTGTCACCAGTGACAGAACAAACTGTCACTGGTAACAATTTGAATAGGTTTTACTTTCCCTGCCTGCCCAAATTAATGCTTCAGCAACATGTAGTGCTGATACTATCGCTTATAAAATCATCCTCACAATAAAAAAGTCTGCAGAGTGAGGGTTTTTATATTGTTTTGCACTAGCTGGTGGTCAAAGATGATGTAAGGCCTTTGCAGTGGAGACATGCTGTGGCATAACTAGGAAACTCGATTGGAGAGTTGAATGTGTACTGAAATGTAACTGAGCCAATGTGTACTGTGTGTTTAACACATTTTAAACTTTTGAAATGGTCAAGGTAGCATCTGGTTTTAAATTGAACACAAATATTTTATTTGAATAGATTAAACATTTTTGCATGTTTTACCAAAGCAGGTTCTTTGTGATACAATCAAATTGAACTTTGTGAACAAAAACACACAACTAAAGGTTTACGGAGGGCATCAATGCTAAATGTTGGATTTTTGACTATATCGAAATTGTCTGGGCCTTTGGTTTTTCATGTGCATTTTTCTAAAAAATAAAATTGTTGGTTTTTGTTTTTATGAAAAGATGTAATCAATTTTGATCTAAATCAGGTATTTATTTTTGATCCTATTTCTGAAAATCTTAATCTATATCGGGCAATACATAGCACACATGAATAGTAAAAATATCCTTGAAATTTAAATTAACGTAAACTGCAAATCGGTCAATAATGACATCACTGTACTACGATATGCACCTTCATCATAACAAACAACAGAACATACAGCCATATTAGTTTTGACTCAGAATACTCTTAAATCTTAGACAAAAAGCTCAAAGTGTTACATTAACTTTACAGAAACATATTATGATAAATGTAAAACCCAAAACAAATGACCACTAAATTTGGTTAACTTCGGAACACCACATGTCAGAAATGGACGACTGGATTCATAGGAAATTTTCATATGCTTCATGCACGGTTCTCCAAAAAGCAACAGGACTTGTTTTTAAATGTTTATTTTGGCATGAAGGATTAGTGCAAAACAGTATAAAAACCCTCACTCTGCAGACTTATGATTTTCACGGAGTTAAAATCTACAGTTTTGTAGATATTTGGCTAAATACACAGAGTTGTCAATATGGTCCTACATAAGGTCCTACATAAGGTCCTACATATGGTCCTACATATGGTCCTACATATGGTCCTACATAAGGTCCTACATATGGTCCTACATATGGTCCTTCATATGGTCCTACATATGGTCCCGCATATGGTCCTACATAACCCCAGAGCTTTGCTATTAGAACTCTGGTATCTTAGTCACTATGTTCAGTAAACTCATAGCATTACACGCAGATGTAAAGTTGATGTTGACAAACACCAGGTAGACCGCATGAACTTCAAATCTACTACATTCATAAGTTCATAGTGATGGCAGTCACTATAAATCGGACACACTATTATCACCAATTTGAGTAAACGTGTCCATCAAAAGAACAAAAAAGTGAAAAAAAAACGATCAAATTTGTTAGGCAGCTCTTATCACTATCAGCTTATTTGTAAGGGTGTGAAATTGCATTATTCGCAGAAAAAAAAAACCCTTATGGTATGCTCAGGAATTTTGATTGTCCAGTTTATCTGGCTATTCAGAATGGTCCATTACTATGAAAATGGGTTACGGACAGCATTGCATTTTCGTTTGATGTCGAACATACTGTACAAAGAAATGTTACACAATTTAAAAAGAGGCCTTTCTACTTACCTTACATAATGTACAACAAGATCAATTAACTTTTGATCACAACATTTAAAATACTATAAGAACGAATGTTCATATCACTGACTTCATTAGAATATACGTAACGGAAAGTCACCTGTCAGAGTCATGGATGTTTTTGAAGCCACTAGCTTTTGGTTTCATCTCGAGGCCCGCCATTCCACCTGAAGAAGGTTTCAAGATGATACCGAGAGTTACTGGCTTCAAAAACTTTCACAACTTTGAAAGGTGACTTTCCATTACCCATTTAAAATACTCATTCTGTAATAAATTTTTCTATTAGCCAGATTTGAAAAAAACTAAATTATCCAAATCAACCCTGTAGTTAAAATTCCAACCTTATGATCGTCAAGACTTTGAGCTTTTCCCATTCCACGTCTTTTTGGCACTGGAACAAAAAATTATTTAGTCCTTCAATGGAAGCAATATAACATTAAGTGAACAATGTATGACTTTAAGACTTAAGGCAGAAATTCCGTCTCCCTATTACTGAACAAAGTTTTTGCATTACTAATCATCAAAGTTTAGCAACATAACCTTGACTGTTAACTAATAGTTTTGGATGTTTTCAGAGACTTTGACTTTGTTGAATTGAGATTTTCTTCCAAACATAGTGCCAAATAGTTGCGTGGAGTATTTGAGCATTTGACAAAATGTTTGACACATGTTTGATGTCAGTTTTCAGACTTCAAATCCACGAATGCTGCCACTAGGAATATCGGACATAGTAAACAATTTGCCTCCATGTGACTAACAAACAGTACATTTACGGTATGTACTTTCAGTTGATGTTAACCAAAATCAGTAGGTAGTCTGCCTTTTCCAAAATGTTTTTTGTGCCTACCCCAACTGTTGCATTCGAGCTTCTCAATTCAAATGCCTAGTAAGATGTCATTGACTTTTAATTATTATATGTGACATACGGTACTCGAAGAACCTGTTGATCAATAAGAGGTCTCTTATGAGTTTTATCTCTGGTGTTTTCTGCAATGGGCCCAACCATGAGACCTGCACACGTCTGATGCACTGCAAAAGACCTGCACTCGTTTTCATGGTACCCGAAAAAAGGAGACCATCAGACAGTGTCATTTCTCATGCAACAGAATAACTATGTTTGGGGTATGGTGTTCCAATAGCTCTATGACTGTTGAGTTCATACCTTGAATGTAATTCGTCTTGAGTCACAAGTTGGGAAGCAGCATTGCATTACTGAGACTATTAAAACACCTAGCTGCTTGGACTGCATGATATGCACATCACTGCAAATGTACCAGTGCAACATTGCGCAATCCATCGTTATGTGATGAAGTGTAATTTGCTATTAGATTGATTTCCTTTTTCATGGTTTAAGTTAAACAATTAGGCGAAACACCAAAAGAAATTACGTACCGCCTCTAGCATGTCTTTCAAGGTCTTGAATGATATCAATTCGATCCATTTGTTCCAGTATTAGGATGACCTCTGAAAATTGCCTTTTGGCAAAAGTCATCACCATATCTAAGACGATTGCTTTGGAAGGACTGTCACTTTTATCAAACTGGAGCTAAAATGAGATAAATTGTAGAAACCTGTACTCTAACCTTTTAGTGGAAATGGTGAATAATTTATTCAACAAAACACTGCAGAATTTTTCTTCTCTTACACAATGTTGTTCTCTTTCAACAGTTATTAACCAAAAAGGAGTTTGGGTTCAGTTACTATTCAGAAGTTAAGCGACCACCTGTATCGGAGAACGGTGTCAGTTAACCATTGCAGCCCAAGTTAAACAGTATTGGATACACATATAACGTGCTTTGGTTACCTTTGAAAAACATTTTGAAGTGACTTTGCCGAGTAACACATTAAACTGAACTTACAACATCATTTTGACTGTAATTTAGTTTACGAGCGAATGACAAGTGGTTTTTGCCTGGCAGAGTAGTTGGCCTTTCCAACCCCCTTATGAGATAGTCTCGCATGGTCTGGTCCATATCATACACCGTCTGCGGCCACATTGGATATGCTTCATAATTTGTGGGTCGTTGTTTCTGCGAAAACAATCAACGTACTTACACTGAAACTGATAGAACCTCTGTCAGTGGAAATATTCCATAAGCTACCTTGAACTTGACCTGTTAGAAGTTGCAAATTTCCCAAGTTGACATTGACTGGGTTAAAGCATTGCAACAAAGCATCCTATGTTTCTGTTTTACTAGCAATGGTTCATTATTTTGCATTAAGTAAGAGGACTGGAAAATACAATGTACTATATGAATACAAGGTAGCCAATGTCCCGTGCTAAAATTTCTGTAGGGGGCAGCACACTGGAGCATTTACGGTACCTACATGGAAGCGTGAAAATCAAGAATGAGTCAAAATTCAGGCAAATACAGTCTAATCTATGGGCCAGTTAGGAGGACCTATTAGTCACATTTACTGTTTTCTGCATTATAACATATCACTTCATCTACTACCTCAGTTCCTAATGTTGCAATTATTGATTGGTCTAAACCCAAACCCAGCATATAAATCCACAGTAGTTTCATGCACAATATGCTTGATCCTGGCATTAACGTTGTTGTTTTGTCATTAGCTTTGATCGGCTGCTGTGCATTTTCGTGTTAAAATTTGAATGCAATGGGTTATGCAAAACAACTTTTTATGTTCCTGTTAGCTTGAGTTAAGCAGTCACAGAGCACCAGTCAACATTAATTTTTCAAATTAAATAGTCTGTTATCTCATATGCGTTGAATCAGTCGAGTGCAATACGGCAACGTAATAATGTTTTCCGTATTCACCTACCGCACTACTTCAACAGTGACCTCTGACATGGAAAGTTCAAAAGTTAGGTCAATGTCGACTCGACATCATTAGCCAGTCCGATCATCAAACTTTCCAAAAATAGTTTAAAGTAATACAATTGCAACAGTGTAAATAACACATGCAATCAGGTCCCAAATGTAACATCTGGTACAAAACTGTTAATAATATGACACTTATGTCTCAGTTTTCGATTGTTAAATCTTATATCGTCTGCAACTCAGGTGCCGATTCCTTGGTAGGCCCCTAACTACAGTATCAAATATTGTTGTTATTTAACTATTATCAGGAAAGGTTACAAGTTCAATGCACAATTACCATTGTTTTCATCTNCTACATGGAAGCGTGAAAATGAAGAATGAGTCAAAATTCAGGCAAATACAGTCTAATCTATGGGCCAGTTAGGACCTATTAGTCACATTTACTGTTTTCTGCATTATAACATATCACTTCATCTACAGTCTAATCTATGGGCCAGTTAGGAGGACCTATTAGTCACATTTACTGTTTTCTGCATTATAACATATCACTTCATCTACAGTCTAATCTATGGGCCAGTTAGGAGGACCTATTAGTCACATTTACTGTTTTCTGCATTATAACATATCACTTCATCTACTACCTCAGTTCCTAATGTTGCAATTATTGATTGGTCTAAACCCAAGCCAAGCATATAAATCCACAGTAGTTTCATGCACAATATGCTTGACCCTGGCATTAACGTGGTTGTTTTGGTCATTGTCATTAGCTTTGATCGGCTGCTGTGCATTTTCGTGTTAAAATTTGAATGCAATGGGTTATCCAAAACAACTTTTTATGTTCCTGTTAGCTTGAGTTAAGCAGTCACAGAGCACCAGTCAACATTAATTTTTCAAATTAAATAGTCTGTTATCTCATATGCGTTGAATCAGTCGAGTGCAATACGGCAACGTAATAATGTTTTCCGTATTCACCTACCGCACTACTTCAACAGTGACCTCTGACATGGAAAGTTCAAAAGTTAGGTCAATGTCGACTCGACATCATTAGCCAGTCCGATCATCAAACTTTCCAAAAATAGTTTAAAGTAATACAATTGCAACAGTGTAAATAACACATGCAATCAGGTCCCAAATGTAACATCTGGTACAAAACTGTTAATAATATGACACTTATGTCTCAGTTTTCGATTGTTAAATCTTATATCGTCTGCAACTCAGGTGCCGATTCCTTGGTAGGCCCCTAACTACAGTATCAAATATTGTTGTTATTTAACTATTATCAGGAAAGGTTACAAGTTCATTGCACAATTACCATTGTTTTCATCTTTGATATCTCTTTTCAAGTAAGAAATCGTTACATTTAAAACTGTTTCTTTTGCTAGAGAAAACTTGTAACCTAACGCGCAAGTATATACATATGGGATATGATTCACCACGTTAACAGTCTGGGTGAAGTATTTAAAAAATCTGCCGAAAACGTGAAAGAAACTTAGGAAATCAAAGCGTGTGGGATAAACACAAGAAGTACCTCGATTCGCATAGATGAATTAATATCCCACTTGACATTATTCCACATATTGACCAAAGGTCAAGGTCGATACGCGGAATAATGTGAAGTGGGACGTTAGTTCATCTACGCCACTCTCGGTACATTTTGTGTATTTATTTGAAATAAAAAATCACACTAAATTATTTTTAAGTTTATATTACAAAACAATGATTGCTTCACAACTCTTTAACAGACCTTAAAAAAAATTTACTCTCTGTTACTACCATGGTTTGAACACTTAACCATCAGCAAACAACATTTGGTAAAAAATTTTTGATTATTTACAGCAATGCAGTAAGACTTTGGAAAACAAAAATAATACAAATATTGTAATCTCCCCCAAAAACTGAAGAATTTTTACTGTTCAGTAATAACGTGAAATTGCTATGATAGTGACAGGGATTCAGGATTCACTTTTGCAAAATTGCAGGTCGCCTAATATAACCTCAGATTTTGTTTGGTGACTGGTAACAATACCAGGCCACCATGCACTTATGTGAGTTCACACTCAAAATACTATGCGAGGTAAACAGTAAAACAGACTTAGCTGGAAGCGATCAGCAAAAATTGAAATCAACCGTTAATGAGTCATGCACAGGTAAGACAACCTGATATTGGGTGTATGCAGGGGAAACTGGTTGTTGCTGATCATGCAAGACACTCCTAATATTACATTAGACTTAAATGCAGGTCATGGGCCATTTGTTCCTGCGTTCACCACCTTTGACTTCAGGTATCTTGTTTCATTTTTGGCTCTTGTTCTCGTTTGTAGTGACCAGAACTTTTGCAACCTCCCCATTCTTTGTTTTGCAAATCTCACTTCCGATTTGGCAAATCAACACCAGCTAGATCCCAATATCATTTTTAAATGGCCACCCGTTATTTTTCAATTTCCAAATTTAAGAGCCCTGGGCATTAAGCAGTATGAATATGGTAAATAATCTACCTGTTGGGATTTTCCAGCAAAGACATGTTTGGTTTCCCTCTTAGTAGCTCTTCCGTTGTTATCCTTGACATAGCACAGCCTGAAAAGGCAGTCTCCGGCAAACATAGCTCGATCTCTGAATTCTTTGAAGAATTCAACTCTGGCACATTTCGTGTAATAGCTTTCGTCCAACGTGGCATTGGCTTGCTCCAGTTTCTGTGTCTCGTGGTTGAGTTTTCCAAATTTAATTGCCAATGTTCCTGGCTCAGATAGTCCAGCCTGGAGCAGAAAAGAGCGGTGATCTTTAGGTAATCTCCAACAAAAGTGTTACAGAGTGTTCCAGTAAACATCAACCAAAATATACATGTGATCTTACAGCATTCTGATACCAAAATTCCAATTTTTCAAAATTAGCATACCCCCAGATACTGCTTTCTCATTGTATACAGGCTCCTCCTGTTCACTCAACCCTTGACTGAGCTAAGCGGAATAAAAGATATTTTAATACTTAACTGCCAGAAAGTAAAGCCATGAATTGAATCCAGTTGGGATTCTGGAGGTCAAACCACTTACCTACACTGTGTTCACATAAATTTTCCAGTAATTTTAATTTACAATTTTGAAATTCTGGATTCCAAAATATGGGAAGGCTGAGAAAGCAGTTTTAGAGGCGGCTCCACAATAATGTTCCATAGTTTTAACAAAGTGATTTACCTGCAAATAAAATTCTCCCAGTTCCAATTTCTGAGTTGGGGGATTTAGTAGTATTAGCAAACAACCATCTTTAACTACTAAATTCTTGTCTATCTGCAAAAAACATGAACCATCTTAGAATAAATCAAAATCAACAATCTAGAAATTACACATGATAAATACCCAACATTTCCAACACTTGACTAGTTATTGATCATCTGAATGTTGCAATCACAACTGTGGAAAGGCCTTTTCGTACCAACTTAACTCTGGTTACTGAGGAGTAAACTGTAATCGCCCAGTGTTATTTCAGTTGTTTGAGGACAAATTGAACATTTTTACAAATATTTCATGTAACATTGATCGAGAGAGACCCAGTTATTTTGTCTGATGTATGCGCATGCAAAGTTTCAATTTGACTACTAGCCCGGAGGTTATCATCAAGATAGGTTCAACATTAGTTACATGAAAGTAATTGTATGTCATGATGATACTGTTGATAAATTCAACAAAACTTACAAAAAACAACAACATAAAGTGTAAATAGCTGCTAGCCTGTTTAAGCTTTGAGACACAAAATGACTCATCCGCAAAACAGTTTACAAGATAAAACAACTTCTTCAAAAGTTCCAAATAAAAAATGCTAAAATTAATGTACAGCTGACCTATAAAATCATCCCAACCATGTAACACTGAACAATTATGGCAGCAGTGAGTATACCACTTATGCAGTTGTTGGACTGATAAGATGGAGTGCAGCCAGTCTATGAAACAGTTCAAAGTTACTGCTTTATCACATTCTAACTGACACACAGTGGTGGCAATTTTTGAAAACCGAGACTCGCTTACCTTATTGAGTTTCTCCAGCAGTTTGGTAGTTTCCATAAGGTAGTTGATGTACAGCTTGTCGTTACCCTTGAATCGCTTCTTTTTTATTTCATGTAGGTCTGTTTTCAGGTGTGGAGCTTCATACCCAATTTTTTTCAAATGATTGCAGAATTCATCCTCCTAAAACAAAGTTATATGGATAACAGGAAGGAGAAAACAACAATACCTTCAGAAAAGGACACTTTGAACTTGAAACTTAGATGTTGCTTTATTTATTGCTGTATAGTTATGTTAAGTTATTGTTATAAATAATCATGTAATGCACAGTAATGGTCTCCCAAATCCAAAAATATGGTTTTGAAAAATGCCAATTGCCCATGACTGCAATGCAAACGGTGAGCTTCTAGGCGTATTTATTATTACCATGAAAATGGCGGCCATTAGATGGCTCAGAATGTGTTGAATGCGTCCGAAAATGGAAAGGTTCTGTCGTCTCCCAAACAGAAAGCTATTTTGTTAAATTTCATGAAAATCTTGGGCTACGAAGACAACTTGCCATCTGTTGTTCAGTTAATAGGAAAGCTTCCAAAAGATGTTGCAAAGGGGCTTAGGAGATACAACCGAAGATGCATCAAACGTCGCTAGAGTAGGGTGGCACTGAATCGTCAAAGCGATGAAAAAGTGCTAAATTTCATGAAAATTAATCAATTGAAAGAACTTTGAAAAGTACAGAGGCAACCATGAAAAACTAAAATTGCCAAGAGGCAGCACAGCGGTAGTCGATCAGTCTGAAATTGGTGGTCATCTGTCATCAGCTTCATAGGAACATATAAAATCCTGCATGTGTTTAGGATATACAACAGTGGATGCCCAGACAGAGATGACGGCAATATGCACACACTTATAAATATTTGAGCACATTAAAAAGGAGAAGTCTGCAGTAACAGCAATAGACCAGCCTTAGGCCACCAAAAACAACTAGTGAATCACCACTTTCTACTATATGATTGACCTCAAGCTTACACAGATGAGCAGTGATTTTCAGGCTGTAGAAAAAGCTAACAATTTAGTAATACTTGATACCATGCCGCCAGGAGTCATCTTTAAAGTGCTATACACACGCTGACTTACCCTAGAACATGTTAATCCTGGAACAAGTTGTCGCTTGGTTTGAGTGCTGACTGGATGCTATTTAAACTTTGTCTAGCACAATTAACCCCACTATTGACAACTTACTTCACATTATCATGGTCGGGTAACTTGTTCTAGGGTATCTTAGCCACTTCTAATTCCTGTGTGGTTGCAAACCTGGGGCAAGGCAGAAATAATTATCAGGTACCGTTACATATAGACTGGTTTTCTTTAGCGCGCTGTCCTCGCATTAGGTGTTCATTGTCACGGACAGAGTGACAACTTCTGCCTTACCCTGGTTATTGGATATATGCGTGTGTGTGCGTGCGTGCGTGTGGACACTTCACTTGTTCAAGGGTAGGCTGTGTGTGGATGGGACTTTAGTAAGTACCAGTTCCATAGCAACAAGTTGTCAAAATAAACAGTTAGTTTTTGACAGTTGGCAGAAGTAGTCGCTTTATTATGCACCCACATATTTATATGTGGACGCATTATGCCGTCATCTCCGTCCGTCCGGGCGTCCGTCTGGCTTCCGGCGTCTGCTGCTCTATCTCCAAAACCCTTTGACATACGTTCATGAAATTTGGCACATATGTTCCACTCATGAATGGGACGGCATGAGCGAACTATCGGACGGATCAGACTACCGGTGTGCCCCCTAGTGGCAATTTTAGTTTTTTACGCTTACCTTTGTATCTTCAAATGTCCTGAACGGATTTTCGTGAAATTTGGTATGTAGGCACCTATTTGTGAGATAACGCTATCCTCCCGTCTTCAGATGAATTCAACATAGTTTGCGCCACCTAGTGGCCATTTTTAGTGTTTTCGAGTCTGTTTTTGTGCGTCCACCCCTCTATCAACCAAACCGCTCAAAGGATGATTGTTAAAATTGGCATGTATGTGCTTACTCTAAAGAAGACAGCTGACAATGATTTTCAGACGATTTGGACTACTGTGGCGCCTCCTAGTGGCAGTTTTGTTTTTTTTGCGCCTATGGCTGTATCTCCTAAACCATTTGCAGGATCTTAACGAAATTTAATAAGTATATTTACACGATGTTAACAACAGACGATGACGACTTTTGGACCGATCCGCCTACCAGTGTGCCCCCTAGTGGCAATTTAATTTTTTTACGTTTACCTCTGTATCTTCACAAGTCCTTAACGGATTTTCATGAAATTTGGTATGTAGGCACCTATTAGCGCGGTGGTGCTATCCTCTTGTCTTCGGATGGGTTCGATCTAGTTTGCGACACCCAGTGGCCATTTTTACTGTTTTTGAGTCTGTTTTTTGGCGTCCACCCCTCTATCAACCAAACCGCTCTAAGTATGATTGTGAAAATTGGCATGTATGTTCTTACTATGAAGAGGACGGTTGACGCTGAATTTCCCATGACTTTGATTACTGTGGCGCCTCCTAGTGGCAGTTTTTTTTGCGCCCATGGCTGTATCTCCCAAACCGTTTGCAGGATCTTTACTAAATTTAGCAAGTGTATTTATGTGCTGTTGACAACGGACGATGACGACTTTAGGATGATTCTGACTACCGGTATGCCTCTAGTGGCAATTTAAGTATTTTACATTGACCTCTGTATTTTCACAGGTCTTCAGGTGTATACTTTGTGTTACTTCGTGACTATGAAGGAAAAGTTCCAAGTAGAAATTTGTTTCTGGCATTCTAATGCTGTGCTAATCTCGTATGTTGATAAATTTGTTTTTTAATTCTATGTTTCTGTGGTGCTTTAAGCAACTGATGTATAGGATGTGCTTGTATTATGAAGATCACTCATATTTTGCCCCTAGCCTATTGAGGAGACAATGACCATGCCTTTCCATTTTGCAAAGTACAGCATACTACATATATGCCCTCTACTGGCCACTTTATGGTACCAATAAACAACCCTAGAAGGATACCGTATACGGTGCAATTGTGGGCGCATTTCAATGCTCCTCGTCGCTGTTGTATGTTGAGCAAACATCTTTCTGTCTCTGAAGTTGAGAAAAACCACAGCCAGCCAGTGTGTTATATGCACTAATAATATGACTTCACTACAGGGGTTGGAAGCCAACTCTCACAATGCACTGCAAACACTGTTATTATTATGTAGGAAGACCCTACTGTAGTGTAGCGTTATAAGGATACACAGAACCTGAACTCTGACCACATTCACAAAATCTTACCATAGGCAATTTCTGAACACGTGACCAAAATTTTTGATCACTTGCTTTAAAAATTTTCTTTGGAAAGAGTGTCCGAGTTCAGGTTCTGTGGCAAGGTTTGTGTGTGTTCAAGAGTGTTCGTGGAGTTTGGCAAGGGTGCACGACCCTGGTAAGAGTTGGTTACCAATCCCTGAGTATTTTAAACTAAGACGTACAACATTTGAGACGTTAAGCATGTGCATGGAAGAGGCAAAACCAAGAGTTCAGCAGGAATGCACAGTTTGCAGTGTTGTCATCCCAGTGGTGACTATGAGACACTACATGAAATTTAGTAATCCCAAGTTGCTTCAATATAATATGAAATTTACAACATTTGAACCTAAAGGCATTAATCATGTAGACCAAATCTTGTAAATATACATAATAAACAGATCTATGTATTCTTTTTATTGACATGTTTTTAAACAATTATGTTACCTAAACATAAAAAGCATTTTTTTTATAACAAAAGCCATTTTAGACCCATTTGAACTTGAATTTTGTCTCTGGAGACATGACAAAAGGCAATTTCTTTAGGAAAAAATGTATTGATACTACATTTCGCACCATTTCACTGGCTAAAACATACAAATCGAATGATGCCTTTTGCTATGAATTATAAAATGGTCGCATGATATTCCTTGTCATTCCCATTACCAACTCAAGTCACAGTGCCATTTTGGAATTTGCAATTTCAATGTGAGTTTTTTTAAGACAATGATAATATCGATGTTCTAGTTTTGGTTTGTAACGGAAATGGAATCCTAATACGACAAAGAATACTATGAGACTGATTTTATGAGAGTAAAAAGGCCTTACTTGATTTTTGTAAGCCTGAGGGTGAAATGCAACTTTAACTGACTAATTTCAAAATTATCATCACCAGCAAATTAAGGCCTTATTCTATTGGTTTAAAGGGCAGAAATTTGAAATGTTTATTTGGACAAGAAACAAAATGTCAACAACTAAAGCTTACTCCCCTCGTTACAACTGCTGTTTCCTCTTTTATTTTCTTTAGTTTCAGCCAACAACAATTTTCAAATCCAGATATCAAATGAATCTCGCCATATATAAGCATTCATGCAGACTTTTGTCATCAGGACTCCTGTACAAATTATCTACCATGCTGAATATATTAACCAAGACGAACAAGTCTATTCTCATTGATAGAATTACTGGTCTGCAAGTGAATTAAATTTACATCCTTTTCATTACTTTTTGTAGTATTTTTTCGCACTTTAACCCAATGTTTCACAAGCAATTTAATTCTATAAGCCAAACAATAGTTGCTACTTGCTAGACCCGAGTTTGGTGACTAAAATTCAAATAACAAGTCTCAATTTTGGGTAGATTGTACATCAAAATGAATCAATTTACATTAAGTGAAGAGTAACGGTAGATAAACTGATTTCATTAAAATTTGGGTACCAACATCCAAATAATCTATACCTAGTGCCCTAAAGGGAAGTTATGAGGAGACACAGAATTTTAAATAATGGTGGCTTCTATTTGCGTATTCACTGATATTACTTACCATAGCTATAGTGTGTAATGTAATAAATGCATAATCTGTATACTATATTTTGATATTCATCAGGCAACGCATATCAAACCAGGCTTGGATCCAGATGTCAGTGTAGGGGATCCAGACCCCTACTATTCAATCACTTTCACTTCGTTGGAAAAGAGAAGTCACAGTCACTCTATTTGTCCGACACCCCTGGACAAAATCCTGAATTCAAAAGCTGTTGGCTTACAGGAGGTCTATGACATCCCTGGGTACTACATATGGAAGAGGTCTCCGAGAAGTACTGGACCTGCAGCTTGCCAATGAATGGGTGTCTTATCTGACGAAATTTATCCATACCCATGAAATGGAGTCTTTCTGACATAATTCCCTACACAAGTATGGATTTCCAATTTCATTTCCAGCAAAAGGGTTCAATTTGAAAGTTGGATAGTCAGAAACCATTACTTTTTCTAGCAACACCAGATACCAAATAAATCTAGTTCATTGATGAGCATTCCTGTGCTCTTTAAAGTCTGGCATCAGGAAAGATTTACTAAAACCATTAACGGAAAGCAGAGAACCGGACACATCTACTTTGGCTAATTTTTATTGTATTTCTTCCCATAAAAATGATCCTAGCAATTTCAAAAGCCAACAGTTTGAAAAATCACCTTTTAAGTACATCAATATCAATTTATTTTAGTATTTTTTTGCTGTAAAGCTATCACTAATGTGGTAATGATCTACTTCAATTGAACAGCAGGATCTTGGATTACGGTACAAAATCCATAAAAAACAGACTCTTACAAAAACGGGAAGTGCACAAATCTCTAATGCAGGCTAAACAGGTTAAAAATAAAAATCAGTTGGTAAAGTAGGTAACACGTAGCCCCTCAGTTGATTGGTTACTGGGGCTATACAGGACTCCCCATACGTCTCTGTGACAATTTCATCTTGTGTATTTTAAACGGGCGGGAGCTAGGCCAAATCCGTTTGACAAAAATAGATTTTACAGACATAAAATTGTTTTAAAGAAGCGCTTACTTTCTTCAGCCATTGTTTCTGGTTCTCTTCATATGAACAATGCATCTACGAGAATTAACAAAGCTTTGGCAAAGAACTCCAACTCCATTTTTGATCACGGTTAACTTTTTTTAACTGTATACGATAATCACAAAGTATTTCAATTTGCTTCACAGGATTTAAGCCATAAAAAGTGCACCCCATGTGCTGGTGGCTGACGTACACTTGCAAAAAGTGGCATCTGAAGATGTCCACATGGATTTGTGTCCCTTTCACTTTTTGTTTGTGAACTGGCATGATTTCACGAAACTTACTCAAAATGGCACCCTGTGAAGGTAAGCTCAAGTGAACCTCGACAGATTTTCATGTATAATGTTCAAATTATGTTGAATAAATTGTCTCCAATCATGTTATGTGTTAATTATAACTCACTGCGTATATATGCGTTTTTCATTCCTGTCCATATGTTCTCTGTAGCATTTTGAAATGTATATAACTTTTAGGCACATCTTTCAGGAACATAACCTTACCAAAGGGTGACTTCTTCATGGAAGATCCCAACAAATGGGCTCCTTTTTCCAAGTCCACCCTTAAACTGGGTGCTTTATGCTAATTTTCTAGTGGCATTAGTCACTTACAGGGGTCCTGAATTTTGTGAACTAGTTTGATGCCTATTGCTCAGAGCACAAAACTGGTTCTCAGAATGCAAGACCCTTTGATGTGACCATCACCTTTCCAGCTGCACAAACCCCGCTTCCCATCAAAATAGTTCAATAGCCTACTACAGCACTGAAAAAGTGGGGCTGTAGGCCCCCCCCCCTCCTCCCCCCATGTGCTGCACCGCCCATGTATAATTAGTATGGCCCCAAAGGGAGTCTGTTGTGTATTGACAGCACTGCAGGTGGTTTTCATTACAGTCCCTTCTCGTATAATTAGTTCTCCAAATGAATACCCATATGTATTTTATATTTTACTTCTCATCTCTATTGTTAATTGTTTTACTCCTTCTACGAACACAACAGAGGCATCCGCATCGTCTAAACTTCACAGTCAGAAAATACATTTCATGACAAAACCTGCGTTCAAAGTATGCACAGGCAAATAATGGTCACTGAATTCTAGTAAACACCCTTCGATCGAAGTTACGGCCAAGGCAAATGACGCACTTTTAGTTTTACTAGATCATTCTAAGCCTAAGCCCTAAGAAAACTTCTGAATTGCTAATTAATAACTCAATCGGCCAAGCCACGTAAGACGCGTGAGTGAAGTTCTCTAGTTTTAGGTTTCGTCTCAAATTCCTATATACCTTCTTCATAACTTACTCAGAATGCGCAACTGAAAAAGCACAAGCATGGCCAGAACTAGGTGAGAAGCACAGCGTGAGAGATGCCGCTGCCATGATTGCTGGGAACAGAAGCAGGTAGATTCGCACCCTGAAGAGTCGCTACTCACTGTTTCTTGAATTAGTAACTTGTTTGGAGCTCGGCGTCTCATTCCTACCTTTTCCATTGCCACGTCCATCTTAATAAAGACAACTAAACCAATGCTGCTAGTGGGAATTTCCCAATCGCGATTTTCCCGTCTCTATTCAATGACGTCCGGTCTCTCTCTCTTCAAATGACCTATTATTTTGTTCGATCAGCAAGTCACGTGCTCGGGCCGGAAAACTCAAGTTGGGGGAAAACCATCGTCATCGTATAACACCTGGCTTTGTATATTTATCACGGTTATTGCGCGGGTTTGACTCATTAGATTTCAAAGAATTCCCTTAATAACTCGTGAGCTATGTTTTCACTTCTTTGCGATGTGTTTACTCAGAACTTGCACTTTGACCTCGTTTACTTCCTTGTAGTTGTATATCACATGTCGAGGATATCGGCCGGGGCTTACGGGACCGATTGCTGTACAGTCGAAGCTGTGCGCAAGAAGACGATAGCCGTGCTTTTTATAATATAACTCTTGAGTTAAAGGTTGAATTATTTAAAACAATCATCGATGACTAAGGAGTGTCTATTATACCATAAACCCAGTACATTCTCACTGTCTATGATCCAGTTGTTTTAAAAACATGCTAAGGGACCGTCAAATACACCCTGCAGTGCAGGATGTGCCGTTGCCGTTGCAGGCTGCACCCAAATAAACCGCAACGTCACCATTCGTTGTTGCTTTTGGGTGTGTCTGATTACTTCTGCACTGAGTCAGACTTGTTAGTCGGATCTCTGCTGTGGCTATCAAGTAATAAAATACTGAATGGTTTCAGTTTCAGTTTGGCTATGATGACTTCAACAGAACAGGTTCAGCTGGCTGCTTCCTTGGATCTTCTGCGAGCAGAGACTACCAATCGACACCTATGCTTGTTCCTTGGCGAGCAGCTGTCAGCAACACCACAGAAAGATTTGAAAGGACTCATAGATCTTCTTAGAACCACGCCAACCACGGTATGATTAGTGGAAACTGTTTCATTTTCAGATTGATTTAATAGTTCTTGGCCAAGGTATTATTAAAATCTGCTAGTTCCAATTTGTTGGCTTATAATCTTCTTATTTGAAGCATCACCTAGAAAGAAGCTAAATGTTTTTCACAATTAGAATATGATTATGTAAAATGGAAACCCTATACTAGTCTGTGGCATGATCTTATTGTGGAACAACATTGTTAATAGATCCAACAAGACCTTCTGTTAGAATTGATGTGTACCACAAGACCTTCAATGCTGTTGAAAAAGTTATTCTAATGCACTAAAAAACTTTAGCATGCATGTGGCCGACATATCACATACAGAAACTGTGGTATGCTGTAGTATTCAGAGAGTAATGCTGAGACCTAAAATAGAGAAAAACAAGTTAATAGCATACAATTTATCTGATTTTATGATTGAAATATTTGAAATTAAATTGTCTGAAATATTTCTAATTGTCATAACTCTAGAATTTTTCTTGTAGAAATTTTTATACAGAATTCTGAAGATTTTCCCTATTATATAGGATAGTATAGGAGTAAATCCTATTAATGTAGGTATCTTATAGGAAAAAGTCCTGTAGAATTTTCTACAGGATCTCCTGCTGAAGGTCCATACTATGTTAAGTTCTGCACACAATGAGCAGGCTAACTGGCTGCAAACTGCATGGTACAAATTAGTCTGTATGTGAATGTCGGGTAAATGCAGCCTGTGTCAGAGAAATGACATTGGTTTATTTGAAATTCATTTTTGCACAGAAAAATAGATTAAAGTCAATTGTCATTGCTATATCCAGTTGCCCATCATATTCATAATGTGGGTGCTAATTGTTGTCATCTCTGTGTGAATGTCATACTTTATTCTTGTATTATAGTTCATTATAAAATTATTGAAAATTGTATTTTGTGCTATGCTTCCATTGGCATTACAGGAGTTGGTTGATTTCATTGATCACCTAGAGGCTGAGAGTGGAGAGAGTGCTTATCACATACACCATGTTCTACGAAGCATTGGTTGCTTCCCTGTGATTCTGACTGTTTGTGTAGACCAGTTTATTGAACATTATCTCATCAGAGACAAGCATAAGGTGGACAAAATCAGACTGGATTATCTCACAGTGAGTATAGTAGATACAAATAACACATGGTGGTAGGTTGTGTGTGCAAGACCTGCATGGTTGTTTGTTTATCAGAAACGAAACGAAACAGAAACTTGTAACTGTCATTTCCTACAATACAGGTGTCATTTGGAATTGAATTTGAACTCTGCTTAATAAATGTCTCATTTCCACATATTATCCACTGTTTTGGCTACAGTCAGTAATTTATCATGTTTATCTATGTTTATGAAATGTCAAACTTGATTTACAATGAAGTGTCTAACGTCAGCTGATTACACAGAGTGCAGTTTGTGTTGTTTTCCATGTGTTGTGTGCTACCCAGTCATTGGTGTTGCTTTTGATCTATGCAACCTTCTAACTCACCTGTTTTGACTGCACTGTTTTTAATTGCCCTAAGGGTAATTATATTTCCTCTCACCACCTAAAATGTAGAATATAAACCAGACCCACTTGGACAACCACAAAAATATGTCTCAAACCTTTTCATTTCACTGCCACCAACACTCATATGTTCAGAGCAGTTGCAAACATTTATGGTTACAGGAGAATGCCAGTACTGCTATGCATAGGGTGCATCACATTGACTTCAAATTTAAAAATAAGAAATTAGGTGTACCTTTGAATAATAAAGAAAAGTCCTCCAAGTTGTGTAGCAGTTATTTTCAATTCACAAAAACAAATAAATACCGTATTCGCCCTAATAAGTGCCCAGGACGCTTAGAAAAATTCGCTTCAGGAAGGGGCCGCTTATTATAGCCCAAAAGTGGTTGAAACCTAGTCTCTAAAACGGGTGAAATAGTAAGCTAAACTTCATCAAATTTATGCTCTGTGACGCATCTGTAACCTATGAAAAGTTTCTACAAAATTGCAGAGTGCATTTTTATCAAACTTTGTTGTTAAATTATGAGCATTTTTCAGAAATCCAGTGAAACTCGCCGACTGATGCATCGCTGCCTCGTGATCGCCGATAGGTCAACTTGAATTCTGGAGTAAAAATATAGTTTCAACTCCACAAATTACCTGAAGTCCTCCTTAAGTTTTCAAAATAGCATCCCTAAGTTTTTTAATTTCCTGTGCAGTCAGGATTAACTGCAAATTAAGTCCAAATCTGTGCTAGATCGTACCCTGCGACACAAGAAAAATCTCTGGACAAACACACATGTTGTGTGAGTGAGCGAGCGTGTACGTGTCATCAGAGTTCATTTGCCAGAGTAAACGCGAACGATCTAGGTGTGCATTGTAACTCAGGAAATTAACACATGCGGTAAAGCAGAACGTGTTTTGTTTAGCACTTGTTGATCTCATCTGCTAAAAAATGTTCGAGAATTGTCTCGGTAAGGCCGATGTCATTGAGTCACCGGGTGACTGGATGCGTGACGGTCTAATAGTTATTTTTCGGGAGATTCGGGGGGTGTAAGGGTGTGGAAGTGTTCACTCTCAGTGGGTCATTTTGACTTTAAAAACACCAATTACGACTAATTTAATAATTCCCCCTTAAAAATAACGGAAACGTTTTTTACGATATTAGAAACTTTCGGAAATAAGTGCCAGAATTTATTTCTTACTGATGCTATGCTACCCGTTTCATGAATAGATAGTTCCTGACAGGTACTTGAATGTAGCGCGCGCTTCCTCGACACGTGCTTTTAACTGAACAATGATCAAGTTTTTATTAGTCTTCAATTCGTGGTTTTCACATGTAGGAAGAAATTGGGATTCCTGTTGAGGGAGATCTGTACAGGAAAGATACAATACAATTCCCTTAACAAGTATGCTGCGCTTGTTCAGGCCATACCATAATAGGACACGTCTCCCGCAAAATCAGCAAAACTTGCGTTCTTTTTGAAGCACAGCTAAATACCAACATAGCAGCGAGGCTTGTGGACTACAAATTCCACACACAACGGTTTTTTCAGGACTGTCTGATCTTATTGATAAATTGAAGACGTTACTGTAGAATTTTAGAACTGTATATAGGTAAGGCATTTTCGCATGTACATGGCATTCATAGACTGGGCACTTATTTTAGCAAAGTCTGAAAACGGGTGGCAGCGCTTTGTCACGTTTTTCCCGGTGTGTGGGTGGGCGCAGGTTGTTACAGACCGGTGCTAATAGCTTTCGGTGCGAAGATTGACTGAAGACTGGTTCGAGTTAATCCTTTATTAATCCCAACCATATGTTCACAAGCCTACTCAAACCAAAACGTCCGACGTAATGTCTGTTTATGCTCCAGCCAGTGCTGCGAAGCCTTGACTTGTGTTGAACTTCTGAGATACTTCCAGCAACTGTTACACTCGTTGATTCAATAACCTGCTGTCTCTATAGCTGGCTCTCTATTGACTATCGCTGTAACTGCTGATTCTCTTCACTGCAACTCAACTGTAATCTCCTGATTAACTTTCTTGAACTGACTTGATCTCCCGACTTGATCTTCTTGGACTCAACTGACTTAATCTCACTAACACAAACCCGTGCTTGTGTATTTATAGCCTAATTCATTGTTCTAGAACTTTTCATCAATTCAAGCACATACCAGAACTTTCTGGAACCTACCCAATCATTCTACAAACATGTACTAGTCTCTGGAATATTCCAGACTGCATTAATCACTGTCATGCTAGAGTCTTCTAGAAAGTTCCACACTATACTGCAGTAAACAAATTACATCATCACTACTATGACCTCAGTCTTCTAGAAAGTTCCACACTATTTTGTAGTAAACAAATTACATCATCACTGTACTTAACTCAGGGGTCATGCCAATCAAACAGAATAACAAAACAATACAACTAAAAATACTGTCAGACTATATTCTGACACGCTTATTAGGGCGAATACCGTAAGCATCACATAAGTTGTAAATCAATCATTCATTTAAAACTGAATAGTTTTTAACCGTAACATGTTTCACATTGCTGTAAACTAATATTTCATGTCAGAGCTTAGTGTGGAGACGTTTTTAGTTCACGTAGGAATTTCTTTGTCCAGCCTTTCGGTAACATTATGTGTGTTTCTCGAAAAGTAACTTATAGTGTAATTTTCTTGTGAATGTCAATATGCAATTTGATAACCATTATTACGTTTTGCACGAAGCACAGGGTAAGATCTAGTGAAACTTAATCGTATTGAGAGGGAGTTTGATTTTGTAATTCAAAACTCATGTTATTGAAGCATTAAACCTTCCTTTTTTGAGTTTAATGCAGTGGGGTGTTGTTTACCTTTTCAATAAATTCATCATGGCACCAAATCGCGCTATTGAGCGATAGGATATTCAGTGTCCAACATTTCAAATGATGTCCATGAATAAGGAAGTTATGTTTGGTCCCTTTCAGCTCAGCCGTCTTGCAGACCAGAATTAGAAATATGGGCTCTCAAAATTTTTGTGAGTTATTTGTAGAATGTTTCCTATCATGGCAAGGATTTTAAGGTCATAAGTCAATTTCACGATGGCTGTTTATGCATTATTTGAAGGGTATGGTGTACTAAATTAATGCATTGTTTTCAGGAGGAAGTCCAGTGTCACAAGTCAGACAGAACATTGTTAATTAAATGCCTTGGCGATACTTCCTGCAATCCTGCTTTGAAACCTCAGGTACTGTTCTGACTTGAAATCATTGAATAAAATGTTTGTCATAGACTAAGAGGAGAAACATTTCTGCTGTTTGGGGACTTACCAACAAGCATTTGTTGATTAATGTGCAAAGTAATGTCTGTTGAGGTAAAAGCTCTTGAATTTATATTATTTTTTTGTAAAGGAAATGTAGCACTGAATAAAAGTTTCTAGATTTTTAGGTTCTGTGTCATAGTTGTTATGAGATAATGTTTTATAAATTGTGGGCATTCAATATTGTGTTAAAAGTGCTTGAAATGTGAAAAAATTGGCAAATGAAATTGATGACATTTTATCTCATAAAGTGTTCGTCAATACTTAGTCCTTAAACATAGCTGAACATTCACTGGAGGACTATTCACCTCTTGGTGAGAAAGATATAAACCAAAAGAAAGTAAAATTCTTGTTCAGTGTGTTATTGTTATTAAACCAAAGCAAATTACCTTGTCTGACTTACTTAAAAAAACCGCATACGGTCTTTAGTTACCAGTTATGTTGCCTCTTTTTATCTTCCTCTAACAACAACGAATCAAATCGCCATGTGTCATCTTCTAGTCTTAGTTTTTGACCTATTGACGTCATGTAGTGACCTGAATGCCAGCTAATTGGAATATTTAGCATGGCGTTTTAGACCCACTATGACGGCATGTCTATTCTAATTTCCGGGTCCAAATTGCATCGTCTCCTGCCATAACAAGTCATCACTAAACATCTGAATAAGCCCAGTGAATGCTTCAGTTCACAAGTTCACCGGTAGATTAAAAAAATGTAAATGGCGGGGTGACAAGCGAAAAGCAAACAGTCAAATCTTTGAGTGAATAAGCTCTTTCAAAAGTCTTGATTTTCATGCAGTTGTATTCGCCGAGATCAGTTTTTTCATGCAATCACAATTTCGAAGTATGCAGGTTAATATTTCATGTGCAATTCGAGTGTGATATTATGACTTGATTCCACACTTTCACTGTGTGGACTTCCAACCCGGTTTAAGAGTTATTTTGACTAATAAAATGTATGAATATTATGGGATAGAGTACTGTAACTGTAATGTAAGCTTCTGATAATAATCAGTGACTTCATACTCAGCCATAAAATCTATTTAACCTTTAACCTTGCAGCATTAAAGATTATTTATTTTAGTGCTTTTGATGTTTTCATTTGTATCAGTTGTTTATTTATGTTGCAGTCCAGCTGTTTGGAGTTATACCAGTCTCTCTCAGAAAGTGACAGTGAAGTATCCAAAGTGATTGAAGACCTCTTTCAAAAATATACTGTTTTGTTTTTCGGCATCCAAAGAGATGATCCTGTCCAGGCCAAATTTCTTCAGAAGTTTGCTAAAACCAGCAAGGTAAGTAAAAGTTTTGATGGCTCCACTATGTGCTGTGTGCTGCATTTTTTCAATCTATTTATTGTTGTTATTTGGATATTTGGGAATTTTATGTTAATGTGGTCACAAAGCTATTTATCCTAACTGTGTTCATTTTAACTTAACTCTGGTATGAGTGGAACCTCGATGTAAACTGTGAAGTTAATTGAACCATTCATACCTGCTTCAGTTAATGGCATTGATGTAAGTGGTAGGTGACACTGTTGCCTTTGAAGTAATCGCAAGGTGGCAATCACATAAGGTGACATTTGTGTTAGACTTGCGGGGTTTTCGTCCCTGGCCTGTGCACACTCAGATTTTTTAATGTGACAAATTGAGAACATTTACGTGTGATAACTTTCGTAAAACTTATTTTTAATTCAACTGGTTATTATTCGAGAAAAATAGTAGCAAATATTAATGATAAAACTCACCCTTAATTTTTGAGGATAGTAGTGGCTGGCCCTCGGGATAACTGCAATGATACCGAAGTTGGCCGTTTATACCACACCGCAGTGACAACACTCAGCTGTTAAATCCACCTGTTTACTGTAAAGTTATCTGGCACTGTTAACTGCAATCCAGGACTGAAGTTAATCGTTCATGCTGATTCCCAACGCCCCAAAACATTTATGAGTTGACATTAGTATGACTGAGCCTTTTAAGATACACATTACAATGTATTAGATACAATCAAAACAAAAATTAAATCAATCTTCAATTTCAGAGTTCTGCATACACATAAGCACAATGAGGAAATCAAGGGATTGATATTCAGAAACAGAAATAATGTTGCTTTTTATTTTTCATTTTCTAGAGACAGCACTTCCTGTTTGAGTGTGGCGAGACGACAGACTGTGTGACAGATGGCTCCCTGACCGTCCTCCGTGCTAACACCAGTCCTGATGAGTTTGCCCAATATTTGTCCTCAGGTCAAGTTGTGGAGTATTCATTAGAAGAACTTAAGGGCAAGGTGCTGTCTACACATTTGTTTTTAAGCCTTGGAAGTTTTCTATTACTCTGATTAATCTGTTATCTGTTGGCTTTTAATTTTTCATTTTCTTTGCTACTAGATATTTAATTATTTTCACTTGATCACATATCTGTGTAGTTCTAAATTGTTTAAACTTTGGTATGAGATTGTGTTTTGGCAACTGGACATTGATGGAATTTGTACTTTAATCTTCAATTGCAATGCTATCTTGTTTTGTTGACCTTGCCATAAGAATGTCTTGTCATTGTGCGCATTTGCCTGTTTTAGGTGTTAGAAGTCTCCTTTTTGCCCACCCAGAGAGAACAGTATCTACTGCAGCAGCTGTATTTAGAGCAACAAAGTGTGGAAATTGGCATTCAAACAGTCAAGATCACAAATGCTCTGTGTACTGATGAACTGTTGAACAAGGAATCCAGGCCTGCCATTCGGAAGATTTTTGAAAACGACCCATTTAGTATGTTATTTTTGAAATTTTTAGAATAATCTTCAGTTTATTTTTAACATCCATGTTTTAATCTAGTAAGGTAATTTTTGAGCATTCAGAATAACTTGACGCTAATTTTTCCAGGAGATCCCTATCATGGCATACATTGAAAATTGGATTTTACTTGCACATAGTCCATCGAACATGGTTCATGAAGGTGTCTTTGTCACAGGTGAATAATGAACAATGGTCAAGGGTACCGCAGTAGTTGCAGAAAATGCAGCATTCCTTTTTGTAATAACATGAGCTAGTGACCTTTGATAAATCAGACCCCTGGTGCACTGAGTGGGTTGTTTGTTGTTCTGAGTTTCCACAAAACTGGGCTTACATCATGACAAAGGAACTTTGAGGCACATATTAGTTAAGGATCCAGAAGTTTAATGCTCAAACATAGGGCATCGGATTTAGTACTCACACTTCTGTGACGATTACAATCTATTTATTTCTTAGTCCTTCTCTCTTTTCCATGTATTATAGATTTATAAAGACACTAGTCACTTACAGGGGTACTATTAGATTTATAAAGACACTAGTCACTTACAGGGGTACTATTAGATTTATAAAGACACTAGTCACTTACAGGGGTACTATTTAGATAAAACTAACTGTGGGACCACAGCAAGTGAGTAATATCATAAAAAGATGTCGATGAAGCTGTTAAATGTTGACAGTCAAATACATGAGCACATTCTTATAGATGATTACTTCATGGCAAACTAGTGTTAAAATCTCATTTACTTTGTGATAATTGTGAATGGTTTCACATAACCGCAGAAATATCAGCTTGTCATCTGTGTGCAATAACCCATTTGTAGTGGGCCGATGGGATGACAGTACAGTTGACAAGGTAATGACAGCTATGGTGAAGAGGAGGAATAATTTACTGAAGGTAAGTTGTTCTCAGTTTTTTTAGGTAAACATTTGTTAAATCATTGAATAAATTCAGTAAGCCAATAGAATTAACCAAGTATGTTTACCGTATAGCTCATCTAGATCATAGCTTAGATTTGCGATAAAATGTGGTGCAGTCTGGTATTTAGATTAAATGTATAGTTAAGTCTTATCAGGTTATTAGTCGTAAACTATCATGTCGAGTAAATCCTAATTGTTATGACAGTGCTATTACCAAAACAACCTTTGTCATCCCAAACCCCAAAGAAAATTAAAGCGATAGATTGAAAGCTACTTTGCTGTTGTTAAGATGTATACACGTCTTGACTATTCATTTTAACCATAACTTTTCCTTATTTCATCCTGCAGTTCGTCTATATTTTGTTTAAAAAATGCCCCCCCCCCCTATTTTCTCACAAAATTCTGAGGTCTTCAGTTAATGCATCATGGAAGTGAGACATGTCCTGAGCATTGCCAAGTCAGTCGAGTATCTCCATTGATGTGTGCCAAAAGCTCTAATGTTTTCTTGCGAATTTCAACGTCATAGTTTTAACTGGCGTTGGGATTTATTTTGAAGACGAATGCCAGTGGGAGATTGGGACAATACATCATGGGCTGGGGTGTCTGTGCACAGACTACCCACTGATCTAAGACTGCGTCGCCTGTGGGTAGACTGTCAAGTGCACGAGCAAGCACAATTAGGATGGTTGAACCATTTTTTCGTTTTTAAAGAAATTCTTCAATATCATCAGAAAGATAATGCATCCCGCACTACAAAAATTAAAAAAAAATATCGAAATCAGGGGAAGCAGTACAAAGTTATAGCAAGTTTTGTGGAGAAATTTAGGTCACATTTTTTGGATCGGGTCAGCCATCTTGGAAGACAGTGGCATAAATTAAGAGTCTAAAACTGTTTATAAATGGTATTTCACTCGTTAAATATATTTTTGTGAGCACATGGACCCGTTTTACTCCTTCCCCCCCTCATTTCAGTCTATTCCATTATTCCTTGTGCAGGACTACACTTCGTTTTCCCAGCCTTCATATTGGTCTGTTGTTATCTCGTGTCTTGAGTTTGGTCAGCTCTTGGCTCTCATAGGCTGATGATTGTCACATGTCCTTAGGCATTTTCTTTGCTATGGCAACCTTGTTTTCAGTTCACATTTGTTCAAGCCACATTGTCGTACGTTCCAAAACTTATTAATTTTTCCCACCCTCTACCACCCTGTTTTTGTTCTTTCGTACTTCCACGTGGCTGGCACTTTTTTATTGCCCATCTTACCAGAGATTATCATTTTTTTATTTTTATTATCTGTATTCACTATATTTACTTGAAATTCTCTTCGTCATAATAAATGACCTTATATTGCCTACCTCGGTCTCCTTGTCATCTCTGGTAACGAGCTTTGCATGTATCATTTATCCATTATTCGGGACATATGTTGATCATAAATTATTTTTACCAACGTTTTACAGTGAAAGTTAGTGAGACGTATCTTTATCTGCTATTGCATGTCATTTAACAGTTTTCACCAGAATTTAGTCACGGGTCGAGTGAAAACTTGCAAAAATTTACTCGTCGCTTGAAGACTCATTGCTATAATTCTCGTATTCCACGTTGGTTCCTAGCCTTGTGTGACTGAGTATACCAAGCCTGTCTCACTTCCGTGTCGTCATCAATGATTACATAACACACAAGCCTGCATTCAGAATTGACTCACCTGAAGTGGGATGACATCATTAACTCCTGGGCTTCTCTAATTAACTGCATCATGCGGACATTAACTGCTTTGTGTAATGTGTTCATATAGTGCTATCTTTTTGTTGGAAGGAGTTGTTATAAGTGCTATTCAGAACGAAATCAATATAGATCAGTCATAGAGGTAGTAAAACTTATTGCACCACATTGCGTTCAACTATTACACAAATTCTATTCAAAATTCAGAATGATGTTTGTTTCCATTTTTTGTTACATTTCAGGTATCCTCTACTGGCACTGCTAAAGTCACTGCAGTGTTCAGTTTTCAAGCTTTCCTTACAGAGATCAGTTCTTCAAAATTAACGGAAGAAACTAGAAAAATGGCTCTGCGCAAATACACTATGGTCATACTCCACAGTTGTAGTGAACTGCACAGTAGTTACAACCTGTGGCTGAGAGCAATACCTCCCGAGGAGGATGCAGCTTCTATATTGGATGAGAAGTTTGGAATATTTCGTTTGAAAGGTAGGAAAGTGATAATAGATTATGTCATGCTTGTATTTATCTTTTGGTTATGATATTAACTGCTTGTAGAAATATGGTCATGTTGACATAGATTTTTTGACTCCCCCTAGTGTCGAATTTGTTTTTCGCCCGTGCTTGAAGTCTATCTTCAATAGCAACACAGTGTAAATTTGGTTCCTACAGTATGTTAAGAGCATCGCTCTGAGCCAACTAGTGCCATAAATTGCCAAATGTAACAAAGTGTTAGGCGTATTAGCTTGCTTTTGTTTACGTCACCGCGAGAATCACCTTTTAATTCAAACAGCTGTGAATAACTCCCACATGCAATGGTGTTTTGTTCGGACCCTATTCAGTGCAACTGTTATCAGCCTTTTGTTGTTTGTGCTGGGATCTCGCGGTGACGCAACATGGCATGAAAAGGCAGTTTCACCTATCATTTGACGGGCTATATTTGCGTTTTCTTAAGGCTTTGCTAGGACTATCTGGTTAGCCCAATACATTTAAAATAACAAAATTCCGTTGAAGTTAGGCTTAAATGTCTATCAAGGTTGTTGATGGATATTCTAGAAATTTGGTATGTATGTTTCAATGGAAATGGGTATGCCTGCCATAGATTTTGGGACAACTTCAACTACTGTGGAGTGTAGCATCCACTAGTTGACAATTTTGGTATTGTTTATGTGTGACATGTGGGTCTATATTTGCCAAGGTCCTTAACAGAAGTTCACAAAATTTGACAAACAAATTGTTATCAAAAAGGAGACAGCAGCATGTGCCTTGTTTCAGACATATCTGATGTATGCTGCAGCCTATAGTGACCTTTTTAATATTAATTATATGTTACATGATACAAACACCTTGAAATGCATAATGCTTGCGGTGCAGTCATGGGTGCATTGGTCTTGTTTTCCAACCACTCAGAATTTTTGTTTATAACAATCATAAATTAAATACTAAGACACGTTTGAGGCAATCAAGTCTTTATTGTTATTTTCCAACCTTCAAAGCTTGAAAAAGTAACATTTTGATCAATAAGTATAATGCACATTTGTTTGTTTTAGTTTAATAAATTAAGTCTTATCATAGTTCCTTCTAAAAATACTCATTACATGTCCCAGTGCAATTACTTTACCTTCTGAATGCTCCTCCTAAGGTGGCCAAGATGAAGGGATTGCCTATGCTGAACCTGCCATAATTGGTAAAAAGTCATACACGTCTCACTTTTTGAGTATCAATGGTCCAGAGGTGTTGAGGAAACGACGAATCATTGAGAGGAGTTTGACCCAAGCTTGGGACCATGAGAGAACTGTGTTTGAGTTGACTGTTGCTGTATTAAGGGAAAACAAGCTGATTAATGCACTGTCGGTAAGTAGGAGCTGGCAGGGCTGGATTATGATAGGAGTCTCTGGCGGTTCTGAACCCTCCTGCTGAGTTGCTTTTGTTTTTCTGTATGGGAAGAATATGATGTACTTGTGTTTGTCCATTGTCAATTAACCCTCCTCTACTTAATGTCAACACTGCTACAACCAAGTCATGTTTACCATTGTGTATTGTGACGTGATCCTGATGTGCGAAAGTTGCCATATTGTATAATGTGTTATTCTTGTCAATGAATTTATGACCAAAAATTATCAAAAGAAGGAACAATTAAGGATTACTGCTATTTTTAACTATTTGTTTTTAATGCTGAAATGCTGACCCCATTCCCTAGTTAATGTTTACTTATTTAATGGTTTGTGTGAGGTGTATGTATTAGAGGTGTTTGTATAAGGTGTATGTTGATATCTACATTTTACAGTTACTTGCAATGCCTTAAATTATGGAATAAAAAAGTCAAGGTTCACACAGTAAGGCATACAACATTTTGAAAGTTTGTGTTTTTGTAGACGCGTGATCGCCAGTGCCTTGAGTCACTGCAGAGTGTTCAAGTTCTGTCAGAGATGAACTTGATAACTGGGAGTTTTGAGAGGATCAGTGAAGGTAGTTTTGGAGAAGTATTCAAGGCCAAGTGGAGCAAAAATGGTGTCATCAAGAATGTTGCTGTGAAAATCTTGAAAAACATCAGCTCAGTTGTTGACCTTGACAACTACCGCAGGGAATATGAAAGTATGAGGTGAGCTTGAAGTCCTGTAAAAATTGTTGCTGCAGTTGCCAATATCCTGAGGTCTTCTAGCTATAACCTCACTCCATGATCTCAAAACTTGCAATAAGATCAAAACCCTTTCTGCTCAGCAACTTCTAGTGTTATGACCTCTATACCCAATACGACACATCATTCTTAGACAAAACATTTCATATTTCAATCGCAGTAGGTTCACGACTGTCCAGCAGTCACACCTAGACCGACACATTGCTCAAGTTGATTGTCTCGCAATGATATCACGGGATGATTCAGGATTGTCTATTATAGAATGAGTTGCAGTCTCTTACTAGCCTGATCTTAAAGATATTAGTCTTTCAGGTTTACAATAATGATTGTTTAACCTTTAACTAGAGTCATGTGATATTAATTAGATGTAGACTTGTTGCTGCTATTTGCTCTGACCCACAAAACGTTGCTTCCTTCATGATTCTCATGTAAACAATATATTGTTCAAAACTGTTCACCCTATATCTGAAGCATCAACAGATAACATAACAAGTAGTACATAACAATTGTTTCATAGTGTGAGATCCATACAGCTCTTCACAGTTGAGCATGTTGCATGCGTTTTACTTTCACCCCTAAGTCATCTTCAAAGTTTTCAAAATTCATTTTAGTAAAGCCAAGCATCCGAATATTGTGGAAGTGTACGAGCCTTACAGAAAGAGCAACCAACTGGGATTGATCATGGAGTTCATGGAGGGAGGTAGTATTCGAGACGTGATCAATAAGAACCCTGGCGTGGGTCTGTCCAGAGAGTTCACCTACCGATGTGCACACCAGGTGGCGTTAGCTCTAGCATTTCTTCATCAGCAGCAAATTTGGCACAGAGACATCAAGGTGGACAACATATTCGTAAGTGGATCGGTTCTGTTGTGGAGGCTGGTTAAGGTTACCATACTAGCACGGAAAAGTGTATGTAGGAAATTTCAAATACTTTGGCTGTTTTTAAGGGCCATATTACTAGATGATGGTCGTTTCATGCCAATTTTAGCACCCATCATTGCAGTATGCTTTGCTTCACATTAATCTCCATTTCAAATACCATCTTTAATACATGACATTAACCAGCAATACCTTACTTTTGTCTTCAGTCAAACACACGATATGAGTGATCTGAGTGGTTAATCATTTTGATTTTTGTAAAGTGTTCTTCAATTTAACACACAGCGTGTCAGATGAATGGAATTTTATTTTGTCAAGTTTATCAACAAACACCTGAAGTGTTTTTCTTCAATTTATTGTGCTTTGTTGTGTATAGCTATCATAAAACAAAATGAAAAATTGCAGTTTTGACAACTATTTCTGGGAAATTGAGAGGTTACTGTTACAATACTATTTCCTCGTCTATAATTGATTTGATAATGGCAGTATGTATGACACACACCTAATGCCTTGACATAACATGAGTAGACGCTCGAAAGTACAAGTGGAAAAAGCAAAATACAAATAGAAGTCGTATGGGTGCTGGATGTTCAGTTTGCATTTTTTCATCGCCTCTTTTTTGCAGCCCAAATTCAGAAATATGAGGGGACATTTTTGTCTGTGTTGAACGCTGTTCTAATGTGTTAAAATTTAAATACATTTTATGTTCATATTAGATTTTCTCCTGCTTTGCAGCTTTCAGGGGACCATCAGACTGTGAAGATCGGTGACTTTGGTCTGGCAAAGCTGAAGGCCAACACACGTAACACCAACACACAGGACGTGGGCTCCTATCGTTATATGGCACCAGAGGTCGCTAGTGGCACAGCTATGGGCAAATATTCTGCTAAAGCTGACGTATACAGCTATGGTAAATTGTGAAACAATGATTCATTTAATAAATGAATCTGGTTGTTTCTGGTGTAAGTTTTGATAGCTATCAAATCTTTATTTTGGTCTGCTAAGTCAGCTAAAACAGAGATTCAAGTTAGGCCATTAACTCTCATAATATTCCTTAGTATGATAGGATTTTATTTCTATTATCAACAAGAATATCGAGACCATCAGCGACTTAAGAAAACTCATCAGAGTTTATTGTGGAAGGCCAACCCTAAAGCTGGGAATTTGAGAATTGCGCACATTGACTGTGGGTTAAGCTGCCGGCTCCTTTGGGAACAATTCAATCATTGGTAAATGTAGCAATCTTGCAAAATGCCCCAGGATGCTGAATATCATTATAGCAAAATCAAAAGTTTACACAAAAGGCATACAGGTAAAATTTGTTTGCTTTTCCTGGCTTCTTTTGTTATTGGTAGTTTCTGCGACATTACAAATGTTGGTAGAAAACAAAAATGTTGGTGATCTTTATTCATTAACTTTACTTGTGCACTCAAAGTTGTTTGTTTATTTTCTGTCATAAATATGTTGAGTTCTTCAAATGAAGTCTAGTTCTCAACTTGTTCCATACTCAGATTAGAACTACATTGGGAACAATTGACAGTTTGTTATTGCTTGTGGTCATACTTGGCAAATAAAATGACCCACTGGAGACCATAAACCATTCCTTATTTAGTTAGGGACAATTTGAGACTAATTTTATAGTTGTAAGTGACATTTGCTCAGCCAGACAAAGGGGGTCTAACAGTCATGGAAGGGGGTTGGAATGAATGACTACTTGGCGCACTTTGCAAAATTGAAATGGGTTTCGACTGTGGTAGGGCTTTTTTGCTATTGCCCCCCTCCATTGTACCCCCTGTGGCTACATCAATGGTAAATGATCTAAATCAAAAGTTGAGATTTGAAATTGGCGTATACCTGTAATCTTGTTGTTTCTTATTATCGTTGATCAGTTTCTGTTTATAAAATTACATGAAATGCAGTTTCCAGTATACCTGAAAATCAGGTTTTATGTCTTTCGTGTCGAGGAACATTGAGATAGACTGGACCCCAAGTTTCAAAAACAATGGTCACTATAACCGTAGTGCCTGTCGTTAACTGTTGTTTATGCCCATGAGGAATGAATAAACCTCTCATTAATCATAGACCCTCCACTAGTTGCTATTTCCAATGTGAATGTATTCATTTTGTGACATCATAGGTGGTGCAGTGAGTGAAATGAACAAAACTTTTTTAGTAACTTGTTCAATGTGTCAAATTGGAATTTCTCTGGAGGTTCTTACATTTTTGACAGTAAACTAATGAATCACCTTTGGATTTTAAGAAAAAAATTACAGCTATAATGTTGGAAAATGTGCAGCTATCACTGTCTATAAGTCATATCAGGAGACATGAGTCGTGATGCAGTTTTCAAAATGACCCTTTGCTATGTTTTCCAGGTTTGATGTTGGCTGAGATTATGATGGGTAACCTTGTATTTAGTAACATTCCCATCCACCAGGAGGTCTACAAACTCAAAGTATCTGCTGACTTGCCAGTCCTGTTGCCAGTATGTAACTCTTTCATTGATATTGACTTCTCAGTGACTGTTTCTGGTTTTGTAGTGTGACCTTCTCAGTAAAGGACTGCTTTCTAGCATTGTCTTCAAAATAAATCTGCACTATTGCACATTTGCATTATGGTTGTATGGGGGGGACGGCAGATGAAATAAAAATTTATGGGTGGTTGTCTTCTGAAAGAAATTTAAATTATAGGTGGTCTTTCTTGAAAGAAGTAAAATATTGTTGGTTGGTGTTTTTCGTCCTGTAAATGTTGGTAGGTGGGTATTTTTGGCCAAGCACCGACCTCCGACCTTAATACCTCTGAAAAAACTCCAAAACTCACCACAAATTCACTTGACAGATATCCAAAAACAGCAGAAACAAGCCAAGGTGCTACTGTAGTTTACACTGCAATATCAGAGATGTGTTAAATGATTCTTGGCAATATGTACACTGTGCCATTACTCAAGTCATGGGCAACTTAATTACAGGCAATGTTGTACAGTCATTTTAGAGTGAAAATTACTGACACCAAGACTAAATTGGTGTTAACACATTCAAAAAAATTCTCTCTGATGAATTTTTTAATAAAAAGTATGTGGAGTCAGATAGACAAGCTCCAATATTCACTTGGCAAACCAGTCTAAAAGCATTCGTGGAATCACTTTGAGATTCGTAGATTCATGAAATTGAAAAAATCTTATTGAAATTACAGACGCCTGGTAGACAGAGACACCTGGTGGCTGCCTAATGTATTGTTCACAGTTGTCTTTAAAAAGCAAGTTTCTGGTAACTGACATGAGTTGTGATCTCACATAGCATTTTTTGCACAATTTAAAAAATATTGGTGGTTGCATTTCAACTTAATTAAAAATTATGGGTAGTGGTTAAAGAAATAAAAGAAAAATATGGGGAGTTGATAAAAAATGAATGTGCTTTCCCCACCCCCGTCTCCCATATGTTTTGTACTGGAACAGCCCTTATTATAAACTTCAGTTGTCAATATTTAAAGAATGACAAGAACTTTAAAATAGCATAACCGTATAAGTTACAATCGTATGAACAATGTGACATCATTGGTTCTTTGCAGGAGCATAGTGAAGAGCATTATGGTGCCCTGATGTGTAACATTGTGAAATATTGTGTGCAGCGTAACCCTCAGTTCAGACTCGCCATACAGCAAGTTTTGAACATGTTAGACAAAGGTCAAGATGAGGTCACCGCACGCTACACGCCCTCCACTGGGCTCTATCTGCTATGTCTAGGTACTGGTAAAGGAGCCACAGGTATGGAGAGGTTCTGAAATGAGTTAGTTGATTAAGATTGGTTGAAAAAATGTTGACTATTATGAAAACGTTGATTCATACTTACAAAATATGGGTATCAGCTAGACTTTGGAGGACTATAAACCTGAAACAATACTGGTGTGGGCAGAGTTTTAATTGATACATTCTGTTACATAGTATTGTGCAATAGATTGACATTATTTATTTTTTATTATTATTACTCCAGAATGTGAAATTAATTGTTAACTTACTAAGTATAGCAATATTTCTGTTGCTCTTGAGGAATGCGTCTGGAACCATGCCGTTATTTATTCATCTTAATTCTGTTTTCTGTTTAGCTGTGATTCACAATGAACCTAGTTCATCCTTTGTCATACTGAACAACGGGCATCCACTGCTTCTGGTTGACATGGGACTGGGTGTTTTATACTCCTACAGAAATTTTCTGGGTGAGTAGGTGACTTTCTTTGCGCTCAAGTGAATGTTTTCCCAGTATGTGAAGCTGTCGTAACTTGATAGATGTTTTGACTTATCCAGCTACTCCAGAAGTAGAGAGTTTAACTTTGGCGTACCTTTGTTAAATTTGTTCATAGTCATTCAAAATAGCTTGATATAGCTGTTTGTTGTTCATCATGTGGTGTAAATGAACATCATGGCAACAAGGAGTTTGTGATAGATGTGTTACTTTATTTTTACAAAATTTAAATTCGGTAAGGCATTTAAGTTGGTATTACAGAATACACAAGTTTCTTTGTCAAAGTTGTTGGACTCCAGTGTGGTCAATATAACAGTTAAAATTCAAATCATCATCTTTGACCGTGGTACATGGCCAAAGTCTGCGCAGTCTTTGACAATGATTGTGGAAAAATTTAATAGGTCTATCTAGAAAATTTTTGTTTATTGCCAATGCCTTCAGGATGATTATGGAAAAAGTTAAAAAAATTACGAATTGCGACTTGTAAAATCTTATCTTGTTTCAATTGTAAAAAATTCAAAAACAACAAAAAATTGTGAAAACATGGGTTCAACAGTTTCATTGTTTGTTTGTTCTGATGCATTTATTCAGGTGACACACTGCCAAAGAACATCTTCTTAACTCATAACCACTCTGACCACACTGGGGATCTGCCTGTCTTCTTTGGTGTCCTGGCTCCTAAGCTGTTGGAGCTACCCAAGAAAGCATTGAATATTATTGCTGCACCTGAAGTAATGACTCGCGTGAAGAACTACAGGATGCATGAAATTGTCTCCCATGTCACTACTCTAGCCAATCAGCATTCAGTTGTAAGTACCGTAATATAAGATGGCAATGAAAAACTGATCGGTTTTCAGCTGTTATTTTAAAATTTAGAAAACAACTCTTTCAAGTACTGGTTGTAATTGATTAGAGTTAATTGGTATTTATTTGTTTGGTATTGATAACACAAATTTGATTGTCATGTATTAATATTGTGTTGTGTTGTATCAATACATACTCACATAAAGTTGTGCCATCATAGGATCCTTTAGCCAACTGGGTAAGCACAAAGCCAGACTTTTCCCAGTACACCTACTTGGATGAAAAGAAAGAATTTGCAATAAAGACACTTCAAAGTCAACACTCAGAGACTTGTTTTGGTGAGCTATTAAATTGCTCATTTTGTTCTCTTAATTGTGTGTACAGCTCAGGATTTGGTCAGGGGTAGTCTGTTATACCCTATGTCGGCTCCAGCAGTCATTGTAGTTTCATGGCTTTGAGTCCCTTTGTAAGAAGACAAATGAACAATAGAAGATGTTTAATGATGTCCTACTATTTGACATTCTTTGCTATCATTAGATAGGTTAGACTGAATAATCAAACTAGAACTAGCTTAATATTTACTGTGAGTCTCAAAGTGAGTTGGTCAACTTTCACGTCAGGGAGACCACATGATCATTTGCCATATCCTTATTTCCTTGCTGCAATCTGATCTGTTTTTCACACATTTGAAAACTTCTGTGTTAGTTACTTTTGTGAAAAGGTTAAATTACGTATTACTGTCATTGAATTTTGATACAACAGTCCTTCAAAGTAATGTTTATGTTTTTTATGCGCAAATAAGTTGGTGCAATAATTGAGAGCTGAGAACGCACTCATTATTGTGAAAAACATTAGCAATGAACACCACCTGCCTAAACATTATGAAAAGTGGTTAGTAAGTGTTACCTCACATCACACAGTTTTCCCAATTTCCAGGCTTTGTTTTGTACCACAATGAACATCCTGTCCTTGGCTACTCAGCTGACTCAGGATTCAACAGTCACTTGTATGAGACTGTTTATCAAGCTGACCTGGTGATAGTTGATGCTCGTCTGTCCTCTTCTTATGAACATGCCAGTGTAAGTGTCAGCAGTTTTACACTACCCACAATGCACTGAATTTGTATTCTTTGGTAATATTCATCATGTCAACTTAAGTCAACTGGTCTGTTGTATTGCAGCCATTGATTGGATTACTGACAGTTTTTATATATCACAATACTGTCTTGATTGTAGATGATGAGAATAGTAGTTTTGCACTGCATAAACAATGCATTTTACAGACTGGTATCATGATTGACTGTTCCTAATACTAACTGTAATTTTGTGAAATCAAGCTGTTGTTTGTTATATTTTATGGAATTTTAATAGCACAAGAAATCACCATTCTAAGGTTTTGTGTAGTAATACTAAATTGTAGCAAATCAACTGCCATAATACTAAATTGTAGCAAATCAACTGCCATAATACTAAATTGTAGCAAATCAACTGCTATAATACTAAATTGTAGCAAATCAACTGCCATAATACTAAATTGTAGCAAATCAACTGCCATAANATGCACTGAATTTGTATTCTTTGGTAATATTCATCATGTCAACTTAAGTCAACTGGTCTGTTGTATTGCAGCCATTGATTGGATTACTGACAGTTGTCTATTTTTTATATATCACAAAACTGTCTTGATTGCAGATGATGAGAATAGTAGTTTTGCACTGCATAAACAATGCATTTTACAGACTGGTATCATGATTGACAGTTCCTAATACTAACTGTAATTTTGTGAAATCAAGCTGTTGTTTGTTATATTTTATGGAATTTTAAGAAATCACCATTCTAAGGTTTTGTGTAGTAATACTAAATTGTAGCAAATCAACTGCCATAATACTAAATTGTAGCAAATCAACTGCCATAAATGAGGTAGACACATCTTACCACTTCATTTTCCAAATTTCAATCACAACAACAAACATTAATATTTGTAAGTGAGTAGCACAATCATTCACTCTCTCATGTGGCAGGCAAATTGTGGAACTGATTTTAAAGTGATATTTAATTTTAGTCAAAACTTAGTGTTCATACCAACTTAAAATGAACATTAATCATGATTGTTTTTGGCTTTTGAATATTGATTTCTTTTCCTCTAATCATGGTGGTAAAACTGCTTTTTGATAAACTATTTTGCTTTTTTCAGTTTGTCGAGGTACAAAAGTTCAGCCAGGTTAAACAGGTGAGAAGATTGAAAATCCCAGTCCCCACGTCAAAAAAAAAAAAAAAATATTCAAAGTAAAAAGTTTTCATGGCATTCATTTTGAAAATCTTATTGTTTACAGTCATTTTAGTGCTTCAAACCAAACACACCAGAATACACACACATAATAAATCTATGAGCTTACAGATGGGAGGTTCTTTATAGAATTCATAATAGCGTTGTCATGGCAACAATTCCTATATGTCTACCAAGCATCTGCTGAAGCAGCTGAAAACTCATCTTCCATCACAAAAGCAGATTTTGATTTAGACCACTTACCTTGAATTGGTCTCAAATTGTCATGTAGTCAAATTGGAGATCATGTCAAAGCTTCAAAGATCGTCAGACCAGACTCTTTAAGTTGAATTGTCACGGCATGTCATTTTATGCACTGCCCATTGTCTCGCAGAATAACTGTCAGTTCTTTGCAAATTCTGAAATCTTTTCTCGTTTGAATAAGAAACTAGTTGTGACCAATGTAAAAGTTGTCATCCTGAACGGCACATGGGTTTATAGCTGTTTTAATGCTTACTTTATGAAATGATTATTTTTGTGCAACTTTGCAGTTTGAATACATTTTTTTAACTTGTATTTAGCAATTAGTAGCTATCTCACTACCACCAAGTAAAGGAAAGTTTCCTTAGAAAGTGGTAACAAATGCATTCTTTGACTTACGCTGATGTAAATTGCATAACCGTTTCATGTTTTAGCATTTCATTTCCTTTTTTCTGCTATGAAATGTTGTTGTTGGTTTCTAGCACAAGAACGTGTACGTGATTGGATATGGTACTGAAAGTGAAGCGCCTTCTTCAGCCGACTATCCAGAACTGAATGTCTTAGAGACTGGGTCCTTCTATGCACTTGACACTAAACCTCACCATCCTTTGGACACCTCTGATCAATACCCATCACTAGAGAGGGCAGTGTGAGATGTGTGTGGGCACTTAGCAGGAATACTTATTGACTGTTGATATTAAACCTACTGGTTGAACTGTTTGCGTTCAAGGCCCTGTTTCATGAAAACTTGACTCAATCTTAAGACTGAAAACCAAAATTTGTCAAAGTTAAGACAGAAATTCCGGCTACGTTAAGACCAAAGATGAAAATTCAGAAAAGACCGTTTCATGAACAGGAAGTTGGATTTCGGGTCTTTGGTCTTAACTTAGACAGAAATTAAGTCTGTTTTTGACATACCTCCTTTTCACCACCTGTTGTGAATTCACGAAACTAAGCGAGGCGGTGTGTGATATACAGTTTCAAGAATAATCTTGTTCTTGAAACTCTTAATGGAGATTTGTTACATTGAATCATAGACTATACCATATGGACTGCCAATTCCGTGTACTATCAATGGACGAAATTTGTGCTCTTCCGTATAACATTGCGTCATTATTCACTTGTGACACCTGGCCCAATGATTTGGCATTATTTCTGGCAAGTATGTTGTCTGCTAATCTTGGTCAGCTGTTGTGTGGTCCGGTGGTAGCAGCATTGCTAAAAGTACTCATGATACCAACAGTTCTACCATTTTAAGATTTTGAACAGCATTTCAATGCCGAAATAATTATTTTGTTTTTGTTGTACTGGACAGTCACAATACACTAGCCGGAAAATGTACCAGATAATTGCGGAGAGTGGCACTGTTTCTTGGATATTAAGGAAGAAAATGTCAGAGTTGCGAATCTGTTGTCTATAATCTATGGTTGAATGGGTGGCTTTCAAATAGCAATGTGGTTACTGGTCACATGGGACTGGATACCAGTGGCCTATAGAGGACGAGGAGCTACTTTGTAACTTTTGTTTAAAACACATCTGATCACATACATTGTAAAGGGTCTTTTCACGAAGGCGAACCGTTCCCCTATGCCACTCGCTGTGAAGACAAAGTAACTCCTGGAACAGCTAGGTGGTGATATGAGTCACTGGTCCCATGTGATCAGCCCCCATTGCTTCTTGAAAGCTTCCCATTGATATCTCGTTTGCTTGAGAACTCAATGGTGTGGCTTGAAAATATTATTTCACGTGCTGGTAAGTTGCACTGCATTGTCTCTGTAGCCTTTGCTGGTTCTTGAATTGGAAGCAGACAATCTTCAATTTGACATTGTGTAAGGACATTGGATTCTGAATCAGAATACATTATGAAGAGTCATAAATTTTGGTGGTTGAGATAATCTTAATCCCAACACCACGTAGTAGGATAACTTTCAGTCTTACCTTAGAGCAATTTTGGTGTTACGAAATTTCATGAAATGGTGCTAAAACATTTTGGTCTTAAGTTAGCTTGGTTTCTGTCTAAGTTAAGACAGAAAAAGTTTCATTAAACGGGCCCCATCACTAACAATGTATGATATTGAAACATGAATCTTCATTGTAAAGTTTGTTTGTGCAATGTAACTTCGAGAGTAGTTGGTTGTGGGCAATAAACCAGAAATAAATCGCAGATTAATTATCACACTGTTTGTTAATTTACCTCAATTGCATCTTCTGTTCTTCAAATTTGTTTGGGAATTTAAGGGAATCAGTAACCATTGCCAACTTAATTTGTGTATATTAGTAAACGTAAAAAAATGAAAAGAACAAGAATGTTTTTACATCTGGCAGCACTCTGGGTTGAAAGTGTGAAAGTGCATGACATCATCTTCTTGTTGACACTGGCTGCCCCACAAGTGTCATCAGAATAAACTGCTAAACAGGATGACCAATGTACAATAAAGTGGTGTGTGTTCCGGATTGAAAAACTCACAAGCTTTAAAAGGACAACACTGAACTGGAAAATATGTGACTTTCACTTGTCAGGAGGGGCAAGGTGGATGAAGGCAGGCAGAGGTTAACCATTTTTTCTGGTCACCAGTTATCTGTTTGGTAGACGCTATACACAAATACTAGTGAAACATGCACTTCATTGAATTCCCCAACTGGTAACTGCGAATGCCTAATGGTAGGGGTTACGGTAGACACTTGCCACATTTTCTGGACAGGCTACTTTTGTTTGGGGATTAGGAGACAGATATGTTGTCTCTGGTAACTGCAGCCTACTCCTGTCAACATTCTTCACCAATTTAGATACTGCAGTCTATAAGAACTGAATGCGCCATTTAAAATTGAACTATTTCTTTTTTCACACTGAAAATCTGTTAACTTTAACAGAGAAAAAGTTGTGCACTGCAACAATGAGTGTTCAATTTATTTAAACACTGATACGACTTCGGTAAAATCGCCGTAACAAATCCGAACGAAATGACTGTGATTAGCAGACGACGAACTTGCCGCACTTAAAATTTGCTGTATTTGCAGGTGTCGCTGGTGAATAGGGAGATGTTAAGAAAAAGACGCTACGGTCTCTGGCCCGGTATTGGAATCCTGCCCAAATCGGCATATTCCGATTTGGCCGTTCCCGTATCGGAATTCCAATTGGAATATATTTCACGATTGAATTTAAAATGATAAATTGAATACAAAACTTTATAATTCAGTATTTTTTCATGCAATCGAGGCTTCGTTTTAATAATACAGACTCACAACGTCGTGTTGCTATTTTAATATTTTATGAATCTTCAATCTTTGTGCAAGGTTTACCTCATAGACATCTTCACGATGTCTATGGTTTGCCTAGTTTATATTCAACATACATGTTGTTACGTTTCCATTCTTGCACCAAATTAATCAGCTTATTGTCGCCGGTTGATCATTCCAATACAGGACACTCGAGAGCGGTCGGATCCGGAATCGCAAAGGCACTTTCCGCGGCTTCTAAAACACACGAATGCAAACTTCCTAAACTGCGAAAATTTTTGTATCAAGCAAACTGCACTTTGTAATAAACATTTTGAAATTGCCTGATAACAGTTCGGATAAAGCGTTTTTTTTTTTCGACATTGTGTAGGCGGTCTCTGCTACCTGTCCAGGGATTCCCATACGGGCCCGTATCAGAATGTGTGCTAATTAATTGAATAAAAAGTTTTAAAGGTAACAATTTTCATCAACTTGTATTTTAATCTATATGAAATGACCAACTAATGTGATTCCTCGAACTTCCACGTATTTTTCACTAAAGTAAACCATTCAGCATGCATTTTGTGACCTTGAACGTCATTTGAATTTATTCATGCTGTCTTAATTTCTTGTTATCAACACTTAAAAGGTATTACAATGACCTGGACACCACTCAGTTGTGAGAAGTGGAGAACTGTAACAGTATGTGTCACAAAAATGTGAACAATGACGGAAGATACACACCTAGTATCGTACTGCGTGTATTAAGTAAGACACCGTCTCATAATGTGCACCCTCATGAAAATGGCAGCAATCTGACGCAGCAGGCCGTCCCAATCAAAGGAATGTTTTCATTTGGTCAGTCTATTACTCCTCGGAAGGGGTCATGGCACTTTTCAATAAACTCTGATCACAAGGCACTTACAAACCGTAATTATTTAAAGTATAACTGAAATAATTATCAAGTTACAACTGTTGAAGAAGAAATTTTACAACTTCAACCGAGGCATTGAAGAGCAACAGGCTAACTAATAACCACGTCATAGATATCCAGATCAATGTGCCCGTCTTTTGGAAATATTGAATACCGAAAGAGTGTTCTCAATTGGAATCGTGCCACATGTGATCCTGCGGTGAAGAGACCAGAGAGATCTTCATGGGAACTGCATGAATAGAGTACTTTCAAAAACTGAACCGCATGGGGTTTACGACGAAGTTATTCAGACAGGTGGTTCGTCAGCCTTGATTCGTGGACAGAGATTTGCCTTAGGGGTCATGGTTTCTCAAACGGATAGGGTGGTGTTTTTTTTCCTGTCCGTCAACATTTAACGTCATTTCTTTCGATTTAGTACAACTCGTGCTGCTTTCCACTATCAGGCTCTACCCGCCCGTCTACGCCGTGATTAAAGCGAACCCCACCGGCCGTAAAGTGAGAATATCCATATTGGCGAAAATGATATGCAAAGAGTTGGAGTAAATCTGTCTAAACAGTAGAGCAAATTCGCACATCTGTATGTGCGAGTTTTCTATTTCACCTGCTAAAACGACCCCTAAAATAAAAATTGACACCAACGAGACGCGCGTGTACAACTTGGAAAGTAAACTATTGAAGATACTGCATTTGACACGCGCCCTGTGTTGGTCACATCACGTGAAGACATGCAACTTGTTACTGTGACACAAAAGACTTTTTTCTGTGTAATTTACAAAAAAACAAGTTTTACATCATGTAAAATTTGAGCATTTGTTCTCTTTTTACCTAAACAACATTCAAGTATGAATGGACTCACTGGAGACAGCCCGAAAGTTATTATCTCTACGGCGAATGATGTTACAGTTGTGTCTCCAATGAGTTGCCAGCAGTCACTGGTACGGTGCGCGGCTTTAGACGCTCTGCGGCTGGGTTCAAGATCTTTTATAGGCCTAACTATCCCCAATTCCCGTACCAGGGTGAATTTCAAAAATATGTTGACTGCATTTGTCTAAGCTTACAGTCAGTAGTTTTTCATATGGAATACATTACACAACACGTGTCTGATCGAGTCTGCACAGTCATTTGTCTTCAAAAAATTATCATTAGCTGCTTACTGGTTAATACATCAAAATGTGTGCAAGTGTCGGGATGTTGCGATGTTGCATTTTGAAGGTACATGTACCAAGTTTTCAAAATAAGAGAGACATCCACAGAACTCTTCCTGGTAACATTATACTTGGATAAACTTTTTGCCGAAATTATTTGGCAGTTTAGTCGAACTTTTGTGGGACTTGAAAGTGACATTGCGCCTAACAACGAATTGCTTTTTGTGAATGGACTTTCATAGTAAAATGTGATTTCGACTACTTAAATGGAGCAACAACTGTCGAGTTTGTGCAGAGATTTAGCAAGAATTGAAATGGATTCTTGTCGAAAAGAATATTTATTTAGTGGCGGTGTTGTGCGCCAAAACCCAAATTGTGACGTTGTTTAGTTTAATTTGAAAAGTACTGTATGCTAGTCTTTGTACCTTTGTATGAGTTGTAATTTCTTGGTATGCTTGAGAACATAAAAATAGACATGTCCATGCAGTTGTTGTTTTTACAGCAATATCTTTACAAACTGTAAACCATTTGCGTCCTAAGGACCGTAAGGTCCACCTCCATAAACGTAAAAAACACGAGTTCTTTTGTGTGACTAGTGTTCTCAAAAAGGAGCTCATAACTCGAGGATTACACTGTTTTGTACGAAACTGAAGTCCACGTAAAAAGCCAAACATTTTACAAAAGTCCTGAACACGTCAAATCAAAAATTTCTTTCAGCATTACTTAAACTTGAAATTATATAAAAAAAGATCGCTAATGAGTTCAAGTAGTCTCAACAACAGAAACAGTTGCTTTTACAATGTAATCTACCTCACAAAATAGTTGTTGTAAAATAAAAAGGCAAGACAGCTATTCCAAGTTTAAGGAGACCACGCCCTGCTTAACCAGGGAATGCTTGCTTCCGAACAAGTTTTTGTAAAGGGAAAATAAATTATTCCAAGGAATTGGGTAAAAAGTAATCGCTAATTTGTTCAGTGTAATCTCATGATGAGAAAATTGTGTATACAATGTTTTTTATTCTGTCAGAATGTTGACTT
>NMRA01000515.1:189375-208557 GCA_002633005.1 Phoronis australis
CGCCACATATTTTTTGTAAAGTGAAAAAAGGATTATTCCAAGTTAAGGCATGGGGCGTGGTCTGCTTAAACTTGGAAATGGATAGAAAACAATCACGAAATGTGGTCAGAAAGAGTATCAAGAATAGAAACAAATCCCTATAGAGTGTACTGTAACACTTTGCAGAATGTTATGTTAACTGTTGTTCTTATATGTCTGTATTTTTGACAGGAGATATGAGGTCATATTCCCTGGCGCGTGCTGTTGCCAGTTGCACACTTGGGGAAACTGAACGAAGGAGTGCCCGAGAAAGTTCAATTATGGGAGTATTTGCTCAAGTTGGAAGGAATTAAAGACATACATGGCCTCCTAAAGAGTCTCTCCGATGCGCAAAAGGTACATACATCAAGGTGACTTAATGGTTTAATCAGTGTGATGCATAATTTGCCGAAAAACTTCCGGCGTATGAAGGCCCTATAGGAGCTTGACCGTCTCGACTGCTAAATCAGTGGAACCGTCTGTTCTCGTGCCGCCTGTAGTACACCAGGCTGTAGGTTCTCTTATATTTGGCCTTGAAAGACGTGCGAAAAACGGTTTAATAGCATTTTTCACGCATTAAATAAAAATCAACAGAAAATATTTAAATGTGTCCATTTTCGCCGCAAGCAATAGTTGCACAACATTACATAATCTGGGCTGATAGTCGATCAGTGAGATGTTGGCCGTGGTCTAAATTTACCACCTGAAAGTTTTACCTGGCTTGCTCGAGATTTCAGGTGTGATTTTTGCCTGAGAGTCTTTCAGGCATGTGCCGATATAAAATTTAGTTACGTTCAGTGATAGCGGCGTGTAAAAAATTTCCCGACCAGTATACGTGGTCTGTCTGTGCCGACATGGCGTAATACGGTCATAGTTCGGTATCTTTAGGGCTCCTCGTGTTTTCTGTCCAGACACTTTCAATTCATAAATCTACCCGTAACACATCCATGAAAGGATCGAGACTCGGCGGATGTCTGTATACAGAGGACATTCCAGCAAAAAGTGTATTTCATTCTCTATCTTTCTCATGTTACAGCACTGACATACTCTGTCCTTCGACCTGGCAATCCCCCGCACAGTCTCATACCCTTACAAAAATGAACTTAAGTTTTCATTCCCGAAAACTTAAGTTTTTGGCGAAAACTTAAGTATTTTGGAACAAGTTTTTTGGAACGAACTTAAGTTTTTCCTCTAAAACTTAAGTTATTTTCCAAAAACTTAAGTTTTCAGCGAAAAACTTAAGTTCATTTTTGTAAGGGTATATTATTGAAAACTGTGCACACCTGAAGCGAGCAAGCACTCGACTATGATGAAGTCCTAGACAAGTGACCTGACGTCACGAATAATAACTGACCCTACATGGTAAGTAATTACGACAGTGATTTTCCTCAATTATGAAAGGATATTCTAAGTCTGTTATTTGATCGGACACTAACCGTGACCATAGTATCTGTGTTTCACAAAGAGAGTGAACCTAAATGTCCAAATGGTCAATAAGTTTTTTTTTGCAAAAATAGGACGTGAGGGTAAATCTTAAAATTTGACTGAACGTTTGATGAATTGAGAAATTTGAAGTCAAATAGGACACTGCATGGAATCTTTCAGTTTATGCTGAAATCCTTAAGTGCCGGCGAATAACTGATAAGATGAGGATTTTTATCCTGGAATCAACCACTGTACTGAATACCAGGATCATGATTTCATGCTCTGGTGCCCAACACTCCACGCGGCTCGGAAATAATACACTTTCAGATAAAGAATGAATGGGAAAGGGTAGATGACATGCAGCGCCACCTCTGAAGACTTTAGTTTTGTTTAATTTTGGGGTTGCTGATCCTTATGCTGTCATTTTTGCTTTGTAATACCAAAAGTTAGGCAGCGTTTCCGATTACATAAAATCACAACATGGATTGAAAGGAGTCCACTGACTGATTTAATCTGATTTGAAGTTTGTAATGTTGCCTAACATCATTATGAGCAATGAGTGGGTCATCATTAGAGATTGTTCTGCTTTGTTCTTACACTTTATTAAAAATAAAATGTTTGATAATAAGAAATGAACATAACAAAAATTCACAATTTATGGTACATCATCAGTCAACATTTTAACAAATGACTTGCAAAAAGTAAATATTAAATTCTAAGACAATACAAACTGACGAAAAAAAAAAATGATCTGGACAGATGCATGGCGCCCAAAAAGTTTTGAACAATAAAAATGACACATACTGTAGTTATAATATTTCATCTAAGTAGGCATGAAAGTTTTTTGTCACTGTTTGATGATGATGATTACAAAATGATGGAGATTAGACTGGTCCGCATCCATTCTTAGAGAAAGCCAAACTTTTGTTTCGTCTGGTTTCAAATTTAAGCCACTCACTTAAAAACCTGCTTGGCTACAATTGAGCACCACTGTAATGCACAGACAATACAATACACTACATGTTAATACATTGTTTACTAGGCTGTACTTATGTGGAAATATCTTACATTCTGTTAGCTCTAAACCCTACAAAGTATATATTTTCTGAAAGGTGAATAAAGTTCCTTACAAAATTTATTATTCTTACTTACTTGTCTGTATTTCTCACGAGATATGCGTTTCTTAGTAAAAATATTTTTTGACTTTGAACAGATTTTAAAAACATTGTTCCTCCAGTCATTTTGGTCTTTTATCAACATGTTGATAACAACATTTTCGAGGAAGCCGTGTCTCAGATTTTTGAAATAGTTTCTAGTTTTTCGGAACAAAGCCTTCAAAAATCAAGAGTAGGTACATTTTTGCTCAAAATGCTCTAAAAAGTTGATAATAAAAATCTAACACCTAGTTAAAAAATCTGAGACACGGTTCCCTCGAAAATAGCATTATCAACATGTTGACAAAAGACCAATATGATTGGAGGAACAATTTCTTTAAAATCTCTGTTCAAAGTCAAATAAAATTTGTTCACTAAAAATGTATATCTCGTGCAAAATAAAGACAAGTAAATGAGAATGATAAATTTTGTTAGGAAATTTAGTCACCTTTCAGGAAATACATACATTGTAGGGGTTAGCTAACAGAATTTAAGACATTTACACATGAGTACAACCTGGTAAATAAGGTTCACAGTTACTGTAAGTAGAAAACAGAGTATTTTCAACATATTCTACATTTAAAGATTCAGTTCTAGAATAAGTCAAGCAAAAAAGCATACTAAGCTCAGATTAGGACTTTTAACCGATATTTAAGCCAACTTAACACTGACACAAAAGCAACAATCTGAATACCTTAATTACCAATCCTTTTTAAAAATTTAATTCGAGTTCAATAACTTCTTGCAAAATATATCAAATCAGAAAGCATGTCTAACCCTTTGTGCGAGTTACACTGGATGACTATGAGAAAAAGCCGCAAGTCTTGAACCAGTGAATCTATTCCATGATACTGTGAGGACAAAGTTTTAGTTGAAAAATGTGTTCATCATTACGAGGAGGTACTTATTACCCAACAGCAGGTGACAAAACTTATTGTAGGTAAATTCACCAAAAGACGGTTTACTATCTTTTAAAAAAATCTTTGTTGATAACCCAAAAGTGCTACAGAGACATGACTTCAAACGTAAAGCTGATTTTCAGGAACTATTGTGAGAAAAGAATTGGGCTTCAGATACCAAGAGCTGTTTGTGCAGATCAACACTTGGGATGAAAAATTAATTTCCCAAAAAAATTCCAGAACATTTTGATAAAATCCTACTAAAATCACAAGGAAACCTGTCAGAAATCCTGAAAATATTATATAGATTAAACACAGACATTTTTGGCAATGTATCAACACACAAATCTCATAAAAACTATGCCTGGGTAAAAAGTGCGATTAATTCACACATTCTGACAAACAAGATAGCAAAGTCAATCAATACAAAAATAATTTCAAATAGTAGTAGAAAACAAAACTCTAAATCTTCTGATCTCATTTTTTACCCAAAACAGGGTTGTTATTATCCGTCACATCACCTGATACTGAATCCAACCCCATTTTGATAACATAGTAGCTCAAGGTAATCTGCCACCATTTATGAGTGAAAATCATGAAACACCACACAATCCTCGGTCCCATTCACCTCAGAACCTTCCAAAGTACAGTTAAGGTGCTAAGAGTAATGATATATCAGTCATGTTGCTCTCTTTTAACACCCTCTCGAGGGTTTCTGCATAAGCCTGCTCTCCTTCACGACTGGTCCATGATTTCAACACAGCAAACACCTGAAGCAAAGTTGGAATGAATAATAAAAATGTCAGGTTCCATTGTCAAATCTATCCCATACACTAAAAACATAGTACAGGTTATTCCAGAAATGTTAACAAAATTATTCTAAAATATGACTGCTAGGATATGGCTTTACTGGGAACTAATTGTGTTCATGAGCTTCAGGAACAACAAAGTTTGTTTTGGATTCATTGGTACCACAGTTGACTCTCATTGCAGAGAACGAACATTTTTCAGTTTTAGCATCAAAAGCAACCAGCTCCAGTGCTAATATCAAAGATTTTACAACAAAGATGATGTGCCACGGTGGAGAACTGAAGAACCGTTTCTATGTTTTCTACAATGAAAATTATATTTGATATGAAAATAATATGCAGTTATTGCACAGAAAGTGTTATTCTGTGGAGCATGCTAAGACTAAGAGAGTTACCAGTGCATAGTCTGCAAATTCCACTCATCATTTTGTTGCAGTCAACTCAGGTACTATTCAATTATTTCTGTGCCTTTTAAAAGAGACTTATAGATTACTAGTCAATAAAAAACAGCATTTAGTTCCTACTTAAAATTTTTTTAATATTCATAGTTCAGAGAATTTTTGTTACGTAGACACCAAACACCCAAACATCACTATTACTATTGTAACAGAACCAGAAGGTAAGCCAAAGAGCAAAACTCATTTTGAGACCTGTGCTCACCAACCACAAAAACATCCACCCATATCAATNAACACCACACAATCCTCGGTCCCATTCACCTCAGAACCTTCCAAAGTACAGTTAAGGTGCTAAGAGTAATGATATATCAGTCATGTTGCTCTCTTTTAACACCCTCTCGAGGGTTTCTGCATAAGCCTGCTCTCCTTCACGACTGGTCCATGATTTCAACACAGCAAACACCTGAAGCAAAGTTGGAATGAATAATAAAAATGTCAGGTTCCATTGTCAAATCTATCCCATACACTAAAAACATAGTACAGGTTATTCCAGAAATGTTAACAAAATTATTCTAAAATATGACTGCTAGGATATGGCTTTACTGGGAACTAATTGTGTTCATGAGCTTCAGGAACAACAAAGTTTGTTTTGGATTCATTGGTACCACAGTTGACTCTCATTGCAGAGAACGAACATTTTTCAGTTTTAGCATCAAAAGCAACCAGCTCCAGTGCTAATATCAAAGATTTTACAACAAAGATGATGTGCCACGGTGGAGAACTGAAGAACCGTTTCTATGTTTTCTACAATGAAAATTATATTTGATATGAAAATAATATGCAGTTATTGCACAGAAAGTGTTATTCTGTGGAGCATGCTAAGACTAAGAGAGTTACCAGTGCATAGTCTGCAAATTCCACTCATCATTTTGTTGCAGTCAACTCAGGTACTATTCAATTATTTCTGTGCCTTTTAAAAGAGACTTATAGATTACTAGTCAATAAAAAACAGCATTTAGTTCCTACTTAAAATTTTTTTAATATTCATAGTTCAGAGAATTTTTGTTACGTAGACACCAAACACCCAAACATCACTATTACTATTGTAACAGAACCAGAAGGTAAGCCAAAGAGCAAAACTCATTTTGAGACCTGTGCTCACCAACCACAAAAACATCCACCCATATCAATCCAGCCAGTGTGTTTTTGAAAAGCTGCACTAGAGCACACAAACAAGGGTAAACAAGGGTTGAAATGTCAAGATTTGCCAAGTGCGACGAGTAAAAAACAAATCCCACATCATTTTTGCTCACCTCAGGTGTATTTTCTTTCTTTTAAGTGGGCAACTAAAAACATACTGCATAACTAAATCAATATTAAAAAAAGACCAAAAACAATTACGATTTTGCATAAAATACAATTAAGCAAAAATTATGCTTAACTCCATAAGTTTCCTAAGTCCAAATTGAGCTGTTTAAGAAGTTTGAAACTCATTATATGGTTAAGAAAAATGAGACTCAACATATATTTTTGCTATGGTAATGACTCAACTGTATATTTATGCAACAACCAGGCTTTGCAGTTTGGCTTTTACAACTCAAACCAAAAAGACTAATAACTTAACATAACACGCAACAAAACTGCCATTCCCTATTGCCGAGAACATATTACCTGTTTTTCTTTGTCATTAGGATGCTGTCTCTCGAAATCTTCAATATCCTCATATGTAAATCCCAGTTCATTAGCCAGGAGATGCCAGTCGCGGCTGTGTGCCTTACCAGCTATCTTCAACAGGAGAGATTCTGGTGGCACTTGCTGGCCATAGACAGGCTGAAATGGAAATTGACATGTATCTCCTGTCGAATAATATTGACTTATTTTTTATTCTTACTTTTTCTTTTAATGTTTATTAATAAACATATAATTATAATAAGTGTTAAGCCCAGAAAGCATTATATGAGGGCGTATTGATTTACGATCAACATATGCCCCCAAAAAAACATACATGCATGGCAAGCTCCTTACCACAGCTGATAAGGAGACCGAGGTAGGTGAAGTAAGGTCATTTGCTATCATGATAAAATACAAGAACAAGGAATACGATAGCAAATACAATACAATCAGGAAAAATAACGACCTCTGGTAAAAAAATCAAAAAGCACCACAGACAGTTCAAGTAAAAACATGATAAAATTTGTATTAAGATTCTTACATTCAGTTATAATAATGTATATGGTTGTCAGTAGTGACAAACATTGATGAATGTTAACCTTCCATTTTGTATACCAACATGCTAAATCTATTCATCTATCCAAATGGATAGAATGAAAGCTTCTTGTTCTAGATATAAGAACTGAAGACCATTGGGAAGGGCTTCAATAATTTTGTGCACATGTATTGTGTTTAATTTTGAACTCTGAATTATTGTGCTCTTAATTCAAGTGGAAGAGTCTTATTTTGTTTTCTGGTTCACTACTTACACAAGTATTTTTAGGTACAAACCTCTTTAATAGACACTTTTGCTTAACTTTTCAAGAGGCTTAAATGAATTTTTGATTTTCTTAGTTCTGGTGTTAATGCTGCATTTTATCAGTGGAATAACTCCATCATAGAGATCAATGACAACTACACCACAGAGATCAATGACAACTAGATCATAGAGATCAATGACAACTAGATCAATCTAAACTTTAAAACAATGTAAAACAATTATATTTCCTGTATATTTTTGGAGTAAAATCTACATAATTAGCTACAACTGCTTGAAGGAGCTAGATTTCGACAAGCATTCATCATGTCCTTACATTTCATGTCTGAATGAGCAATGTTTTATGAATACAATGCCACTGTGTACCTAAAAATTTGCTTGAAATCGGGAGAATTTTCCATGAAATTTTCACACAGGTTGTTATGGTAGCTTCTCAATTATACTTCCAGTCTTTCCAAACAAAAACTCACAGAACGGATAACAACAATTAGAAAATGGCAATGCTAATTTCATGTCTAGAGTTAGCACTACTTACAGCCTGTGAATTAGCAGTGAAAGATCTGTGCGCCTCCTCATTAATGTGCTTTGGTACAATGTTGAACGTCATAATATCCTCAAGTGTGCTGCCATCCAAGGTTTTCAGATAACCAATGAAATCCTCTTCATTTACTTCACCTAAAATAATGAAACACTAAGCAGTAGCTACAAAAGCAACTCAGGTCATGTATGAACCCCTCTTCTGTTTACAATCCTTCATTTTGATTTATACCATTTACTGTTACCAATTGTTAGGAACTAGTTCTGTATTTAGATTAGAAGTGATTTCTATGCATAGGAAAAACACTGTAATACAGCTGGAGGTCATATTAGAAGCATAAAATGATTCACTGCATCAAACTAACTGATGGACGCTGATCTCAAGAAATAAAAAAGTGTTGGTTCTTCCAAAAACCCGAAATTACTTTGCAATGAACAATTTTACTAAGATAAGTGGTCTAAACCAGTTTTTTTTCAGAAGCCGGGTTCATAACATCCTTGGTACAAAGGTGTGTAAACATTATGCAGCTGGCTAAATTTACAGATTTTATTTCTAATCTATGTACTTGAAAGTCGATTAGAAAATTGACTAATTACATGGCTGACTTTGTGTAAACTTAATCAGCACATTCCAGTAACAAAAACTAATGATCAAGGTTTGTTGAACACTGTTTTCCACATTTGAAGTGTTATGTAAACATTGTCCTTTTGTGTCATATTTAATTTAAGTAAATGGAATGTACAATTGAGACTAGGTACATGTATAAAGAAGATGAAATTTCTATAACGGTAAATCTGACCTACAAAAAAGACTAGTATAAAAAGTATTTTTAACTTGACAATACAACGTGACATCTGTGGCATCCTGGCACTTTCTGTGCAAAGCTATTTGTTATTAAGTATAGTACATTATAAAGATAAGGCAAGTAGCTCTCCTACCTGTCTTGTGAGTATCCATTTGCTCCATAAAGGCAGCAACAACTTGTTCGACTGCAGCCTGAAATTGATATGATCACATAGAAACATCATAATGTCTTGTTAAGTCGGTATTTCTATTTATAGCAATGACAACAAGAGCAACATAAATAATTGATATGCTCCCAACATATGCATTGGGATTGCAATCCTGATGTATACTGAGATTGACCCAATGAAAATTGAAATTACCAAACAGTGGGATACATCCAATAATCAACAACAGCAATGCTTGAATGGATAGTANCACACACACACACACACACATACACACACACACGCACGTACATATGGAGGTGCATAAAAGCAGAAACCAATTAGCTTTTAAAACCTACCTGGTTCAGTATTAAAGATGTATTTGCATGCTCTTAACTATGCTAAGGTATAGAAGGAACTACACAACAATGCTATGTTAACATAATCTAGGCTAAACAAAGTGAAGTTGTATTCACTGACTTATGTGAAAACAAAAAATTCTGCTAATAAGTGACTTTTGCTCTACTGACGTATCTCGCGGGCTCACATAGCTCAGCACCAACTCACAATACTTACTGGGCACGGTTGAGTGATTTGTAGTGGATCATTTTCGCCACAAAACTAGTTCTTGAAAACATTTGGCGATTTTTCACCTACTTAATATTCACATCTTCGCTATATGCTGTGTTTCTAACAAATTTGACCAAGCAACCACAAAGATAAGGAATTAGCATGCAAATTCCACTTGAAATAACATTATTAGACAACTTAGGCCTAACTAGATTACAAGTAATATTGAATATAGTGAAAACCTGCTAACCAAACTGTCTTGATCATAGACATTCTTCAAAATGCGAGTCAGTATTTCTCTGTTAATGGGCTGGCCAGCATTCAATAGATGGAATGTTGCTGCAAACAAGGCACAGAAGAATAAAGTTATAGAAAAAAAAACAAGCATTACCTGAAGCTAGGAAGTTTCTTTACTTTTCAGACAATGTTGACCTTTGGGTCATTATGCAAGGGGCAACAGTAACTGTTTGTTGGTGCAATGTGCAATGAAACATTTTTGACAATAACACCTGACTTACAGTACTACAACAATGTAAAAAGAAACAAAAAACAATGACAAAGGTAAAATGTAATATGTAACTTTTGAACATTCTAAACTTCTTTCGCACAACCTGTTCAGTTTGGGAAACTTTTGTCATAATTAAAGTGAATCACAATGATTCATTCAGTTTTTATTGTGTTCATTTAATGCCAATGAAATATTCTCATTCGTTTGAAGATCACTCACAATACTCCCAGTGTTTTTAAAAAAGACTAATTTTTGAGTCTATGAAATAATGGACTTTCTTTACAGTAACCATAGACTATCAAATTTCTTGTTTGCAATAGATACTGATACATATGAGGCAGAAAAGTTCTGAACTTAATGTTGTTACATTGGGACTGTTTACCTCTTAGTTTCTTTTCCAAGTTCACTTCTTCAGACCAACTCATGCAGTTCAGAAACACCTCAAATGATATGGCACCATCATTATTTTTTAAACTTCTGAGTATCTACAAAAACCAATGAACACAGACCTTTGAAATGACAAAACATAAAAAGGTGTGTAATTCAGATTTTAAATAATATACAAAGTAAGAGTTTCATTACAAAATAAATGACATGCTACAGGATGTTGCTAAAAACATCTTACGTACACCAAACTACTATAGCTAAGTTAATATTAGTATAAAACTAAAATTGATTAATCCTACAGTCATTTACTAAACCCAAACAACTCTTACGTTTCTGACAAATGCATCTTTATTCAAGCGTGGAGATTCAAGAGCTTCTTCAGTTAAAACACCATCATCAGTGGCACCCAGTTGTCGAAACCGAATCCAGAGTCGCTCAACTTCAACAACAGCTACTAAAGAGTTAAAAAGAAGCACGTTTTAGACTGCATTTGTGTTATACTTAATATCTTGTTTTGTACCCTGTAAATGATTGTTGTTCTGGGTCTTCAGGGCTGGAAATTTACCACCATCAAATGTTTGTCAAAATCATGCTACAAGATTTCCTTTATGCCAGCATAAATAAGTTATGCAGTAAATGGTGACATTGGCCAATGAGTTTTGTGATGTCAAGGAAAACTGAGATTTTGCACTATTGTAACACATTCTTAAATTTTGAACATATTCGTTCGACAAAAATTTTTTCCCGGTTACAAAAGAATTTGTAAGAGGTCATTAGACATATAATTTTTTAATTGATCAAGATACAAATTTTAATGCTCTGCTGCCAGTTGAGCTTCATTCATCAAGACAAAGATCATAAAATGATGATGCATTTTGGCACCTAAGTTGTTTAAATGAATCAAAACTATGTTCTATATAATAATATTAAGAAATAAGTACATAATACCATGTCCTTGTCACACTCTAAATGTTCTGTTTTTTGTCCAGTTTATAAGCGAAACATTACCTTCTGGTAAAAGGATACGAAACCCTGTTTTGAGGATTTCAACCAATCCTCCTCCTGTCACCTGCTAATGCATCAAGTTAAAGGCAGGAATCAAATAAAAACTCATATTCCCCAAGTCACAGACATAATGATCATTGATGGTTGGTCCTTGCCCACAGTTAACATGTAATTCGCTAAAAGCGTAGGTCACACTTGCCCATTTAGCTGACTTTGAAAGGAATTTTCAATTTTCCTCTGAACTTTTGAGGGTTTTCAAATGTTACAGAGCATTTATTTGGTTTCACAGAACTAGATGGGACAGTCGTTTTTAGTATCTGTTAATAGGCCAAAACTGGGTTTGGTATCCTTTTAGCAATTACTGAACTTGGCAGATTTAGAAATTTACAGACAACAGGACAATGTATTTTGTGTAGAGATGGGGTTAAATTTGTATTTTTAACAAAGAAAGACAAGCGCATAATGATAAAATGTAACTTTTTCACAAATGAATAATTGACAGAAGCTTAATACATTTATCATGCACCCAAATCATGTCAAATTTACAATAATTTTTTGGTAATTTATTTTTATAAAGAAATTTCTAAAATGTATTCTTCATTGGGTTTTGTGTATTTTAGCCATTGTTTATATTATCTATGTAGTGGGTAATCTGGGAACACAGCTATGATAAAATATAGTCATATTATTGTTGTATTGTGGAACCAGCAGTAAACACAAGGATGCCATGTATCATTTTTGCCTATCATAACTGGCACATTATGTCTGAAAGTCTGTTAACTTTGCTGAAGACAATACTACAAATACAAAATACATATGATACCTTGAACATTTCAGAGGGTGATATGAAATTTGTCAGAACAATCATGTGCACCTGTATCATCGGTTGGAAGACAACTGAGAGCAAATATCATGAAAACGTGACCAATTGAATACATTCTGGCAGAAATGAACCAACTTACAACCCGTTGCATCAGCATGAGCTGTTATCCAGTCTTGCTGCTGAGGGTTTGTCTCCTTAGCTACATAATCCTCCTCAGGCTCAAACTCACTAGCATACTGCCCCATCAGTGTATGTTTTCACAAAGAGTTCCCAACTACACAGTATACGCCGGTCATTTGGTTAAGTACATTGAACACCTTCAACAGAAACAGGAAATAATATCAAAATTTACATGCAAGCACATTTTAGTGACCAAGAGCTAACACAGAACAGGTGCCACAAAACCCTGAGACAGATTATTACATCAACATGAAGCGGTAAATAAAAATACAATAAATTATACGATTTAGGTTGGTCAAAGTTCTATTATACCAAAAACAAAAGACAATCTGCAGATGTATACAATGAATTACCAAATAACTAACAATATACTTAAATAATATCCTGTTTCTCAAGTTCAAATCAGCCATTTCCATGGTTGAGTGGAAAATTCTCATCAAGACGACCACGGCCTTTCAATGACTTCAAAGAAAACGTGTGGTCCACATGAATGATTTTTTCTGTACGACCGGTCTAGGCGGTTTCCTTCCAACTTGAACAAATACTCCCATAATCAAACTTTTTTTCGTGCAGTCCTTCGTTCAGTTGCCCAAATCAATCACTGGCCATTTTTACATTCTCAGTACGCCAGGTGATATGACAATCCTCCGCTCGCCCAAAAGGTAATTATAAAGCAACGTACGTGACTTTGATGATTTAACCAGTGTGAGGCATTAAATTCGCCGAAAAGCTTCTGTTGTATGAAAAGCCTGTGGGACGGCCACCACCTCTACTGCTAGTTGAGACAGTGGCACTGTCTAAACCTGGGGGTTACTCATATTGACAAGATGTCCGCAGGCGTGTACCAAAAATTATAGGTAGGCGGTACTTTTCAATAAATTTTGCTGGGCCTGTGCGGGGTCCAATAGGCCCCTAAATTTCCTGGCTTCCACAACAGGGGGTCTCTCAGCAATTTTTGGTACACGCCTTTGGGCACCTTGTCAATATCAGTGACCTCTCCGTGGAAGCCTTCATGGAAGGCTTCCACTAAGGCTACAAGTATAATGAAAACTGATCTAAGATCCTCTTGTGCACTAACTTAACAATTGTCCACGTCTTTTGAAGACACTGGAACTATAAAAAAACAATCGAAGGGAACTGCACAACAAGAGACATGAAATGACCAGATGACACATTCAACAGTGTTCAAAGACAAAGTTACAATGTTCGCGCACAGACACCTTTAAGTAGCCCTCTACAATATAACATAATATTGTAGAGGGCTACTTAAAGGTGCCTGTGGTTCGCGTTACCTATCGCCAGTCGAACTCTCCTAACAATAGAAACCAAATAACTTGAATTCTCCCACAGAGGGCGATCAAAGAATATTTGTTTTGGTGTTTGGTTTGGAGGAGTTGATGAAGAGTTAATTAACGTTTTTTTCTTGTAACCTTGTCTCGCTGAAGTGCGACACTCGTATAAGTCACATCCATAGACAAGTTCTCGTTGGCTAAAATGAGTCACTCACCAATACTCAATTCTGTATTTTTTACACTGGTTACTGACTAACCCAATGTCAATGACTGAGAGTGACACTGACAGTGAAGCAAATTGATCACGGACAAGGACCGCGGCCAAGGGCAAAGCTATGGAAGAACAAGAGGTATAATTCAGTAATTGTCAGAATGATGCAACATGTGCAGCAGCAGGAATTGGCTAAAGCTGTATACTAAATATGCAGCTTTTTTGCGCTGATGCGGGTAAAAAACAGGCCAGATACTGATAAAATCTGACATAAAATAGTGTCATTAAAAACTAATCTGTTCCTTGCGTAAACTAAATTATTGAATGGTGTTGGAAAAAATGGCAATCTACTGTTATTCTGCTGCTAAAGGTAGAACGATCATCTGCGTCGGCTTTTAGCGCCATGACATTGCGTCACCTATTGTCCAGTTTCTTTTTTTGCTGATTCTTCAATCAACTGTTTGTTCTTTCATGAGGTTGCGTACACGTCATTACAAATTATCGGAACTGGTTNAGTGGCACTGTCTAAACCTGGGGGTTACTCATATTGACAAGATGTCCGCAGGCGTGTACCAAAAATTATAGGTAGGCGGTACTTTTCAATAAATTTTGCTGGGCCTGCGCGGGGTCCAATAGGCCCCTAAATTTCCTGGCTTCCACAACAGGGGGTCTCTCAGCAATTTTTGGTACACGCCTTTGGGCACCTTGTCAATATCAGACTCAGTGACCTCTCCGTGGAAGCCTTCCTGGAAGGCTATAATGAAAACTGATCTAAGATCCTCTTGTGCAATAACTTAACAATTGTCCACGTCTTTTGCAGACACTGGAACTATAAAAAAACAATCGAAGGGAACTGCACAACAAGAGACAAGAAATGATCAGATGACACATTCAACAGTGTTCAAAGACAAAGTTACAATGTTCGCGTTACCTATCGCCAGTCGAACTCTCCTAACAATAGAAACCAAATAACTTGAGTTCTCCCACAGAGGGCAATCAAAGAATATTTGTTTTGGTGTTTGGTTTGGAGGAGTTGATGAAGAGTTAATTAACGTTTTTTTCTTGTAACCTTTTCTCGCTGAAGTGCGACACTCGTATAAGTCACATCCATAGACAAATTCTCGTTGGCTAAAATGAGTCACTCACCAATACTCAATTCTGTATTTTTTACACTGGTTAGTTACTGACTAACCCAATGTCAATGACTGAGTGAGTGACAGTGAAGCAAATTGATCACGGACAAGGACCGCGGCCAAGGGCAAAGCTATGGAAGAACAAGAGGTATAATTCTGTAATTGTCAGATTGATGCAACATGTGCAGCAGCAGGAATTGGCTAAAGCTGTATACTAAATATGCAGCTTTTTGCGCTGATGCGGGTAAAAAACAGGCCAGATACTGATAAAATCTGACACAAAATAGTGTCATTAAAAACTAATCTTTTTCTTGCGTAAACTAAATTATTGAATGGTGTTGGAAAAAATGGCAATCTATTATTATTCTGCTGCTAAAGGTAGAACGATCATCTGCGTTGGCTTTTAGCGCCATGACATTGCGTCACCTATTGTCCAGTTTCTTTTTTTGCTGATTCTTCAATCAACTGTTTGTTCTTTCATGAGGTTGCGTACACGTCATTACAAATTATCGGAACTGGTTTAACTTCATGATAAGTTTTTAGAATTTTGATACCTGCAAACTGAATTTCTCAACAAATTTTATGCTGTTGCAAAGCTGTCATCTTCTCCCGAGAGGTGTCGCAAAATTTTAGGAAGTGGTACATGCGTGTGACATGACCGTACTGTTTTCAAAACAATGAAATGCTTGTCATCATTACAAAATGTGAAGAATTACGCAAGAAAATAATGTTTATTAGATTGTTTTTCACTTAAACGGCAATATCGGCACGCTGAGTGTCGGTTAATTCACAGATTTTGCATGCACCCCGTCTGGTCTTTAGCCCTACATGTTGATACAAGTTTCACGGCAAGGTGTCAAGCAGCAGTAGTACCCTGGCTGTGTGCAATTTTGAGGTCTGTCCCCGTTGAACACACAGTGGTATCTAGCTGTATTTTTATGATAGTCTTCATACAGCTGACTTGTTGGCTACAGCAGTAGCAACACTAAATTACATGCTTCTATAATTCAAGCACTATAGCTACTGCATCGGACAAAGTTTTTAAAAAAAATGTGGGCATTGTTAGAACTCGGTATTGAAAAATGAAAAAGGCAAATTTGACAATTATTTCAGCCTGAAATTGATGAGATTTTGACTTGGTAGTTACCCAGTCTTGAACCCGGGACCTCCTGTGCCAAAGTTAGTAGTCCTAACCAGTTGGCCCAAGAGCAATTTTCCATTGGCAAGACATGCCTTTATGATACTGCACTTAGTAGATTTACCACGAGCATCCTTTATAAACTATGTGATGATGGAAATAATGCCAAATCTTACTCAATTGCTCATTTTTACCTTTTTGGTCACTTTTTTCTTTTTTGGTAAATATCTGCAGGAACGTACCAATTTGGCTCCGTTATTAGGTCACACTGTAAGGATAGTTTGTGCTCATAATCACAATACATTACGGCATTTTCCTGTTCAGTGACTTTACCAGACGTAGAGGGTTGTGAGCCTGTGATATCATATAGCATCTAGCTCCTTTGTTAACTGCCAAGCACAGTCTTTTGTCTGGTATGACAACAGGCGGGCCAATTATCTACCAGGCTTATTACAAACCACCTGTGAACACATTCAAACCCAGAGTGAATTGGTATGTTCAGAAAGAATAGACTGTCGTAACTTCGGTTGTAGTCGCATCATTTTGGCAATTCAAAAACCAAACATGATCAGCATTTGACGAGGAATTCAGAAATGCTATTGGTTTATGTTCAAATATGTTATAACTTCACTTTTATTTTTAACAGCACAGCCCAGTCAGGCTAGATATGATTTTATTGGAGATTAGAGCAATTATCGAATAAAAGAGAGCTGGCTCTCCAACTATAAATGCCAGAATGGAGTTAATCAGTCGTGCAAGATATTGGCTTCAGGAGTCATCTTCCCAACTTGTTGTTGGGCTATAGAATCGAACAAGTTGGGATCAACGGGAAAACGCCGTAATGATTTTCATTGTATGTAGGAAGTCTTGGGAAACTGCACATCCTATTTTGATTTTTCTCTTAGTATCAAGTGTCAGGAATGGTGACAGTGACTGACCCAAAGTCAAAGCGGGCACAGCGTGTTCAGTTGATACTGATGCCAGAATCACTCCTGATACAAGCTCCGTTCAAGCAGGTAAATGAACACACCTGAGAGGTCTGCGTTTTGCATTTATCATACTAACACTTTTTCGCAATACATACACACATGATGTAAAAACCTTAAAGTTATGTGAATCTCCATTTTTGGCTAACTTCTCAGAGATGGCTGATTGAATTCCTGTGCAACTTCTAAATGTACCGTACTTTGTGGATTACTCTCCGTGCTATTAGGAATTGTTTTGAAAGTGTTACACTTGGCATGAATGCTATCAGAAATACTTTCTGAGTTTTTATGAAAAGAATCAATGTTTCATAATATAAAAATGAAATGATAGTTTAAAAAATTGAAACAGCGTTTTTGAGATTTTATCTTGAACATTTGGTCATGATATTGATGCCATTGCTTTGCTTTGAAAGTACTTTTCTTTTTTAACTAATTTTTTATGAAAAGGTAATGGCCACGTGACCCATTAACAACAAATTGGAATAAAGTAAAAGTCACATTCTGCAGGCTTTCCTGTTTTTGAAAATGTGACGTTTACCTGGTTAAAGAAATTTCTAGGTATTTGAAAAAATGCCCAGAGTGGTCACTAAGGTCACCTATTATTTTGAGATTTGATTTTTCTGTCTTTATCAGTGGATCATATATACTATCTAGCATAATATTTTATTAATAGGAATTGTTAAATGCATATTTCTAAGAATACAATTGTTTGTGTATCAAAGTATTTCGATGCATAAGTTTCATACTTTGTGTACTTTAGGTTTCAACTTCTGAAGTTGACTGGGTGAACGTGTTCAGAGTACCTTTGGTATGTGCTTATCTTACTCAGTATGACAATGGAGCTGAGCTGCCTTGGTGAGTATAGAATAGCGTATTCTACAAGGCTATACTTTGTTTTGTTCATAAAATAGCACAATCTCTTAAACAGTATGCACCAATATCAAAGCCACATTTTCATGTCCTTCACTAATTTCATACTTGCAGTGTGTTTTTCACAAATGCACGACTACAATTTTTGCATTAAATCCCATGCTTTAAGCTTTTGCATGATGTTAAATTTTTGTTCGGATAAATTGTTGAAAAAAATCAGTATAAATCTCATCTCTTTGGTTGTGTTCCTTCAAGGCAGTGCGGAGTGTCAGGGACATAACATAGTGGGGTTAGAAGAGGTGGAAATTGGTGAAGGGAAGGGGGGGNGAACTTGCCTATATCCCCAAATAGTTTACCTTCTTGTAGACTTGTTCTTTGCTTTGTGTCTACCAATATGTGGTATGCTAGTGAGTGGACTTAATGCTTATGTTTTTAACATGTGTTGTGTGTTGTTGAAGGTCAAGTAAATTTGAAGTGATTTCTGCGACGGGTACAAGGTCTGGCCACATTCAGTGCAATGACAGTGCTACAATGGTGTCTTGGATAGAGAGCATAACACGCAATATAAAGGAGGCTAATAAACATTTTGTAAGTGAACTCCTTATTTTGCAAGGAGATTTTAGTAGTTTTTTTTATTTCTTGGTTTATAAATTGGGCTTCACAGGGGTACTCAAGTACTACAGTATGGTATGTATCAATAGTAGGAAAATACCAGTGAAATACCTATAGCAAAAGTACCAGACAGGTTTTCTTATCATCTCTTAGCCAATTCAGCTACTTGAAATATGCTCAATATTTACTTCATCAGTTTTAATATGCTCCACTTATCGACAACAAACACCATCTCTCACGTCGAATATGGGTTGGGTGAAACTACAAAGCAGTTATTAATAAGTGGCTGACAGATCATCCGCTTACAGGTACACATGAAGACAAGATACTGTTCCTTTAGTGTATGACTCTTATACTTAAGGGAAGGTTGCGGTCGAAGCTTGCTGTCAATGTTTGCTTTTGACATCTTAAAATAGCAATGTGAAATGTTAAAGTTTTGTTTATTGATAAATTATTGTTGGAAACCATATCTATAATGAAATATTGATATCGTATCAATCATTGAGTCATAGTGTGCAGTCCTATTTTGTAAATTAGTTCAAGATGGGTATGTCTGTGATGTTTCTCAGTCTTATTTTTGACAGCTCTGTGAGCTTGGTCAATGGTAAGTTTGATGGCAAATAATGTGATCAGAGTAATGTGATCAGAATAATGTGATCAGAGTAATGTGATCAGAATAATGTGATCAGAGTAATGTGATCAGAATAATGTGATCAGAGTAATGTGATCAGAATAATGTGATCAGAGTAATGTGATCAGAATAATGTGATCAGAGTAATGTGATCAGA
>NMRA01000515.1:213003-275474 GCA_002633005.1 Phoronis australis
TTAATTCTATGTTTCTGTGGTGCTTTAAGCAACTGGTGTATAGGATGTGCTTGTATTATGAAGATTACTCACATTTTGCCCCTAGCCTATTGAGGAGACAATGACCATGCCTTTCCATTTTGCAAAGTATGCCCTCTACTGGCCACTTTATGGTACCAATAAACAACCCTAGAAGGATACCGTATGCGGTGCAATTGTGGGCGCATTTCAACGCTCCGCGTTGCTCTTGTTTATTTCAGTAGCATTAATGATTTTCAAACTTGGTATTTTTGTTCTAGTTGTCAAAAGATGTCCAGGGTCGTCAGAACTGTTTCTATGTGGAGTTGGGTGATTCAAAGGAAAGACTCTGTTTCAGTGTGGAAGCTAGACAAGATGTGAATTTATTGAGAAAAGAATGGACAAATGCAACAGTAGCCACAGTTCAACGAATAAAGGTGGGATTGTTTGAACACAAAATGTAGGACAGTTCATTGTATTAAAACTTTTGTAGTAGGTAATGGTGCGTTTTGCTAATTAAATGTGTTCAACACGAGTGTCAATATCCTAACATTTAAGTGTCTGACATGTTTTCATCTTCAGTCATAATCATTTTATTGCAATTTCAAAGAAGGAAAATTAACATATTATTCTTCAGTTTGAAAATAAATTGAGCTTTTTTTAATTAAAGACTTTTACCTTGTGACATCTCATTTCATAATATATCAAATGTTTTGATTTAATTGTGAAATGAGGCTAGTTAACGCTCCTTGTACTGTGGTCAGGTTGGAGCTCACAAGTGTTATTTTTTTGGTTAATGTAACAAATTTTTATTTACCATACTTTGAAGTTGAAGCAAGTGGAAGAAAGAGGTATGAGTGTGCCCGGTTTTCGTTTGTGATACAGGTGTGATAGTTCGGGTCAAAGGGGATTTTACCAGTTGCCTGAGCTCGCATTGACTCAATTGTGACTTTTTCAGAGTAAGACATATGGTTGCACTTGGCGAGGTCGAATAGCTGGTCTTGTATTCGATATTGATAAAGGGATTCAATTATATGATAAGAAAACTAAGGTATGTCTCTTTCGAAATGGACGAGTCTGATCTAGATATTAATGGTGCATTTGACCCGACTGTTTAGCTGGCTAATAATGGAAATCAAATATAGACTTTTACTCTCATGAAATCATTATCATTTTATTCCTTACCGCCATAGGGCTCTATTTCCACGAACAACTCAAGTCACAGGCAACATGTGGACATGCCATTTTCAATTCAGTATGAAGTGTTTTCTTAAGTCATTGGTGATATCAGTGTTGCTTCTTGTTTGTTGCAGGAATCAAATCCTTTCACGGTAACGTATAGCATTAGAGATATTTTATTTGAGTGAAAGATCTAATTCAATTTTTGTTCTTTAGCCGGCTGAACAGGGCAAATATAGCTTTAAGTGGCTGTAATTGTCAAACCCTAAATGATGTTATTTCAAAATTCAACTAAAAAGTGGCATTTCAATAATCTTAAGGATCTCAAGTGACTGCGGAGGAATGGTAGCAATACATTGTAATAGATGAACAAAATGTCCACTAGATGGTGCAGGAGTTGTGACCACTTACACATCATAATGTAAAACTACAAATATTAAAAGAACCAACATACTATTGAAACCAAGCATGGGAATGGTGCTTGTTTGAAAATTGCCAGGCATCTCAACAAGAATGTCACTGTTGAACTTTATCAATTGGTTGGGAAAAGGCAGAAAACAGCAATGGACCTTTTTATGGTATGAGAATTGTGGGATTTTCATTTTTATCGCCATCTGTTGGCTGCAAATGTAGTGTACATTTTCTGGTAGCTGATTGACTGATCAGCGTCCCATTATTCATTGCAGATATCTCGCAAATCTCTAACCTACACCTACATATCTATATGTAGCGACACAAAAGGGAAACAATAAAAATTAATCTGCAGGCACGTTTTTTTTATATTTTAATTATCTTGGGCATTTTGAGAAGGTTCATTGAATCTGTATATTGGAGGGTGCTTCTGATAAATTGTAAACTGAAAATTCTTTTACGCTTTTACTTGAATATTTCAGACTATTGCATGGTGCTATAAATTCTCCCAGTTNCACCTCTTTGGTTGTGTTCCTTCAAGGCTCTAGTATAAATCTCATCTCTTTGGTTGTGTTCCTTCAAGGCTCTAGTATAAATCTCATCTCTTTGGTTGTGTTCCTTCAAGGCTCTAGTATAAATCTCATCTCTTTGGTTTTGTTCCTTCAAGGCTCTAGCAGTGAGGAGTGTCAAGGACATAACATAGTTGCATTTTCATTTCAACCGTGGGGTTAGAAGAGGTGGAAATTGGTGAAGAGAGGAGGGGGGGGGGGNGGGGGGGGGGGCAGAGTGTAAAGTTGAACTTGCCTATATCCCCAAATAGTTTACCTTCTTGTAGACTTGTTCTTTGCTTTGTGTCTACCAATATGTGATATGCTGGTGAGTGGACTTAATGCTTAATGTTTTTAACATGTGTCGTGTGTTGTTGAAGGTCAAGTAAATTTGAAGTGATTTCTGCGACGGGTACAAGGTCTGGCCACATTCAGTGCGATGACAGTGCTACAATGGTGTCCTGGATAGAGAGCATAACACGCAGTATAAAGGAGGCTAATAAACATTTTGTAAGTGAACTCCTTATTTTTCAAGGAGATTTTAGTAGTTTTGTTTATATTTCTTGGTTTATAAATTGGGCTGCACAGGGGTATTCAAGTACTATAGTATGGTATGTATCAATAGGAGGAAAATACCAGTGAAATACCTAGAGCAAAAGTACCAGACAGGTTTTCTTATCGTCTCTTAGCCAATTCAGCTACTTGAAATATGCTCAATATTTACTTCATCAGTTTTAATATGCTCCACTTATCGACAACAAACACCATCTCTCACGTCGAATATTTGTTAGGTGAAACTACAGAGCAGTTATTAATAAGTGGCTGACAGATCATCCGTTTACAGGTACACATGAAGACAAGATACTGTTCCTTTAGTGTATGACTCTTATACTTAAGGGAGGGTTGCGGTCGAAGCTTGCTGTCAGTGTTTGCTTTTGACATCTTAAAATAGCAATGTGAAATGTCAAAGTTTTATTTATTGATAAATTATTGTTGGAAGCCATATCTATAATGAAATATTGATATCGTATCAATCATTGAGTCACAGCGTGCAGTCCTATTTTGTAAATTAGTTCAAGATGGGTATGTCTGTGGTGTTTCTCAGTCTTGTTTTTGACAGCTCTGTGAGCTTGGTCAATGGTAAGTTTGATGGCAAATAATGTGATCAGAGTAATGTGATCAGAATAATGTGATCAGAATAATGTGATCAGAATAATGTGATCAGAATAATGTGATCAGAATAATGTGATCAGAGATAACATAGAATTGCAGTGTTGTTACAAATACACATCAAAGTCTCAAAATTAATAACCAGTCATTATTCAGTTGATGAAATATGTGATTTGTGACATAAATCTTTGTGTCATACAGATATACTCATTCAACAAACAGTTCATGCCAAGTGACCATATTGTTCATGTGTGCTGGGCCTGTCAGCTAGGTAAAACAGAATGGAAACAATGGAAAAGGAAGTTTTTAGTTTTGCGAGGACCTGATGTGTTGGTGTTTGATGCACCTCCAGTAAGTACAAGTAATTTGTTACAGCTGATACATGTATTAAAAACTGACTTAGTGATTATGAGACTATTTTCAAGAGATACGTGAGTAAAACATGAGGTGCACCTTAAGACCTGCTGCGGAATGAAAATCTGTATTTTCAGGCTTCTTTAAATCCCGCTGATATATGAATGGAGTATTGCCAGATTGTTTGCAAGAGATATCGAAGTAGTCAAATTAACTTTTAAGTAAAAACACCAGGTGCATAATGGAAATATGTATTCTTAAGGTCCTTTTCTTAAATTCTACTTATGTATGAATGTGAACTTTTGAACATTCTGAGACAATTTGCGTGAGGTATTTGAGTAAAACATCCAATTTTCTTAAATGCAATATGCAGAATGGAAATCTGTATTTTTCAGACTTCCTCAAATTCTGAATGTCATGCAAATTAAACATAGTAGTTCTATTATTTATTATAATACCTTTGAAATGAAGTTAGGGATTGAGTTTGTGTCAGTCTAGTTATCAACAGTTTCTGTCTGAAGGTTTCGCTTCTCTTGCTTTTGTACAATGTTGTGTAAAGTTTTATGGAATGTAGCAGTTCTTTCTCTTTTATCTTCGCTTTCCTCCTGGATCTTTTCACGGATTTTTACAAACATTTTGTCAATTGTAAATGGTGTGTACAACTAGATAGCTGCAGACTTTTGTTTCATCTAAACCTTTGTTGGACCTATGTAGTGGCACTTAGTATGACTGCTGTGTCTAGGGGACATCTGTTTACAATATACAATATAAGGGCTGTGCACTACTCTAGTTTAGAGTTCTACTTTAATTGTAAACTGTCCATAATCTTACATTTTTGGAAATTTTGGTGACTCATTCCCTTTTGGGATGGCTTCTTAAAAACCAAATGTCAAGAACCAAATTGCACACGCCACTTTGCGTAAACTATATTGTACTAAGGAACTGGAGTTCATTAAAACCTTTTTGGCAATAGGTTTCAGAAGCTACAGACATATATTGTCTGAATGATTCAAATAATTATTCTTGCACGGTCATGTCACTGTTATTGTTCTTTTTTTCTTTTACGTGTTGGATTAGTAAAGCATTGCTTGTTTGTTACAGGTTAAGACAAGAGATTGGGTGCGATGTACAGATGTCTTTAAAATCTGTGAAGTAATGTTCCATTCAGCAGAGGTAAGTCAGCCCACACTTCCATTGTCAACTACAAGTTGCATCATTTTCATTGTCATGTTGGTGCATTTTAGTTTTACCAAAATTAATCATTTACCTCATTTTTGTATGAGTGTTGATTCAGAGGAAAGGTTGAGTTGATCATGTTTTTGTTACCTCAAAGCAGTTTTAGAAAGTCACATTTTTGTTGCTGTAATGGAGGTCTGTAAAGTGCCCCATTTGGCTGTGCAGTGTCAGGCCCCCCTTTAATCATGATCCTGGATCCAGGTCTGTTATATTGCAATCTTTTTTATCAGTTTGGTCCACTTAAATTGGCATGACGATTTTTAATACTTATTACTTTGTGAAATGAAATTTCTTTAAGTTTGTTGCTTTGTCATAAAATTTGTTTTTTTTTTAAATTTTTTGTTCATTTCTTTGTTCACACGCTTCATGTTGCATTTTGAATCTCATCAACATGGAATTCACACACAACTTGTGAATGGCTCATTATTGGTTTGCGGAACCATAGCTCCACTGTCGCTGGAGGAATTTTTTTCCCTAAGACTTATCGTTCTTGTGTAATTCCAGACTTTCTAATGGCTGCTTTCTATTTACTTAAGTTTTTGTGCCGTACCTTCGGCGTTCCTTAATATGTCTGAAATTTGGTTTGTGAATTGGTCATTTAAAGTGCTATTAGCACGTTGAAACCTGTTTCTCGATACGATTTACTGTTTTCGCAATACTCTAGATTTACTGCCTAGATGACTGCTCTTTTATTGTCTTATCTCTAGCTGCACTTTGTTAGCCTATCATATCCATGCTTGAGATCGAACTTTTTGTCTAATCTGCATGAAATTTTCATAGAGTTTATCTAGTTAATGACACAAGGAATGTTGTTTTTGAGCGAAATCTGATGCAAGATGGCCCTTTTTCAAATTTGTTGGTGATCCTTTGACTAAACCTTTTTAAGGCTATCTGTATTCTGGTGATAAGTTTCTTGCTGGAACTTATCTACTCAAGTTATTCTAGGTTTTCTGCCTTCTCTTCTATTGACTGATTCCTCAGTGCACTTCTGGTGTGAGCGCTCTCTTTTACTGACTGATTCCTCAGTGCAATTAAATGTTTCATCATTTGCTATACATTGCTGTAATATAACTTGGGTTCGTGGTTGTTGACGTTGTTTGTATTGTCGTTGAACTCGTCTTTTAACTTTTCTGTTCGATTTCCCCAAGTGTCATTCTTCAGAGCCTTTTCATTTTAATGACCGTTAAAAATCTTTCATGTGCCAGTATTAAATTATTGTCGCCAAATAGAGTTGCAAATAAATTTTTGATTCTGTATTTTTTATTTCAGTAGCATTACTGATTTTCAAACTTGGTATTTTTGTTCTAGTTGTCAAAAGTTGTCCAGGGTCGTCAGAACTGTTTCTATGTGGAGTTGGGTGATTCAAAGGAAAGACTCTGTTTCAGTGTGGAAGCTAGACAAGATGTGAATTTATTGAGAAAAGAATGGATAAATGCAACAGTAGCCACAGTTCAACGAATAAAGGTGGGATTGTTTGAACACAAAATGTAGGAGGGACAGTTCATTGTATTAAAACTTTTATAGTAGGTAATGGTGCGTTTTGCTAATTAAATGTGTTCAACATATATTACTGAGTGTCAATATCATTACATTTAAGTGTCCGACATGTTTTCATCTTCAGTCATAATCATTTTATTGCAATTTCAAAGAAGGAAAATTAACATATTATTCTTCAGTTTGAAAATAAATTGAGCTTTTTAATTAAAGACTTTTACCTCGTGACATCTCATTTCATAATATATCAAATGTTTTGATTTAATTGTGAAATGAGGCTAGTTAACGCTCCTTGTACTGTGGTCAGGTTGGAGCTCACAGGTGTTATTTTTTTGGTTAATGTAACAAATTTTTATTTACCATTCTTTGAAGTTGAAGCAAATGGAAGAAAGAGGGATGGGTGTGCCCGGTTTTCATTTGTGACACAGGTGTGATAGTTCGGGTCAAAGGGGATTTTACCAGTTGCCTGAGCTCGCAGTGACTCAATTGTGACTTTTTCAGAGTAAGACATATGGTTGCACTTGGCGAGGTCGAATAGCTGGTCTTGTATTCGATATTGATAAAGGGATTCAACTATATGATAAGAAAACTAAGGTATGTTTCTGTCGAAATGGATGAGTCTGATCTAGATATTAATGGTGCATTTGAAACGACTGTTTAGCTGGCTAATAATGGAAATCAAATAGAGATTTTTACTCTCATGAAATCATTGTCATTATATTCCTTACCGCCATAGGACTCTGTTTCCACGAACAACTCAAGTCACAGGCAACATGTGGACGTGCCATTTTCAATTCAGTATGAAGTGTTTTCTTAAGTCATTGGTGATGTCAGAGTTGCTTCTTGTTTTTGGCAGGAATCGAATCCTTTCACGGTATCGTATAGCATTAGAGATATTTTATTTGAGTGAAAGATCCAATTCGATTTTTGTTCTTTAGCCGGCTGAACAGGGCAAATATAGCTTTAAGTGGCTGTAATTTTCAAACGCTAAATGATGTTATTTCAAAATTCAACTAAAAAGTGGCATTTCAATAATCTTAAGGATCGCAAGTGACTGCGGAGGAATGGTAGCAATACATACTAATAGATGAACAAAATGTCCACTAGATGGTGCAGGAGTTGTGACCACTTACACATCATAATGTAAAACTACAAATATTAAAAGAACCAACATACTATTGAAACCAAGCATGGGAATGGTGCTTGTTTGAAAATTGAGAACGTTTTGAGAAGGTTCATTGAATCTGTATATTGGAGGGTGCTTCTGATAAATTGTAAACTGAAAATTCTTTTACGCTTGTAAACTGAAAATTCTTTTACGCTTTTACTTGAATATTTCAGACTATTGCATGGTGCTATAAATTCTCCCAGTTACAAAGTTCGTCTGATGATGGAAAGACAAATCTAAGGCTACTGTTCAACACTGGACAGGGTACAGACAAGAAGGTTGGTATCACTGTGGTTAAGTGGGGAATTTACATTTAATGTTTTTCACCATGTCGGTAATCTGAAGAAACAATTCATAATTGTTTTGATTTGCAGTTTTCATTCTTGTAAAGGATGAAAACTTGATTTTTGAAAAAATCTCATCCATAGTGCTGTTGATTGAAATTCATAAAAACGTGAAGTAACCATCTCGGTCACTTTTTATGACAGAACTGTGGTACAAATATGCAAATGTTATTCCTAAAAACTATACTGTAGCACAATTTTTTTGGGATTATTTTCAGGAAATTGTGAGCACAGAGTTAAGGCCATTACTTTTCTGTCTGCACGCCTTTCTTTCCACCAAGCTGGCTAGTGTTACAAACAGTGCTGCATCCGGGAGGCGAGACACACAGGAATGAGACTTTTCAAGAGATTTGCTTAGTGAATTACAAGTTGTCTTAAAGACCTGTGCCACTGCATTAAAGACAAGGCCACAGAGTTAGTCTTCAGAGGAACTCACTTCTTGGCATATTTACTGAATATAACTTTAATCAGTTGATAATTTACAAAATGATGCATTCTATTTTCTAATTTGAATACAGACTATACACTTAAATGCACTGTTGCTATTTTTTACTTTGTTATTACATTATATACTACTTATTTATTTACATACTGGAGTTACTGTCATTCATAATTTCAAAATAAGCCAAAGTTGTATTTTATTGACTTCATCCTGTAATGATTAGCATTTCATATTGTTGACACCACAAAATGTTCTATTGAACTGGATGGACAATAATTTCTCATTGTTTTATTTCAGTTTACTATATTTCCGACAAGTTATGTACATCACTGTAGATCAAACATTGATAACTAAAACGCGTTGTCGACACTGAAGGATATAACTAAAATTATTCTAACAAATTCCTTCTTTACTCCAGTTTACTGAAGTTGGTCACAAGCACTTGAATTAAACTATTCTTTGTAGCCACAACTGGCACCAACACTCACTGTAACCACAGGCACTCTCAGCTATTTATTATAATAGTGTCATGACAAATGGCTGATTAAATGTGCCTTTGTCATAACATGGTTATGAGTCATTTGGGAAACTTGTGTGTGCATTCAAGGGGTATATTAGGCTACAGTTGCTCACCCACAGCTCATTTCAACATGATAACATGGGCGTAGACACTCTGAAGAGGGGTTTGGTGCAACAGGGTCTCTAGCATACCATTAAAGTTTATAGTTCAACAAGTCTGTGTATTTATTTAAATAACATCTACAAAACTGCTAAAATATGATGTCTTTACTGAAAGCAGAAAGTCTGAAGAACTTGATTTTTCCCGTCTAACAGACCATACTTTTTGTTAAAATTTAGTGAAACAGAAATTGTACATTTATATTGTAAAACAACAGTATCAATAATGACTCACTGAATTTAGTTTTATAATTAATGTTCAAGATGAAATATCAAAAACACTGCTATGGATTTTTCATTCTTTCATTTTATGCAACATTTGAGTTTCTTTGTAAANCGGTAATCTGAAGAAACAATTCATAATTGTTTTGATTTGCAGTTTTCATTCTTGTAAAGGATGAAAACTTGATTTTTGAAAAAATCTCATCCATAGTGCTGTTGATTGAAATTCATAAAAACCTGAAGTAACCATCTCAGTCACTTTTTATGACAGAACTGTGGCACAACTATGCTGTAGCACAATTTTTTTGGATTATTTTCAGGAAATTGTGAGCACAGAGTTAAGGCCATTACTTTTCTGTCTGCACGCCTTTCTTTCCACCAAGCTGGCTAGTGTTTCAAACAGTGCTGCATCCGGGAGGCGAGACACACAGGAATGAGACTTTTCAAGAGATTTGCTTGGTAAATTACAAGTTGTCGTAAAGACCTGTGCCACTGCATTAAAGACAAGGCCGCAGAGTTAGTCTTCAGAGGAACTCACTTCTTGGCATATTTACCGAATATAACTTTAATCAGTTGATAATTTACAAAATGATGCACTCTATTTTCTAATTTGAGTACAGACTATACACTTAAATACACTGTTGCTATTTTTTACTTTGTTATTACATTATATACTACTTATTTATTTACATACTGGAGTTACTGTCATTCATAATTTCAAAATAAGCCAAAGTTGTATTTTATTGACTTCATCCTGTAATGATTAGCATTTCATATTGTTGACACCACAAAATGTTCTATTGAACTGGGTGGACAATAATTTCTTATTGCTTTATTCCAGTTTACTATATTTCCGACAAGTTATGTACGTCACTGTAGATCAAACATTGATAACTAAAACGTTGTTGACACTGAAGGATATAACCAAAATTATTCTAACAAATTCCTTCTTTACTCCAGTTTACTGAAGTTGATATTAGTGAAATAGTTTGCTGTAGACCAAATATCAGTAACTAAAGCACTAGGAGGGTCAATTATTTACTTCATATCGACTGCTGGTTCTTGTTAAACCAAACTGCACTCCTAAGACATCATTCTTTAGCCTTCTTGCTGCCCAATAGCCTACTCAAAGAAAACTGAGCTAATTTGACAAATATAAAACTTGGATAAATTTTAAGTAAAATTTTTTTTAAGTTCCAAAAAGGTGATCTTAAGTTGGTCTTAAATATCTATGTAAGATTTGACTTTCTGGAGTTTTCGGGCCACATATATGCCCAGCAGTCATATGCGAAGAGAATTTTCTGAATGTACGGAATTGACAGTTTGTTATCGAAGGCTCTCAAATATGAACAGGCCACTAATAGGTAACAATCATTACTTCAAATTTTTTCTTTGTTATTGGAATATTCACCTCTGGCTTGTTTGCCTAGAACTCCAGTGATGCGCATGAAGTGAAGCTCTGTGTTTGGAGGTCAAAGTTTCACTTTCACTGCAGAAGATAAAATGTACGGAGTTTTGAGAAGGTGTTTTACATAAGTGAAACTTTCCTGCTTGGTTGCTGGAACAAACTCTTGTTGGATCAAATGTAGCAGCCATTCTGACAACTTAAGACAAACTTGCAAAATAAGCTAAAACAGATCTTAAGATTTAAGGCCATCAACTGGCCCCTGACCACTGTTACTATAAAGAGTTGCACTGTAAGAGACCTGTCACACAACGGAACTCCTCAGTCCAACGGCGTGAGGAATGACAGCATTGTACAGTCCGAGTTGGTCACAAGCACTTGAATTAAACTATTCTTTGTAGTCACCACTGGCATCAACACTCACTGTAACCACAGGCACTCTCAGCTATTTATTATAATAGTGTCATGACAAACGGCTGATTAAATGTGCCTGTGTCATAACATGGTTATGAGTCATTGGGGAAACTTGTGTGTGCATTCAAGGGGTATATTAGGCTACAGTTGCTCACCCACAGCTCATTTCAACATGATTACATGGGCGTGGGCACTCTGAAGAGGGGTTTGGTGCAACAGGGTCTCTAGCATACCATTAAAGTTTATAGGAGTTCAACAAGTATGTGCATTTATTTAAACAACATCTACAAAACTGCTAAAATATGATGTCTTTACTGTGTAACAGGAGTGCCCTGGACATGATTATGTAAGTAAGATATATGCGCCCTCTAGTGGTCAAGCTGTGTATTACGTATGGAATTTTCCTATGATTTTGAGTCCTTTGGACATGGCCAAATATGGTCACAGCCTAGGAGCTATGGGCCTTGCCCTTCAGATCGTGTCTGATTGGTTGAAATTGTGTACTTAAGCTTTGTCTCTGTCAGACACGAGGAGTCCAGTCGCAGAGTTCAAGAAGCAAACGTGTACACCTTCACTCACACCAAATTGCAACTGTTTGTGCAGCTTTCGGGCTCCTCCCGAACTTGGTTGCCAGTAGTTTAGCCCCAGCAATTCTCGGGCTCCTCCAGAGCTTGATTGCACCTCACCTTTTGGATCTGAATAACCAAATTGCCCCGTTCTTGCACACACAACTATTAATCAGCGACTGGCTTGCCCGTGTATCAGAACTGTATAAATCACAACGCTGCGATACCAAGTCATGGAACAACTGGATTGCTTGTAAGTGTGAAATATTGTAGTTATATATTCTTACAACAAACCTATGTATTATTCACCAACTTTTAGTTTTCAATATCACCCTCAGTCCGCACCGGGCTCGTAAAATCGGGGCACCTTGGTCGTAGATACCGCCCCCGTTACAACTGAAAGCAGAAAGTCTGAAGAACTTGATTTTTCACGTGTAACAGACCATACTTTTTGTTAAAATTTAGTGAGACAGAAATTGTACATTTATAGTGTAAAACAACAGTATCAATAATGACTCACTGAATTTAGTTTTATAATTAATGTTCAAGATGAAATATCAAAAACACTGCTACAGATTTTTCATCCTTTCGTTTTATGCAACATTTGAGTTTCTTTGTAAAAATCCAGTCCCAATTTTTGATAGCACCCCTTACCAAAGTGAATCGGATCAAAACAATCTTAAAAGTGTTTTGAAAACATAGTAAAAATATAGATATTGCATGGTGAGGGTGTTATTTTCTATGTCTCGACCCCTGAGTGAGATTTGAAGGCTTTATTACACGAGAGGAACAAGTGTGAACATTCTACCAAATCTCACTAAGAACATGTAATAAGCTGTACAAAACTCACAAAACATCATGAGTTAGTTAAGATAACACTTTGGCTTCTCTCACCCTAGTTATCAGTGGCTAAGACTATATAGTAATAATTAGATTTAATTTATACTACTTTTCAGTAACATTAAATATCTATTGAAGGGACGATTCTTCCCAGTGAAACATTGGCAAATGGAAACAATTGTAACCAGGAGTGAGCTTCAATTCCCATTAAATAACAGTAATTTAGAATTGACAAATTACTCTCAAACAAATGAGATACAATACTTTACCAGTGTCAAGTTTAATAAGATGTGAGCACAATAAAACAGTTCTGTTCCGGATACACTGTATCACCAGTTTCTTGTTTCTCTCCATTTGAAAGAGGCATCAAAAACCCGCAACATGGATAACGCGCAGCTTAAATCCTGACCAACAACTAACCACACAGCAGGAGGTGCTGAAGAACCCAAGCTGACTACATAGGACTGAAATGGCAGGCAATGCCCGATTGCTTTTGCTAAGTGACATGTTCCGTCAAATACTGAATATTGGTTCAGACCAATTACTGACTGAAGTTGATCTCCACTTTTCCCTTACACCCACAGCAATGCAAAGAGCTGACAGTAACCTTGAGACCATGATCAGACTGTCACAAGCCAACTTGTACAGCCTGGTCTCAAGCTGTCATTTCTTTGACAGACCTGAAATCACCTCAGATTTTAAGAAACAACTTGAGACTAATTTCATAATGGTAAGTGGTCTAAATCAAAATTTGTTTTTGTGACAGTGAAGGCAGGTTTATTACCACATTCAAATAAAATTGCTTATAGCAGAGCACGTCGACTTTGTATTCATTATTGTACAAGATATAAAATTCCATTTATTGAAACTTGACAAGTACTCGATATCCTTCATTCAGTGTGTGGGCAGCTTGAAGAATCTTGATGATTTGATGGTGAAAGAGCAGTACAATGGCAAGTGTAGATATGTATTCTACAAATTAAATCAATTACAAAAACTGTTAACGCAACAGGCATTACTGGATATAACAAAGTATGATCAATTCATGCTTGATAGTACAACATGGCAAGAATATCTTACTAATGTCAAATGAGTTTCCTATAGTAAAACATTCCCAATTCTTGACAATACTATGCTTTAGTAATGTTAAAATGTACTGGCAAACAATTAACATCATATCATCATAACCATTTTGCTAACCTCTATTTCCGTGGAGTGACACAGACACGTTTATATTTGGCACAATTATCATAACGACCTCTGTCACTGCTCATTGCTCTTCATTGTGACAGTAAGTCATCCTACAAAAACACAGTCCAGATTATGACCACTTATTACAGACTAATCTGAGAAAAAACCCCAGGCTTCAATGGCAGCAATGAAGAAGTCCTCTTGGCAGGTCAGCGGTGGACTGTTGTAGGTCTTGCATGACTTCGTACGGCCGTGGTAAAAGTCACTATCCAACCACAATCCAAAGGATCCCCTTGAAACAAAAATCGTTATTCGACATGACTGAATGAGCACTTAACTTTGGCGAGTTCTGTTCATTTTAGAAGAAAATGAGTTAGGTGGACATCTAATGCAACATGGCTTCTGGTTAGTTCGCTCCTGGCAACATCTTGATTGGTGGAAATTTATTGTCGTGCTCCCAACACTGAGCGCTGTTTCACTAAAGGTTTTTCTATATTTTTGATAACAAGTCCGACTTTGTGTCAACTTAAATTGCAAGGTCCTACAAGGTCTAACTTAAATAAAACATGAAAGGAAATGTTATTTTGTAATATCGTGTTCTAAATAACATGTGATTTAGACTGCTACAGGCGATTTCAGAAAGGTGGTTTAACAAAACAAACATGGTCTAATTTTAGACCTAACTTGCATTTCACCAACGCGGTTTAAAAGTCTGAAAGCCTGGTTTTGTTAGACCAGGGAGCGGGTTTAGTAAAACTAGGTTTAAAGTATCCAAGCCACCCAACTGTGTCAATCTGGACTAACCCAACAATAATTCAACAAAACCTTGATCACGTGAGTATACAATGGCACACACTAGTAGAATTAGTGCAGACATTTGCGAAAAAGGTCTAAAATCTTTTCCCATGAGGAAAAATGTAATATCTGTGCCCAACACACGTACACACATTAAAGTACATGCTCACGATTAGCCGTAACATGATAAATGCCCAAATTTATTTCTGTGTCATTTTAGTGTTTATTTTTCACAGCCAATGGGGCGTGGGGGCAAGACCCCTTCCCGGCAACATTAAATCGGGGACCAGTGGAGGTGGAACTCAGTCAGAAGAATCAGAAGATGCTGCCTTTAGTCAAACCCAAAGCACTTACGACGATGACGCCCTGCGCAACCAGTCGTATTATGAGGTCCTGAAGGACACTCTCCATCCAGCATGTACTGGAGGATCCAAGGGGGTCAAGTGATGCGGACACCCTTTTTTCCTTTGATTTTAATATGAAATCTATAATTTTCAAATTGGTGACTTGGTCCCCCTTTTAAAAATTCTTGACTGACCCCCCCCCTTTAAAAATTCTAGATCCGCCCCTACTGCGTTTGACCTTGTGTCGTCGTAAAACTGAATATTGAAAATAGTCCATTCTCTCTCTAAAACTGTGTCGTCAATGCACACCGCAGCATCATTCAGTTGCTCCTATATCATGCAAGTCTGTCATATTTAACAGTATTAAACCTGGGTCTGACCAAGTTAAACCTGGTGTGAGATATTAATACAGGTCCAAGGAATATAGACTTCGTTGGTGAAATAAAAACTGACTTAGACCAGGTCTAAACTGGAGTTTAAACAGGTGTTACTAGACCACTGGTCTAAAACTTAAATCACGTTAATGAAATTCAGATTATCTTTAAACCTGGTCGAAGTCTAGTTTAAACCAGGTTTAACTTTAAACCAACTTTATGAAATTGGCTGCTAGTGTTTCAAAAACGTAAAAGTAAAATAATCCATGAAAACTTTTCCTTTGGCTTCATGACGAGGTGTACAGGAACAAAAATGTTACCTACAATGCAGACCACCACTCCGTAATAATAGCGTTCAACAACTGATTTGAAGCAGAGAAGACAATCTATCTTGTCTGAATGCATAACAGTTTCAGTAACTCTGAATTGGCCTGCATGTAGTCACACCAGACAGAAGACTGTGCTTAGCATTTTACAAAAGGAGCCAGATGTTACCAGTCGTTCAGAACTGGCATAATGTGTTAATTTAAAAGTAAATGAACAGGAGAAAGCTCTAATTATGCCATTTCAGTTCACTCTATTCCCCACACAACGTCACAAATGTGATACCCAAAAAGATGATGTTGCTTACAATTTTTGTTACAAGCGCGTTACAACATAATTAAATAACTTTAATTAGAGACGTGCATATCACCGTGTAGTCACAGTATCACAATAACACATTCATTCAAACATTATGACACCATTTTCGTTCATATTAGGCTGTTTGCTTGCAAATCATGATATTGTAGCATTATCGCAAATTCCTGTTCTAAGTTGACAAGTTGAAACCTGCCGATCAGTTCTAGATATTAGTCAGAAACATTATTCATAAAAGTACAGAAAATCTCCAATCCTGTCAGAGGAGATGAGGCAAATTGAAAAATGACATGCATTGTCCTGGTGATGTCTTACACCATTGAGCCTAAATTCAGTTAAATACAATTAAAGATTTTGAAAAACTAATTTGACAACAGGACAACCAGACAAAATGGCCACTGGAAGATGCTGTAGTGGTCAAATCCGCTGGAAAATTGACTGGGTACAGTGCATTGCTGTCACATACAACTGTGTCAAACTTCACTGAAACCCATTGATCAGTTCACTAGACACCATCTGGAAACAACCCCAAAAATAGCGAAAAGCCCAACTGTTGAGATGAGAGTGGGCACTAAAGGAAACTACAGTATGATGTTGAATTCATCTAAAAATCAACTGGTGCCAGAGGATGACTGTCATTTTCCTCTGAGCAAAGTTTCACTCAGTTTAATCTGAAGATATTATCAAGAAATGTTCTTCCCCTTGAATGCAATGAAAAGCCTGTTTTTGAGAACAAAATGGGGGTGTTGCAGTTTGCCCAACTTCATCCCACTTCAACCAGGGGTTTGTAAGATATCGAGCAGACACCTGGACAACTAAACGCCTGGACAGAATGACAACAATATGCTGCCATGTATATGACTTGCATATGTGTATACATCAACATGGGGCTGCTTAAAAAGTATTCTGAGCAATTGTACTCAAGGACTGCTCTTCTTATAAAATTGTGGTTCATTTCTTACAGTTTACACTCAACATTACAAGCCACACTTACTCTCCAGCCCCGAATGCTAAACTTTCTTTGCTTCCTCGGATAAAGAAGTTATTTTCACCACTCCAGCGATACACCTTAAAATCAAATAAAAGAACCATTACCAAGGGCAATGTTAATGTAAAAGGTGACGGGCAATAGCTTGTGTTCATATTCTGCAACACAATACACAAAAGTAATGGCAAAATTTTACTTTAGAAGTGTATTGCCTTCTGTAAACATTAATTACAACATAAGGGGCAATCCTGCAACACATTATGGTTAAGCTGTTCTGGGACCCAGACATCCAGGCATCACATCAATGCCTGCTACTGCTACATCATTCCAGTCAATACCAGTTACATTTCATTTGTGCCTACTTTTAGGAACAGTTCAGAATGGCATTTTCAGGTGAGCCAACAAAGTAAAACATCATGATTTACAATGAACTTCTTCATTACTGTGATTATTTTAAACTTCCTGACACTACTGTGGCCAAATAATGTTGGTTCTCAAGTAATGGTGCATTTAAATGAAAAAGGACTTCATTCTTCACACTTCACTCTTCAGAATTAAATAAATCAACAGTCAGAAATATGACTCTTAATCACGTTGTTGTACATATCCTAGTCATACAGCCAGCTTGACTCACCAAGAGACTGTCTTCACTGAAGGTGTATAAGAATGACTCTCCAGTGCCGTAGAAGTGATCATTCAAAGTTAATGCACAAGATGACATGACTCCAAACAGCTGCAAATGAAGACGGTTATACTTACATAGTATTGCTGCAGTACATTAAATGAGTAGTAAGTGAACCATCTCAACCTGGTTTGTATCTAATGCACACGGACAGTCAGTGATGAATGAACTGAACTACACGTTTCATGAAACTACATGTAGTAGAAAAGGTTTTATTGTGATGGAAAATAATTGAAAAGAAGATGTGTAAATGTGTTCAGCATGGGGGTGATTGTGTTCCAACCTGCAAAACTGGTTTCATGTTCTGAATGTCACAGCAGCTCAAGTGGATCATCTTTGTGAGCAGCTGCAATTACAGTTTGAGCCTGGTTTGCATTAAATCAGGTTTTAATTTCCACAAGGCTGCAATGAAAATTGATGCTGCGACTATCGTTTGCTATTACCATCCCCGTTACATATACTAGATTCTTAGCAATGTTCAAAGGAACCAACTTGTCAAATAACAGTTTAGCCTCCACAAGTCCAGTGATACACCAGTCAACATTAAACATACTCAAACTTTTCAAATAACAGTTTAGCCTCCACAAGTCCAGTGATACACCAGTCAACATTAAACATACTCAAACTTTTCAAATAACAGTTTAGCCTCCACAAGTCCAGTGATACACCAGTCAACATTAAACATAATCAAACTTTGCAAATTTAGTGTGGCATCATTTACTCATACTTTCAGACAACGCTCAGCCACCAAATAAAGATTGGAACTCTCTATCCTGCAGTACATTTATATTTACTAGGCAAATTCTACACTGTACAATAAGATTTTCATTATGACTTAATGAAAACCTAATACTATCACAGAATTTTACATATTAATCATTGATGATAAGAGCAAGATCTGAAAAATGGGGTTGTCCTATCTCTCTGTAATAATCAAACGTAATTTATTCACCATAAACAAAATGGCTCAAGGACAGATGTTGTAAGAATTGTAGTTTCAATACACTGACAGGACTACCCCTACCTGAACTTTTCACATCAAGAAAAATACTAATTGTGAGTGGACTCCTTTCATTTAAAGACCGTCCATAACTGACATTTTTACGCTATTAACGAATCTGACAATATCTTCTAACACTAAGTGGTTATTGAGTTGTTTATCGGCAATGCTCGCATACAAGCTACATCTTATCACTATTGCCATGATGCATTTGGCCGGACTGTTCACAAGTCACACACCAACATACCTGTAAAGGATCTTAATCGCATCAATATGAACATCGATTGCGGGGTACGCTTCTCATGGGGGTTTGTTGAGAATAACAATTTACATCCTTGAATCATTTCTTAGGAAAAATGCATCCTACACTGCTTTTTTGGCTCAACTTAGTGCACATTTTTGTATACATACTAGACGGTTGTCCCAGCAGTTAACCAACCAACAACTTACACTGCCAAAGGTATCCTTAACGACCAACAATGTAGGTGAATCACAGTTGTTCATATTTCTGTAGAGCGTCTTCAGACTGAATCCATGTCTTTCTGTGCTGTAGATAAGTGACCATGGATAGCCCTCAGCACGGGGAGGAAGATTCTTGCTCAACTAAACATTAACATAAACATGCATCAATAATAAGGAAGTTGCACATTCTCAAATAAAAATCCAGTATTAATCAATTAATTAATATACAAAATTAATTCATTCATTGAAGCAAGTAATGTATGCATTGTGCTTAATTCAATAATTGTACATAAGATCCACAGCCAGAGTGTAGTATGTCTCAAAGCCATACGAATGTTCACACGACACGTTTTGAAAAGGATTTCGTATCTTTTCTACAAGAAATGACCAGCATAAACAGGGCTATACCAAAGTAATCAAAGAACCATGAGAGACAACATTTAAATTAAAATCTTATTTTGCCTGAACACGTCAATTCAACAAACTCTCGAATGAGGTAAATGTTCACAAAAGCCAGCCCATGAAATGCTGACCTGTTTGACATGATTCTCACACAGAATGATTGACGGCTCTAGCAGGTCAGGAAGGGGAAGAGAGTCTTCAACATCCAGCAGTGATAAACGCCGTCTAGCCTCCTCTACATTCACAATCTGCAAAGAGAACCGACAAGGTAGATAACCTCAATAGCGCCATCTTACCTCTCCTAAAGCAATTTATGGGACACACGACATCATGCAAGCACCTTTGTGTGGATGCATTTCCTAATCGCAAACTTCAGAAGGAAACCACATAAACACTTTATGAGCACAAATGCCGCTTTGTGTGTACTCACTGACCAACTACAGGTATTAGGTGACATCTGGCAAGACTTCTGTCATGTCCCAACATGGTAAGTACATTCCACTTCATTTCACAACTAAAAATTCATGACATTAAATAGAGTTGGAACAAACAAGTGATTTATCAGAAAAATCAATTCATGTAACTGAACCTTCAAAAGTTAGAGAAGAGGACATGACAATGAGTAAGTCCAACATGCATGTTGTCCTAGTCTGAGATGACTTGCTCTAGCAACAGATATCTCTCCCTCGCACTAGATCACACCATGGCCACGTACGTGTTGGGTTCACGACAGAGGTCATCGATGTGTGCTCTAGTGACCAAACTATGAGAAGTGAACTGTTTTTGCCCAGGCTGTTACGCTTGTGTTACCTTTCATAGTAAATGACTTGATAGGGTACGCACTGTAAATATGTATGGTAACAATAAGACAGACAAGTGAAATTTTGATTTCTCATTTTTTCTTGTCAATGAAAGACATGGAACACTAAAGTATGCTTTTGCATGTAGGTCAGCAACATATGTGCCATCAGACAATATTTGGGTATTCACTCCACTGTTAGATTAAGCCCTTGAATGATGAAAAAGAGCAACCTTGTCAAGATTTAACAGTGACTAAGGAAACAAATACACCATCATGCCTTAGTGATGGAATAAGGCAACTCAAGAGAGCGAAATTCACTATTCTTTGACAACAGAAGCTGCATTACGCTTGAGTATGGCACTGACATGATATATCTCTACAACCACCCACCTCCTATGCACTGACATTATGTACCTCTGCAGCACTCTACAATCACTCACCTCCCAGTCCTTAGACATCTGCTTGCTCAACTTCTTATGGTGGTCATTGCAATCCAGCACAAACAAGTTGTCCTCCTCGTCACTTTCAACCACAACAAAACCATGTGACTTTGGATCAATCTCCTCCTCTGAACCATAAATATTGGGTGACCACTGGATGAAAAAAGCGTAAAGATGGTCGACTCTGAAAGCAGAAATAAAATGTTCCACAATAGAAATCACACAGAAATCATTAAAAAGAAATCATTGTACTATGATTATATCTCACCAATTTAGGACATAATACTGCTAACAAGAGGGAATTTTATTTTCTCATTTTTCCATAGGTAGCACCAAATTAACACTTTTCCAAATTCATGTTCCATAGCTAACGCTGCACAATATTTTGAAAATTTGAGAGCATTCCAAATGATGTTAAAAGACATTGAAAAAATGAAGAAATAGAAATCTTGGTAAATATTTTTGTCCGAAATTGGCAAGATTTTGCGTATTGATGAGGAGCAGAAAGCACAGCTATGAGACATAATCAGAATATATTTTAAGAATCAACCAAGGTCGGTGAGTTGTTCATTATTTGCTATCTGTAAGGATGTGGTTGGTAAAATGTATGAAAGCAGCAGTTCAGTACAACTGTGGATTGTAAGGACAGAAGTGTAATAAAAGTACCAGAATACAATAGGAAACATTCAATAACTGAGAGTGCGAAAGCATCTTTCTCTAGATCCAATTTCTAATTTTGGAGTCCAAGACAGGCCGTGTTGACAGCAGTGTTGACTTTATGACATGAGGGTTACAAATAATTTATATAAACGCCAGAAATATCTGGCTGCATTAATCGAGAATGCTGTATACCAGCTCCTTCTAGCAACAAGGCGCATTCACCATGCCACTATGGCTATTGCAACGCATGAGAAAAAGTAATGGATTGTCAGAAAAGAAAAGGAACTTATTCATGGCAAAAGTATGACATTATTGGATTGCCCTAATGGTGTATGAAGGGACAAAAATCTCGTCTGCATTATGCAAAATGTCTTGGACTGTGTTCCTTGGGCTTAAGGCATTAGCTTGCACTTGCAGTGAAACATCTTCACTTACAGAATGGAAACAGTGAATTCTGACCCACAATGCAACATTCCTACCTCACACACCAAACACTTCAGTGGCCACCATTTTACTAATGGTTATACTAGGAAGACCTCAAGCATGCTTTTTACAGGCATAATTTTGTATGGTCTTGCGTGATCTCGCTTTTCTCACAAAAAATTGGCGTACGGAATGCCCCGAGGTTATGGCAACTTTTTGTAAGAAGACACAACTCACTTGTCTCGTGGAATCGAAAACCAGTACTCAGGTTTTTTCTTCTTCCTGTTGTAGGACTCAATGGGGCACGTTTTACTGACAGCTTTGTTAACAGGCATTCCCACCTTTAGACACAAAAAGAGTGGGGGGTCCTCATACTGCACTGCAGGTGATGGGATTATATCTACAAACACCAAGGCATTACTTATGAGCAACCATATCTTCATCTTATCCAAGTTAAATCAAAAGTAAAGTAAATCTTTCAATAACAAAAATTAATAGCCACAATAAAATTATCAACATGACAATACAAAAATTCTTCAAAAAATCCTCATAATACTGATTTAAATAAAAACAACAAGCACACTTAAACTGATGGTCAGTTCAGGTTAAAACATTTTGAGAAATATTACAATCCCCAGGTAATTACTGATCATACATGAAAAAAACACATTCTTGTCTATGAAAATATCAAACAAGGCAACTTGTAAAAAGCTGTCGCTGAATTCAGAGCATTTCAGATTGAACTGAAAGTATTTCAATGCAGGTTCCATTCTGCACTAGACAGACTGGGAAGAATATTCAACACCAAGTGATCTTTGTACCACAGAGGTTAGGTTATTTCATAACGCTTTTTACCTTCAATTCAGAACACCCAGTTAGACATGTTGCATGAGCTAGTCTACATTAAAACACTGAATCAGTCTAGAGAAACACAACACATTTTAGATGAGATTATTGATTTATTCATTATCAAAATAGGATTAAAAAGCCAACCATATGTTCGTGAGATAAAAGGAAAGAAGTACCTGATAACTGAAGACTGCATTTCATAAATTTAATAAGTACGAACCAACGCAAGAGAAAATGTGGAAGCCAAGAGAGAAATTCTTTACAACACCCACAAACAATGTTTAAAATTCAGAGACAGGTAAAAGCAAAATGGACAGAAAGTAATACTCATGAATAAGGAGGTTCTCCAATTCATGGAAATACTTATAAGAACTTGAGAGTTTCTGATGAACGGCTTTTCTGCTAAAATGACTCATACAACATGAATGACAAGAGTAGCCCAGTAGAGCCTTTGTATCCACCCACCGAGAGCATCGCAAACAGTGAAGAAGTAATGGGTGCTCATTTTTTTCAGTTATTTCCATAGTACTCGGATCCATCTGAAAATGACATCACTTGGGTAGGTTCTCCACCTTAGGAACACAAAAAGACGAATTCCATGAAGGTCTGTTGCAGATATCGAGGCACACATAATGAAAATTTGTCACCAGGATGCACCACGATAGTCAAATCCAAACAAAAAATCATCCCAGCCCTGTTTTCCATAACAGAAACACATACTTCATGAAGATCCATCAATTCTTAGACATGGACAACATTGCAACTAGGGGCCACTACAGTAGTCAGTCCTCAATACGACACATGTGTCATTTTATGTTAATGATTCATCAAGTGATTGGCAAATAAGGAAGCAGCTCCAAAAACACACCAAATCCATGTAAAACTGGGCAGGTCAATAGAAATACCAGTCAATTTCTGTTTGCTTACGAGACAGATGCCAAAAATGTACTACAAACTACAAAATAGTAAAATTGCCCAATATGCCAGAGAAACACATCTGTCAAATTTCATGAAGTTCCATCAAGAGACTAGTTGCCCGTGGCAAAGGCATGAAAAAGGCAAAATTGCCAAAAGAGATTGTGACAGTAATTAGATCCGTTTGAAAGTCAAAATGAGTCATGTTCACGTTAACAGTAGCACTCCCACCAAATTACATGATGATCCTGTACAGAACTTTGTAGATATTGTGACTACAATGCCTTCTTGCCTAGGAACACTTCACTCACACTTTAAGATGATACTTGGTGGAAGGATCAAAAATTATACAAAGAAGCTGTTTGAGACTGATGGCTGCTGCCATCTTTTGGCTGTTTATGATTTGTACTTGATGTGCTCTCCGGTGAGAGAGATAACAAACTAAGTTGGAACATGAGATTATGACTTTGTGTTGTGTTGACTTCTTTTACTCTACAAATCAGCTGGCATCCTTCATGTGTTCATGTTAGAATCTATAACAGAGGCAAAGTGATTTTTGGATCTGTGCTAAAGTCAACATCAGTCCTGCTCTCATAAATAAGAATATATCCCTTATATTTCATGACCATGCTCCACTTGGTAGTTATTGCGGAAAGTGCAAAAAATGAAGCTCCCACTAGATGACATAGAAGTATTTGGTTGTGTCCAAAAATCGACATCCGCCACTGTCTAATAGGAACATAATGATGTCTCATAATTCATGATGATCCTTCATTCAACTTGGTAGACACGAAGTTAGGCCCAACTAGAAACTAAAGTTGCCATTGACAATAGTTACCTCTCTGACAGGACACATTTGGCAAATTCCATACAGATCAATTGAGTGACTTGCCACATATAAATTGAAACACAAAAATTTAAAATTGCAACTAGGTGGGACAGATCCATTTAAATGAAATCACGATTGAAGCCAAGGGGATACGACAGATGCGCAAAACCAACCAAACCCCCAGCTGCTGAAGTCTGCTCAAGGAACAAGTTCAGGTCCACCTAAGTCAGAACAATTTTGTTTCTAATGGGAGACTTTCAAGCAGTAGCCTTGCAACTGATTACGTGGGACAGGATAATAGCAGCTTCTAGAGCCAATTTCAGTTTTGATTAAAAAGTATCGCGTCTAACCAACCACACACACTGTAAAAGGGTCTTTTCACCAAGTCAAAATGTTTCCCCATGCCTCCCACTGTAAAAATAGTACCTCCTAGTACAGTCAGGTGGCGATGATAAGAGTTACCATTCACACTTAACCAACCCACATTGCTTTCTTGAGTTTGATGAATGTGTGACCTGAACAGGAGGCGACTCAACGAATGAAGATGTTGGCAGGACTGAGGGATCCACTAAGCTCAGTTCCACATCTACCTGTTGCAATAACTCACAATAGGTATGTTATTCATCGTCAGCTTCAAGGCAACATATTGGTCAAATTTCATGAACATCCCGCTGTGAGTTTAGATCGTGGATTGGACGCTGGATGGAGATGTCAGCAATATGACTCCAGATAATGTACATGGAGACATAATTGTATTGAAAAATTAGTGAAGTGAATCAGATGTTTGTTAAGTGTTTACAGTTAACAACATAAAGCAGTGACCGTGAACAGGCACACATTCAAACACTGACATACCAATGATAAGGCCTGGGGGTAATTCAATATCTATGGAACAGAAAAGGAATACAAAAAATGTTTATTCTTGTAATGAGCATAATAATGTGGTAAGACAGCCTAATACCAAAATGAGATGTGAAAAACATAACACTTTTGGTAAGGGAATTCACTTAAAATTGTCATTCAGTTCTTAATATCCTCCAGACCAGATCTAAGCCCCATGTTGTGCTTGTACCTTACAGAGCTGGAAATTCTTAAGGAATTAGTAATTGCTACTGACAAATCCCCAGCACCAAAACTTACCTTTGTTTCTCAAAATATCTAGTGAAACAAGATGTACATCATATACATTAGCCTGTTAAATTCCTTTCATATCCACACAACACAAATCAAGCAGTTGAAGCAGTGTCATAAAGTTAACTGACTCATACTCAATGAATACATTACAACTAAACAAGGCAATTAGAAGACTTGCAACATAACAATTCATTGCAGTAATTTACACCAAAAAAGCAAGCTGAAGTCGAACAAATGAAAAGTAAAAGCAATTCCAACTATGAGCAAATACATGCAAACAGAAGAAAGACCAAACGGACAATAAACCAGTGTGACAGACACTGTTCCTAATTAGTAAGCAGGTGGATACACCTGATGATGGATGTTAAGACTATCACACACATTCATAAACACACCAGTCAGTCATGAATGCAGCAGATAACACTGTGACAGTACAAACAGCAGATAAGATAGCTGCACTAGTATGTTATCATAGACAACAGGTAGAGAACTCGATATCCAGCAAACAAACCTGCGACAATGCACAGGTCAAGTTTTGGATGCAGAACTTTTAACCAGTGACTGTTCAAGTACCTACCAGCTGGAGTCTGGAATAATGCTTTCATCTCATTCGGTCTCACCACACTAACCACCTCGACAGGAATATCTGCTGCCCTCTTCTTGTTCTTTTTGGACTTTGACGGTTTCTTGTTCTTCCTAATCCCCCTCTGACTGGTACCTGACTTGGAGGATGAGGTGTCTGACCCAGTTGATGCCTCGCTGTACCAGGTGGCTGATGACTGGCGCACAAGGCACGGGATCTCGTGAATATCCTTCACCTTGATGGAGAAAATGAACACACTAGAAACAGGTTTAAGTAGGTGTTACTCAAGCAAGGCCAATGTAGAATGCATGAGTATCTTATGACTACTGAAAAGATGATCTTCAACTTAACATACGTGCACCAAGTAAGCAGATGAAATAAGTCACAGCTGTGCACAGTATCTTGTGATGCATCCTGACAAATGGAAATCAAATAAAAATTTTGCATAAAAACAATTGTGCTACAACACCTTTATACCTGTTTTGTACAACAGATGCCTTCACACTTTCCAAAATGCAAGATATTATTACAGTAACTACAAACGTTGATAAATAGATGAATTATGGTAACTACAAACACTGATAAGACAGTTATATTACAAGAACTGCAAACATATCACAGTAACTATAAACATTGCTATATTACAGTAAATACAAACATTTATAGTTATATCACAGTAAATACAAACATTGAGAGTTATATCACAGTAAATAAAAAAATTGAGAGTTATATCACAGTAACTACAAACATTGAGAACTATTTTACAGAAACTACAAACATTTATAGTTAGATCACAGTAACTGCAAACATTTATAGTTATATCACAGTAACTGCAAAGATTTATAATTATATCACAGTAACTCTAAACACTGACATATAGTAAGTTTGCTCACCTTTCCTACTTCATCCTGTTTCTTACTGAACAGTCCACTAGAGAAGTCCACAAAGTTCTTAAGGTTCGACTCGTGAGGTATGTCAACCCATGACGATGATGAGGCAATCGTCTTCAGATCAGCATGAGGGTCACCACTACTTTCTTGTTCTTCATACTGGAAGTACGTGATACTACCAATTTGCATGTGAGGTGACAGTCCACGCATCTCTTCATTAGCCGGATGAAGATTATCGCTGATGTCTTTTTGCACGATGCCCGAAATGTCCAACTGAGATGGTCGCTTGTCCGTAGGTAAAGTCACACCCACAGGCAGGGTGGAGGTTTCTATTGCTGAAGATGTGTTCAATGAGGTGTCAATCACATCAGTCTGTATAGCAATGTCCAGTGACGGTTGACTTTTTAGTTTCTCTACAACACCATCATCCACATTATCAATGTTTATATTGCCAGCAGGGGGCTGTCCGAGCACACTCTTGCTCTCGTCCATATCCCCAAAAGAAGAGTTCTTGTTCTCTTCACTAGGATCATTAACTCTGTCTGAGCTGTCTTCGACCTTGTCAAAGTTAATGAGTATACCTTCATCACTAGCTTCAATGTCACTTGTCAAAGTACCATCACAGGAAGTATTCTGACACACACAGTCATCTTCCTGTAACAAAACAAAGTTACCATCAGGAATGTCCTACAGATCTCTTACTCCAGTGCATAGTTTTACTAAAGTATACAGAGCCATCACAGAAATTCATAAACACCCATTGTAAATTGTACTATGTGTATCTTCTATATGGTCTTGAACACAAACATACGTTCTTATTCCCTAGACATGAATATAGAAAGACATGTGTCTGCATGTGTGTGTGTGCGCGCACGTGTGTGTACATGTTATTCCCAACAACTACAACCTTGTGACCTACCTTCGCTATGGTGCCCCCTGGAGGTTGTTCGTCAACTGGAGAGTTTACATCGGAATGACTAAGGTCCTCTCCGTGATAGACTGCCGATTTCTGCATTGGAGGATTTTGCTCACTAGATGGGAATAGAAAGTATGAGAGGATACATAACAATGAAATACAAACAACCTAAATATGACAATTACTACTCATCAAGACAAACACATAACAGGGGGACACTGTAAAAATAAATAAGTAAAAAAGCAGTAGAAATGTGAATAATTGCCAAAAGATAACAATAAGAACTTCAAATTGATGTAACATTTAGTTATAGAATGCTGTAAAGACAATGGCTAGACATGGTTCACTGTCAGCACAAGTTTAAACATACAACAGCATAAATAAAAAACATGTTTTATTCATGCATCATGAAAAAATATGTTTCTTTGGTTCACCCTCATTTGTCCAATTGATTTAAAATCTGTATAGCTAATGACTCATTAATTTAATGACTCATTAATTTAATGACAATAAAGGACCAATCAGAGTAGCATTATTGAATTATTGCTATTATCCATTTCAGTGGTTAAATAGCTAGAAGTCAATGTCTGGGGGAAAACAGAGAATTTTTGTGGAATGTGATTTATCACTTGTTTGTCTAAATTTGAAAAAGCATCTACTATAGAATTATTGATCATGCAGTTTTAGTGTTTGGGTGTTGAAAATTCAAAATTAGTTCAAACAAATAACCTTTCGACAGGCTTCAAGCTCACAACCTCCAGGTATCAAATAGGTTAGAAGGACCTGGCTGCTTAAAAATTTTCAAATATCCGACACCACCAGCATTGAAAACAAGGCATCCTACCAAGTGTAAACAACATGTAATAGTTTTCCTGTTGTGTTTACAATGTACAGCATGATTGTGGGGACAAAATAGAGCACATGATTTTCTCTACGATAACATACAACCAAGCAAATTGTATCATTCCAGTTTAGAGTAGGCCATTTTCGGTAATTGGACACCTTCGCTATCACTCATCTTTAAATATCTTTTGAAATACTGTTTGTAGTCACGTGATAATGTCTTTTCTTAAAAAATGTAATTAATTTATCAGATATATAGCGACCACGACTTAACCCGCCCTGAACTTGGAAAATCACACTTTTTAAGAAAAACAATCACACCACTACAAATAGTAAGGCATTATTTTCATTTGCACAAGTTTCTGTGATCATCAAGGATTTGAAAAAATATATGGTTTCATGGGTTGATGAGTTGTATTTGAAGAAACTTAAAGGGTTAGTGTAACCCATGGTAGCAAAGGTATCCAATTATCTGAAGTATCTGTGCGGTTATACAAAGTAGTTAATTTCAAACATAACACACAGTTTACTTACTCAGGTAAACCTTTGACTCTCATGGCAGCAATATCATGATAGAGGGCAGCACTCATGATCATTTGCATAGGTGTGATCATGCCATAGGTGTCAGCACCATGCTCAATCACCAGGGGATCCATAACATCCGGATCAAACATGACTGCATTAGGTGTAACTAGAAGAACTCCACTGACCACGCCCTGCAGTCAAAACCAACAACAGTAGTGACAACTCAATAGTCAGTTGGTTTATAAGACCTTTTAAACTATCAGTGACTGTTGAAAGTTAAATGGCTTGCAAGAGGACCATTTTCTAAGTTGGTAATTGAGTTTACCAAAGACCTTTATCAAGAGGAGGAACATATGGTCAAACTGTGTTACAACAAATCTGGTTTATAACATTCCTGCTTGCTGGTAGTGCTCTATTGCACAATTCAACTATGCTGAACACAAGTTGATTTGCATACAGCGAATTTTGGTTGAAATAAAGGTTTTAGAAATGCTCTGGGAAGGTTCATTATAATCATTTTTTGATGACTGTAAACAAGAGACACTAACCATTCCATCTGTTATATGCTTGACACTGACTTTAATAAACCTCTCATAACACTCTTGGTCCAATTTCTTTGCCTCTTCCTCACTCAGGGGTTTTGGCGGTTCAATTTCTTTCGGCGACTTCCGTCCCTCATCCGAGCTGGATGACCTAAGACGTTCTGCATGTCCCGGATGAAGAGACGAACGAGGAGACAATGGTGGCACCTGGTCATCACTCTGTAACACCAAAATAGTTTAAAGTGTAATGTATGAAGGCTTCTGGAGCAAAGCAAACAAGGAACAAAACAATACGAATTTGTAAATTATGCTTTCCACTCATACTGTTTTCATTTCCATGAATTTTCCAGGCCATAATCTCATTTTCCACATGTTTTTGGCATGAAAAATAAGAAATTCAGTAGCAATTGCTGTTAACTGAATCCACAAACTCACAAGATGGCCCCCACAATGATTTTTATAATAATAACAAAATATAAAATTCTTAAGAAATTTTCCACAAGTTTTCTGTGTCTTCACTTTTTCATTGTGTCTTTCCCGTGCATGGAAATTAATTATAAAAGAGAGGAACCACTAAAAACAATTATCTATATCTAATTCTTTGTTCTAACAACAAATTTTCTGACAACTAACACATGTCTAGCCTCTGATGTTATCTGTACACATGAAGGTTTGTTTCATAAATACCATTTTGAATAAAGGCAGAACCCTTTCGAGGAGTTTTCCAGTAAAATTTGTCTGTCACTGCAGTTCTGAATATTTACCAAAGACTTAATAACTTACAGGATTAACTTGGCTGTCAGGAGGAGGACTGGTTGGACTATCTGCCTTGTAATCCTTGTCAGGTATGAACAATACCTGAGATCAAAAGAAATCTATGAGTATGTCATCAAAGGTGGACTGCAAAAAATATCTCTAGTCATTTTGCACCAACACAACAGGTTGTACACTAAATTACTGAGCTACAACAACTAATGTTGAAACTAGGGATCTAAGACAATACATTGCAGAAATAAACCATGTAAACACACAATTTTCAATCTCACAGACACAACATTCCAACAGTGACTCAACAGTCATGACCATAACGGGGGAACATTTCATTCTCAGCAGCAGAAAATCCAAAGAAATTTGGCAGAAACTCTTTCGGATTCCAAAGACAGAAGCCTTCCTCAGTGTGTTAAGTTGCCAATAGATGTTGCTGAGATTTAAAGCACCTTGGTCTCTGTTCATGCGATAGGCCAAACGTAAAGCTGAAAATTTCTGGTATTTTTTTGAATATTTGGAGGTTAAGAATGTAATTTTCAACTATAATCGAACTAACATCCTTATGAAGCTACTTAGAGACAATGATAACTAAGGAATGAAATAGCCCTTATTCTTCATGTGAGTGCGATGTTTACAAGCGGACAAAATGAGCTTCTTGCGTCTCGTAATCTACACGCTCACAGACNATACATTGCAGAAATAAACCATGTAAACACACAATTTCCAATTGAAGCTAGGGATCTAAGACAATACATTGCAGAAATAAACCATGTAAACACACAATTTCCAATTGAAGCTAGGGATCTAAGACAATACATTGCAGAAATAAACCATGTAAACACACAATTTCCAATTGAAGCTAGGGATCTAAGACAATACATTGCAGAAATAAACCATGTAAACACACAATTTCCAATTGAAGCTAGGGATCTAAGACAATACATTGCAGAAATAAACCATGTAAACACGCAATTTCCAATCCCACAGACACAACATTCCAACAGTGACTCAACAGTGATGACCATAACGGGGGAACATTTCATTCTTAGCAGCAAAAAATCCAAAGAAATTTGCCAGAAACTCTTTCGGATTCCAAAGACTGAAGCCTTCCTCAGTGTATTAAGTTGCCAAAAGATGTTGCTGAGATTTAAAGCACCTTGGTCTCTGTTCATGTGATTGGCCAAACGTAAAGCTGAAATTTTCTGGTATTTTTTTTGAATATTTGGAGGTTAAGAACGTAATTTTCAACTATAATCAAAGTAACATCCTTATGAAGCTACGTAGAGACAATGATAACTAAGGAATGAAATAGTCCTTATTCTTCATGTGAGTGTGATGTTTACAAGCGGACAAAATGAGCTTCTTGCGTCTTGTAATCTACACGCTCACAGACACAGTACACTGTGTTCAATACCCTACCTGACCAGAGAAGATTAGTTGACTCGTCAGGTGATTAATCTTCTTCAAAAATGAAGGTGTTGTGTCGTAACGAGCAGCAATGCTGGTCAGAGTGTCTCGCGGCCCCACCTGTTGAGAACTACCAGGATTACTAAAGATAAAGCTAAATGTCAGTTCACTCTCCTACATCACACTAGAGATCCTTTCAGGAAACCTAATTCAACTCTAAGGCCAGTCTTAGTATCTTTTTGTATCAGCTGTAATGCCTAATCAATACAGTCCTGGTTGACTAGAATATAACATAAATGAACTAGTGGAAAGCCTTTCGCGTTAACCATTGATCCATGAAACCTGACCAGTGTAATAGAACGAATATCAACAAGCACCAAATAGCATGTTCTGACTATTTAAGTGAAAGTGAGCTAGCACCAGCCATTGAACGATCTACAGATAGTACTATGATATGTGATACAGTGTTGAGAAACTGCGCTGCATTATGCAAACTTTGTTTTCCCACGATTTCTACAAGGACAAAAGTCGAGATTTTCAATCTAGCACATAATATAAACTTAGTTCATGGGAGCAAAAACAGACCAAGGCAACAATACCTGAACATAGAAGTGGCACAATTCCAATCATTACGCAGCCTTAAGTATAAATCAAGGGGCAATGAATGCTGATGAAATAAAACTTTGATGACAAGGCAGGAAATTCAGCTGTTACAAGTTTGCAGGGTATTGATGATGTGCAAGTTACGGTGAATAACAAAATCATATAACAACTCACACATATGTAGGGACTATATCTGCTACCTAAAACACCAAAATCCCCGGGATAACTGCTTTGTTGGCATAGAAAACAGATGATACGTACGGTATGTAGAAATGTGCCTGGTGGCTGAGAATGACGACGTTTCTTCTCCGTGCTTTCAGCACTTGTTTTACCTAAAACAGCATTCAATGAGACAGAATCCAGTTCTCCTGAATTCTAATCCGGGGAGGTTTTGTCGTGGTGCAGGTGGTTACGCATGTGCTGCTCAAATAGGCAGGGTTTCATCAATTTTAGTAAGGAAATGGATAGGAATTTGGCCGATTTTGGTATCGATGTGTGTCTATGTTACACCAAGGCATGTGGGCAGTGGCAGTTTGAAGAATAACATATTATTTACCAGCTTTGCTATTAAAATTGTCAAGGAGTACCTTATGGAATGTCCTTTTTCTGAAATTGGTCTTTTGTAAGGTATAGTCAAAATGGTTCACTCTTCGAATCAAGTATTGAAACGGCCTTATACAACTAAACTATCTATAACTGGACCTTTATAAGCTGGCCTATTAGCAACAAAACGAAAAAACTGTTTGCCTTGTAATCCTCTTCAGATAAATTGTGCAACCAAGAACCAAGAACCAAAAACAAAATCTCCACCTGAGCCACTTTTCTCAACCTCTCCACTAGATGTCAATGAAGTCTTCTCCAGCTGCAGCCGTACTTCTTCAGACAGGTTGTCCCAGTGTAGAGGGTTACTGATGCCATGTTCAGTGTCATCATTCTGAGAGGAGCTACCACTACAAATGTGCAAGACTGACAGTTAGCAAACTATGTAAAAAGAATCTCGCAAAGAAGCTTGTATGTATATTTGATTTGCTTGTAATTCATGGCGATATCTCCCAAAGTGTTGGGTGATCTTGCATTTCCGTGAAGTTCTCACATCCAGAGAACACATGCCAGACTGTTATCAGTTTTTATTACTTATGTGCATGTGGCAACAGTGAAATAAAGCCTAAAGTTACGATCACGATCAAGAGAACTGTGAATGCAGTTATGCTTTTTAATTTCAAGGCAACACATAATCGGCTTGAACAATAACAAGAGCAACACGGAGCGTTGAAATGCACCCGCTAATGCACCACAAATGGTGTGCTTCTAGGGTTATTTCTTTGTATCATAAAAATGGCCATTAGATGGCGCAAAATACGTTGAATCCATCCGAAAATGGGAACATGTCATTGCTTTTTTAATAGAAAACTATTTACCAAATTTCATAAAAATCTGTCAAGGAACTTCAGAAGTAAAAATTGAAAAAAATGAAATTGCCACAAGGCGGCACAGCGTTCGTTGGATTCGTCTGAAAGTTGTCACCATCTATTGTTAACTTCATATAAATTCACTTACTAAATGCAGAGGGTTTAGTAGATATAGCTATGGGCGCAAAACAAAACTCCTACTAGGAGGTGCCACAGTAGTCAGTCGTCATCGTCAACCGTCCTCTTCACCCCGAGAACATGTACACCAATTTTCAAAATCGTCCTTAGAATTGTTTGGTTGATAGAGGGGCGGACGCCAAAAAACTAACTCGAAAACAACAAAAATGCCTGAGGTAGTGCAAAATACCTTGAATCATTCGAAAACGGGAAGATAGCGTCATCTCACCAATAGATGACTATATTTCCAAATTTTATGAAAATCCATTGAGGACCTTTGAAGATATAGAGGTAAACATAAAAAACTAAAATTGCCACTAGGGGGCACACCGGTAGCCAGATCCATCAAAAGTCGTCGTCGTCTGTTGTCAATTTGATAGTTACACTTGCTGACTTCAGTAATAAAAGATCCTGCTGAAGGGTTTATGAGATACAGCCATGGGCGCCAAAAAAACTGCCATTAGGAGGCGCCACAGTAGTCGAAGTCGTCAGAAAATCATCGTCACCCGTCCTCTTCATAGTACATATATGCCAATTTTCACAATCATCCTTCAAGCCGTTTGGTTGATAGAGGGGCGGAAACAGCAAAAATGGCCAATAAGTGGCGTAAAATACCTCATATCCATCCGAAAACAGTAGGATAGCGTTATCTCACTAACAGATACCTATATGTCAAATTTTATGAAAACTGCCACAAGGGGGCATACCGGTAGTCGGATCCGTCCGAAAATTTGCCAGAACAGATGTGCAAAATTTCATGAACATACGTCAAAGGATTTTGGAGATAGAGTAGTGGATGCCGGACGGACACTGGACGGACGCCGGACGGACGCCGGACGGACGCTGGGATGGCAGCATAATGCGTCCACATACAAATATGTGGGTGCATAAAAATACCTTAAACCTGCTAACATAAAACCTAAGCAATGTAAAAAGGTAGGAAATGTAAAGAAATGGAAAAGATCAAACAATTAAGTTTCACAACAGCTTCAGTTACAGCTTACCTTGATATATAGGAAGTAAAGCTTGGGGTCTTCTTCGTTAGGTGTGCTCCAGTAGATGTCATCTTGCCCCTGGCTGAGTGCAACCCTTTACCTATGGCCCTGTAACAACACTTAACACTTAACACTGTTGAACTGAGGACATGGAATATGCTAAATTCTAGCCAAAGCAAAAAAGTGAGCATTCTAAAAACACCATAGATTTGCAAAACTGATGCCAACGAAATATTTGTAACTAAACGGATGAAGTGTTCCACCATGCACTGTCCACTGCTGCATCAAAGAATATGGCACATCTGTGCTATATTAGAACACTTTGTCAGACAGGTCCAAGTGTATCAGCTGTTTTGACAACAGAAAGCTACTGTGACACTAAATTGGTTAGTCAATACCTAAGACAACAAACTAGTTCTCAATCAATCCATTTCATGGAGACTTCTCTCCACAGGAGGATTTCTTAGACATTTAGTTTTCTGATCCTCTTGTCGACATCTGGGATGGGTACATCATAACTTGATGATACTTTGGGTCTATGTCAATTTCCCAATAGCCCAAAGAACTGTGTTGGTCTCCATTATCCCAGTCCATTTCTTAGAAAATGGTCAATAGAACTCTATATCAAGGCTAACACACACAACAAATTCCAGTCATAACTAACTAGCTACATGTCTCAAGTCTAATAGGCCAACAACCCCTTGGGCTAAGACACTGTACCACACCGTGTGTTCCTGATAAAAGTGGCAGTACAACCTTGAGTCCTAGGCACTTACAGTATATGACAGACTGTATATTCACCAGTAGGTGCTAATGAATAACTAGGATGCTGTTTTTAACATCTGAATAGATTGAAAGCAGAAAGAAGGTCCCATGTGACTACCTAAATGAATGTATTTCTACAGGTAAGACATGTCAAACTAACACCACCTACCTCATTTAAAGTCGCTCACTGACACCTTGCATCAGGTCAACATGTGATTTTAACTACAGTATGTAAGGACAATGTGCAATATGGCTTGGTTCAAGAAAAGACAGTGAACCACTAAGAGAACAGAACATCATTGATGACTTGATGACAGAACTTTCAACTCACTTGCAACTGAATGCAGAATGTAGCCTTACCATTTTCTTCATAGTAGGTTGCAAAGATAATCAGCAAGTGCAACCAATGACCACAAATGCTGGAATTAGCTTCATGGATGTCCAATTTCATTGATCACTTAGTGACTGCACACAAGGAGTTTATTTTTCGTTACGCAAGGGAGATGTTCATATGAAATCAACTTGCAAGTATGAGTCTAGTTGCAGACACTCATTCACACACAAGGAATCTCAATTCAAGAATTCAAAGTACCAAACAAATATAATGGATGTTGCTAACTCACTTGTTTACCATTGGCCAAAACTAAATAAAGAAAACTAAAGTCAACCATGTGCACTATAATCCTGTCCACACAAACACATACCAAGAACAACTTCCACTAGTGCAACTTGCCCCACTCTGAAGTGGAGCGTCCCCACACATAATTACTAGGGTAGGACGGAAGATGCCGCTCTGTGTGTGACAATGAACAGTTGATGCAAATACGAGCCAAAAGAAAACCTGTCTTTAGGTAACTACAGCTGATAATTACTCCTGCCTTGTCCTGAGTTTGCAGCAACACAGTGATTAAAAGTTGTGCACGTTACCCAAGAACAAGTTCATTAGGGCAATCTTTTGCCAACAGGATTTGCACAGAGAAGGCATGCACTGTTTACCCCCGGAGTACCCTGCGAATTCCTAGGCACATCAGAGGCTTGATGGTGCTGTCACGCATTGAAGTGAGCTAGTTGCTATTCATGGGCTTAGATGGACATGTTGGATGAGGTACCATTGTGGTCGTAAACCAGCATGCCTGTTTAGCGTACGAGTTTCAAAGTCAAAAAGTGAACAAGTAAGGCAAAAGATCAACACGACTGTTTTTAAAATTGAAAAATAGTAGCTATCTTAGAATGTTTAAATTGGATGCATTATTAGAGAAATTAGCGAATAGGGTTTTCTTCAGCATCATGGCTAAGCCACGAGCATTAACTTGTGAATCAATTAGAACAAGTTAGTCACAGTCTGGCTCAGGCTCACTTAGGCATTGGGGTAACAAAACCCCAAATGTTAGCGTACGAGTTGTCTCAAGTACTCTACCTTGATAAGGTGGAGTAAGAAGTCACAGGTGGAACAAGATGCACTAGTTTAAATAGCATCCCAACAGCCCTCAAACCTTAGCGACAACTCGTTCCACAAGTAACTTGTTCTAAAGTAAGTCTGTTTGGACAGAGCTTATGTCAGTTGTTTGAAATTACTTGGGTTGGCTTTCTGGGTACGATGTCACAAGGCCTCATTCAAGAGCGTCTATTTATACATTCTGCTGATCAGGGCACAGGGTCTAATATTTCATACTCAAAACTGAGCTTAACATTATTTATAATATTTTCCGCACTGTTTTAATACAAATTCCAGATAAATGTCTATTATTCTAAGCCTGAATACATTATGGTTTATGCAGATGAGTTTCAATTCCAAATTTGCACTCAATCACCCCTAGATTTGAGTGACAAAATCTAGTAAAAATTCAAAATTTCAAGTTCAGACACAAATTAATAGTTTAATTCTGGGGTCGTTGAGTGTAAATTAGAACTATACACAGACATGGGCCCAAACCATAATATACTCCATCACATAATTAGAATTATACACAGACATGGGCCCAAACCATAATATACTCCATCACATAATTACAGACAATGGCTAACCTTTAAAAGGTAAACATGAAAAAAATCTTGTGAAAATCTTTACAATGGGTGCTGATTTGAAAACAAAACTTATCATGCTTCATGTAATCTAACACTTCACAACTAAAAATTTTCCTTGCACAAAAAACATCGGCAGTCATATACAGGTCTTACGTCACAGCAGATTGGTTGTATTTGTCATTCAGAACCTTAGCTCATTTTAATTGCAAGCATTTAACAAGCAGGTCAAACCTACACCACTAATTGTAAACAGTGCGTTGGTTAAGTGCAAGTCAGAGTGACATATACCCAAGGCCTACCACAAGGCCTTCATCTAGAGGGCATCCAACTGGACATACCATGACTGAATTTATTTGGATGCCCTGTTCAGCAATTGTAAGCCAGTCCAAAATAGTTAAGATATGATGCAAGATATGATAACATTTATTGCAGACCAATGTTTCCTTTTGTAACACACCACACTGTCATAGCTACTTGACTTAGGGATCATAAAAATGCAGTTATGTGTCGTTGGGTTATGGAAGCCCTGAGAAATTGGAAATGGTACCCATTTTGGACACCCTAATTTTGAAATTCTAGATGAGCCCCTGTATGAGACTACCAGGTGATGTCAGCTTTAAATTACGAGCCCACTGGAAAGGTCTGTCCTGGAATAAAACAACACAACTATCGTTCCATAGTCACCAACATTGTAACACACACTTGTCCAGCTTCTTCTATATACAGATGTAGTGGTAACTATTTCATATTCCAAATATTATGTAATTGTAACACAAGCAAACTTTTATTACATTCTGAGTTACAATGCTGATACCAAGAAATTGGCAAAAAGAACAAATAACAGTGCTGAATGTTCTTCCTTTGCTTATCAACTGAGGAGTGCCTGACATTTTGAAAAGTAGGTCAGTCACGCAATGTATATTAATTTCAACCTGCACTAAAAGGTTCAATCCAGGAAGAGCCCAGCATACAGACATAGCCTCGGGCCACAGAAACCTGGTGGGAGGGCACACATAAAGAATATTTACTGTTGTCCATTATAAGTGATTAAACAAATGATTTCTACAACATGGAACTGAATATTCGTGAAAAGAACAGATTACATTCTTTTATAACAGGTATGCTTCATTACAACAATGAACAAAGCAGAACATTGCATTTTAGAAATTTGGTTGACAAATCTGTCAAGTAGCAGACAGAATGGGCTGTCTGACTAAACCACACTAACCATGAACATGACAAAAAATGTTAAGGTTGCCAATGCTGTGCCTGTGATTGGCTAATATTGTTTTCATTGTCAAAAAGTAACGAACAAAAACCCTCCCAACATCAGCTGTAGCTGACAATCACAGCATCAGATAGGTTACAAGGCCATAACTATGAGACACTCAACTTCGTCCAAATATAGATAATTTTACAAAGTAAAGTTCACAAGTACCTAAAACGTCACAATTAAATAAGGGCTGAGGTGCACACATTATAATCAGGGATGACAGGACCAGTTGATCTTCATGGGTCGTTTGAAACACAAATATTTCTATTAGCCAAGAACATCAATTTACAACATTGTGTCCAGCAATACATTTACATACACAAGGATATGAAATGCAAACAACACCTTCAATGTGAAATAACATAAACAAGTCAACATTTAGGCCCTTTTACTAAAAATTTGTGATTTATGATCTCTTTAACATAACTTAAAAATTAACCCAGTGTTTCACAACCAAAAGTTAACATTTACATTTGTTCCCACAGGTGTAAATCAGGCTCGTGACCAAAAAGGTTGTTCTTATGTGAAACAAGACCCTGGTATAAATTTTATCAAAAGCCATCAGTTTATAGCCACAACTAAGAAGGTCATAGGTACACTACTGCGAAGGCGACTGTATTTTAGAGAGCAAAGCATTGCTCACTGCTCACCCTCAAGTTGAACTCCCAATTTCATAAATTATGTAAATTAACTGTTTGCTAAAACAATTAAAGATAAAACCCGTTTTAGCCAAGACCTGGGTGGAGTTCATTAGGCTGCGAAATAGTAGGTTACACTTACAGCAAGAAAACTTTGCTTATGGAACAGAAACAAGTGAATTCAATGCCTTAATTCATGAATTCTATCCCATATTTCAGCACTCTCCAGGCATATAGGTTATGGTGAAATGAGGATCCTGGTCTTGCAGGTTGGGCTGTCCCTTGAATGATACTAATTAGTGAAGTGTCATTAAAGAACCTTAAGCTTTCAGCTCTAACCAAGGTAATGAAGTTAGAGCAGTGATTGCTTGTCACACCACAACACAGGAATGGGTCAGCTGTTGGATCAATATACACTACTGCCGGTCAATATCTCACCTGCTCTTCAACACACCAACCGAATGTCTAGTCTCATCCTGGTGAGCTAACATTTTTTCATTAAAACAATTACTGATACATTCTTGCAAAGACTTTGTGAACGATACAACACATATCTGCATATAATCTAACAAATTAGCTTGCTACCTTTATCATAACATACTACAGTAAAACTAACAAATATCTGTGTTATCAAAAAAAAGCACATTTCAAAAATCCTTTCGATGCCACAGTAATAATGCACAATGAGAGAATGAACAACAATGACTTTTCGAGCCTAAAACTCAAAAATCATAAAACCATGCAGCTGACTAGTACAATACCCAAATACCGTGGAATCATAAGTTAATTCTTACTCCATAGCTGCTTTCCACCGTGTCCTTGGGCTTATATTGTTGATCACATCCATGTTTATTTCTCAAGAGCCTGACAATGACAGTAAATGTTAACTTGATAAGCACAATTAATTCAACACAGGCATCAACAGAAGTCAGGAAAGGAAATACCACAGGTTTGTGGATAGACTAATGTCAACCAGCAATCAAGAACTAGCCTAGACATCTACTTGACTTGACCAAAAGGATAGTTAGAAGAAGTAAATTAAGAAGTATTGATTTACTGTGGTTCGCCCTCCGACAGTATCGAAGCCTTTTGACACTACTTCAACTCTAGTGGAAAATGCAGGTTTTTATGACCTTAGGTCATATTAGAACAAAATCTTTTGTTCAAAATTTATGGATTTGATACATCAAGCATTAACATAAGGTTATGTAGCGCTCTTACAAAAATGACCAAATTTGTAACACCACATCCCAGAAATGGCTGGTTGGTTTCATCTGAAACTTTCCAATGGTTTTGTGGATGTTTGACTAAATATGCAGACTCATGCATAAGGTCTTAAATAACCTTAAAAACAAAATTAATTTGCAACAAAGAGCAAAATATGTGAAGTCATAAAACAATAACTTAAACATTTAAGTTTCACTTGTACCTGTGTGAATCAAAAATAGGACAGATGAATAGACACCCTCCCACCAATAGCATGTTGGCCGAAACCTCACGGAATCACCTGTACAGAGGTTTCAAGCACAATTGAAATGAAACAGGAAGTTGTTAAGACAAAAACCCAGCAACATTGAACTTGAGTTAACAAGGAGTGTAGCAAGTGGACAAGCCCTGAGGAATGATAAGAGACTACACACCCACATTATAGATTGTGTTATGCACACTTTAAAGATTCCACCAGTGTTTATTAAACTTCCTCAGCAAACCCTGACCCCATCAGCACAATAGATAACTAGACTAGTACCAGCAGAGACTAGATGCTACGATCTATACCAGCTAATGATTGGTCATAGAAATGACGTCGAATAATTTAGCAACGAATGCTGGCCCTCCCAACAAGGGCACTGAATGGTTCCCTTATCACAGCAATTTGTTTACTTTTAATTTAATGTTGATGTCTGCTGGGTAACGCTAATCATTTACAATTTCACTGTCCGCAGTAATATGTTAGTTCCTAGTAAATGTGCAGCGCTACTGCGACACCTATCAGGCTAGTCAACTCACGTGACTTTCCAAATAATGAAATCAACACAGCTAGTAACTTGACTGTATTTTCTGACTGCACCAAGCTGACTGTGCTGGAGGCTGGAACATGGCTAAACATATAAGCCATTGATGCTGGATCTAAAACTTTTTCCAAGGATTGTATCACAGCACATGGAAACTCTGTGACTAAAAAATTAGCGACACTTTAAAAAACATCTACTAAGATTTGGGCACATGAATGCAAATAATTCTGTCTACTGCAGATAATGAATAGCAATGGCTAGAAGTCAAAGCCAAATCTTTCACAGTTTGCCAAACTTGTGGATTGCAAATCAGCATAAAACAGTTAACTTTTATGAAACAAAATTGGGTCTTTTTTATCTTTCCATACATTCTGACATTGTGGTGAATGCCAAAAGGTTGTCAAAGCAATGTCTGGTGGATGGTACTGGTAGCTATGACATAAAAGATAAGAAATATGATAAATAGACAATGCATTCATTCGGTGTTAAGTACTTATTTTTTGAAAAAAAGTGAAAACAAAATTTCACCTGTCCCTCATATTGTATTCTAAATTAGCCAGATTATATCATAACACAAATTACCCCAAACAAATGCCCAGAAATTAAAAGCTAAAACTAACCATGGCAGTATAAATCCTTGAACACAAAATATAAAAATAGTGATTTTTCATGCACTAGAAAAGAATTGGGATGACCACATTTTTAGAAATAGCAAGTATCAGAAGACCACCCCAATGTGGATATTGGTTAGAAATACTGACCAACCATTAAAGGAGAATGCCACCCGATTTAATTAGTCTTTTTTGCCGTCGTAATCGGTCTATATCCACATCGCCTCGCATACGGTCGACGTTACCTTGCCAAGAGGTGTCGCGTTAACCTGTGAGGAAGGTGAGAAACGATGCTAGCGACGTCAGTGGTTCATATGCAGAATGAATGCCGCTATGTTTCGGTGCATCGTTCCCGCTTGTCCGAACTAAGCAGCTGCGAGGAAAGCGAGTACATCGTTTTTTTACTTCCTCGAGAGTCCGAAATGCTTAGGAAGTGGCTCATGGTAGTGAAGAATGAAATGTATGCTTTAAATAGCAAGTATGAGGCCGTGAAACATCTCTGTGTCTGTGGCCTGTAGACGTCGACAGTGCCTGACGAATGCCGGCTTACCAAATAACTCCATACGTTCCGTTGTCTGAGCTTGTTCACGGCGCATCTCTAGTATTTCTTCATCACTGTGTTCCTGTTCGAATTGATAGCCTGTAAAACTTAACATTCCACCCGCGAAGTCGGGACTGATGAGCTCTAGCTCGTCCTAAGTCGGGATTGCGAGTTGCCATGTTGGCGTTTATTGCTGAGCGTTCTGTTTCAAAATGAATTATTCTCACCAAAACCAATACTTACATAAAACTGAAACAAAGTCTGTCTCATGCAATTTGTAATGCCTTTGGAGTGTTCGTAAGTGCAAATGATTTGAGAAGCCAGCAATGAATAAATCACTGCGTTACCGGGTTTAGGCAGTGCAATAAAACTAATTGACGGGACACCGAGGCCGTGTGAGCTCATGCTAATTTAGTGTTTGCTGGCAGAAACTGTTGTGAAACAACTCGATTTCCATCCCATGGCCAGGTGTTAGGGGAATCTTTATTTACATTTATATTACTCAAATAATGATTGTCAATGTACAACTTCGGCCCTGACGGTGCTGTGGCCAAAGCGGAACCGGCTGAATTCGCGGCCCGCCCGACGAGTAAGTAGTTTCGTTGCTAATTCACCAACATAATCACATGCACATTACTTTGGCTCACTAGTAATAATAGCATTTTCTTAATTGGAAGTTTTGTTTCCACTGAACTTTGGCTGGTTTATGTTCGTGATGTCTGATCAGTTTCCGAGCCACTGGCCTCGATAACGAGTCAGTCCGGCTGACCGCGACGGGCCTGATCGGGCTCCGAGCCACTGGCCAGGATAACAAGCGTTTTGTGTTTAGAACTCAAAAAATCACAAGTCTAAACAACACAGATCTAGGTTCTCCTGTCTGTATCTCACGGAAAATACTTCGAAATTATCTCCGAAGAGACCCCAAACACCTGCTACGGACCTTATTGGCCTGCCAAACTTTGTAAGCTACGGTGTCCAAATACCAATAAATCCGTCATAGCGAAATAAAACAAAACTTTTTTATAAGAGCTTGGTGTATTTTTAAGGGTTTTACATCGAAGTTCGATGATTTATTGGTGTTAAACGATGACTTCAAGCAATAAGCCGACTCCAGTAACTCGTGTTGAGTGCTGAGCAGACTGCGTGTGAAACCGATGACGTCATTGGATAATTTCAACACCTCCGTCTGGCGTCAGGTGTTAGGTAACGTAACCGTACGTGTCGTTATGGAGTAGAACTACTCGATCTAAATTGATACAAATTAGGTTGTTTTTTGGGTGGTACGCTCCTTTAATTTCTTATTCTAGATCAGGGCAAAAGACTTCTTCTCGTCACCCTTCTTAAAAGTGTAGTAGACGTGACAGCACAGCAAGAAATTTTACAGTGAATATTCACATCAGTGTATTTCATGACCTGGAACTCTTTTAAGACTTCCACATCACAGAAATCCTGCAAGCTAACAGGTTTTTCTCACTTTTTCTTCGAGCAGTCCCTATTTCAGTTCCCAAAATCGTGAAATCAAAATTTTCATTTTTTAACCAGGCCGAAGGTCAGAAGTTGCGATCCTACCGGCGAACTTTGAAAGCTGAAGTTCCCACCCTTTGCGTACGTGCTGCCGGGAACCAGCTGTGCATTTGCCGTGTTGTTAAACATTAAAATGTCAAATATGTGCACAAAGACTTTTAAATGTCATATCAACAGCATTTATTTTTATCAAATACAAACAATAATTCATTGAAATACAAACAGTTTCAAGTAACGCCAATTAAAGACAAGTATATAAGTGGTGGCATTTTGGAAACGAACATTTGACTGACAAGACCGCAATGGCTCACCTTTGGCCTATTTAAAAATTATTGAGGTTATGAAGTCACATCACCTAGCGAGCGCGTTAAATGTTGGAGCGTGCGCAGTACAAATATTTTGATTTCATGATTTTGGGAACTGAAATAGGGACTGCTCGAAGAAAAAGTTTCATAACGGGAGTACTTGTTCGAGTTGGAAGAACTTAAACACATCGACAACCTCCTAAGGTGTTCCTCTATGCGCAAAAGGTATTTATAACAACATGACTTTGATGGTTTAGTCGGTGCAAGGCATAATTCGCCGAAAAGCTTCCGGCGTACAGAGCGCCTATAGCCTCTACATCGCCTCTGGTTCGGGCCAACAGAGGCGATGGTCATTGCCTATATCCTAGATTGAGTAGACGAAAGCTTGCCAGCCAACTGCAAGCACAAAGGACACTGCAACCACAGGTACTCTCATTAGCTGTTCGACGTTACAACTATAGTATCATTGATGAGCGGCTAAGGTGCTGCGCTGTAACTGCATGCAAAGCTGGCACTAGTCGGATATAACAGACAGTGATTTAGAGAACTAGTTTCATCCACTAAATAACGACCCTAAATAACAGGGTCGTTATTTAGTGATTGTCTGGTTCTCTAAATCAGGGTAAATAGACAGCGACCACAGTCTCTAGTCAGCTAATGTGATGTCACACCGCCCGCCGAGCAGTGTTAAAAATGGCAGAGTTTCTGAATTCGGGAACTGAACGAGGGACTGCTCGAAGAAAATGTTTGATAAAGGGAGTATTCCTGCGAGTTGGAAGGAATTAAAAAATATATCGACGTCATCTTAGGGTATCCCTCTATGCAAAAGGTATTTATAACAACGTGACTTTGATGTTTTAGTCACTGTGAGGCATAATTCATCGAAAAGCTTAAGGCGTATGAAACTCCTACCCGAGCTACACCGTCTCTAGTCAGCTGGTCACTGTGAGTGTGAGTAGTGCCGTAAGGCGCAAAGCTTGTCGAAGGCGATGAAGGAGAATGCTATAACACATTAACAGAACATGAAAAGCTTCAAACGACAGATTAACGAAACCCTAAAAATATAGAAAGCTATAATTTACCTTGCAAACTATTGGGTGCATATGTGGTGGAAATAGCTTGTTTTTGTTTAGTCGTCGACTTCCTCATTTCTCCAGTGCGTCTGCGCCATATTGATTCTTAATGAGAATCAGGGGCGATAACTCATTGCAATGTCTATAGATGGCGCGACAACGCTTTGTCTTACTTTAAACGTCAAGCGTGATCAGGCATTACGCGCATACCCGATGATCCATGTATTGCGTTTTTTTCAAAGAACAGTTCATAGTGTCGTGCATATGAGCGCATGCACAGGTCAGTGTCCTTTGTACGGGTACTTATCATGTGATATAGGCGGGGGTACATGCTCGCACCCAGGGGGCCCAGGGTGCTCTCGAACGAGCCCCCATTTGGCAAAGTGGGCAAAAAGGTCCGCCTGAGAGAAACAGAAAGTCCGAGAAAACCAGACAAAATTCCACTAAAAGGCAGGAATTTGGCGAATGCACAATTCGTAGCTCTGAACGAAATCTGTTTACCTGTTTTTTTAGTACTCCGTTTTATTTTTAGTAAAAGGTCCACATTCTCAAAAATTCGAGCCTCCCTATATTTTAGGCTGGGTGCGCGCATGGGGTACTCGACTACAATTTTGGACTGCGCGCGGAGCCCGCGGGTGCAACTGAAATCTACCAAACTCATCGCCAGTATGCTCAAAAGGTAAATTCCTTTCACCACGTTTTTCTGACTGAGTTGTTAAGCCTGAAACAAGAAGAGATATTCAGTGTTCAGTTAGAAATTAGTTCATCTTTTGCCACCAAAGTTTTGTTTTTAAAATATTGAACATATGAAACCCATTTCCCCTTGGTTTTAGATTAGAAAAAGGAACCTCCTATAGGGTTTTTAATTCCTAAAGTGAACCCTTCTGTAGGAAATCAGTAAATCGTTAAAAGATACCATTTCGTAGAGAATTTTGTCGGGAATGGCATTTTTTTCTGCGGGAAACCGAGGAAGTGAAAAGTCATGAATGTGAAGGACGCTGATTATCAGATGGTATTGCACGGGTGTTAACATTACTTTTCAGCATAGTGTTACTCATACGGTTAGCGTATAGGCGCATGGGTCTAATTCCGGACATGGGCGCAACTTCAAAGATGGCTGCTTGGGCCTAAATACACTCGTACTCGTTAAAACTATTCCAATGAAAGTTACAAATTCAGTTGGAGTTATGCGTTATGATTTGTGCAACAATAATGTTGTAACATTTCCTTACTAAATTTGGCCAGTCAGTCCCTAAATGTTAGGTTCCATCAAATTGTATTACTCAAGGGTTTTGGAGCTCTTGCATTACGCCTTACTGTGAAAGCCAGCAAATATTTTTTGGTGAATCACATTATGATACAATGTTTAGAATGTTACTATGGTATGTATGTTGTAGACTTTGTGCTTTGTTGTTAGAAACTTGTAATGAAATAAAAAATATAACGTCTTAGACTTGACAGGACATTGACGGGAATACGTTTGTACTGGGAGAAACTGAATTTTTAAAGTAGTCTAAAAAGTTCGCTCTCAGCAGAATGCTCTCTCATGGCATCATAAATTATCTATAAATCACACGCTGTAGTATTGCAAATCCTCCTTGAGACTCAGATTCACCGATTCGTTGCATGTATATTGCCTTTCCTGCTTATCAAATTTATTAAGAAAGTTATTTGGTCAAAGGAGTGATTATCCAATTATTGAACGTTAAAAGGCGCAATTTTCGAAGAACAGCGCATCGAGCCAATTAGATTCAATTTGGATCCAGCGGTGGAAAGAGGGACGGGGGACGTGAAATTGTCAATCATGACATTCTCCTCATTGTCTGAGGTGTATATTTCACTCCTGCCATTAGGTGTATGGCGCCACCGTCTGAGTTTGAGTAGTTCGGGAGCTGGTTCTTGACTAATAGTGAGAATGAGGCCCTGATGATAGCGCAATTAGGTGAAGCACTTGTCAGCTCCTCTTCTCGTCAATATCCGGTGTTATTTACACAAAGAAACCAAACTATTGTTTTAGCAATCTTGGTTACCTGTTCGCTTTAGACATCAAAGCGCCCTTGGATGCTTTGAACACCTGAACAATTAATTTAATTACAAAGTCTCGGTTCAAGGTAATTATGGTATTGCTGTTGCAGAAATTAACAAGGGGGTTTAACTTGCGTTGACAAACAGTTTGTCCAAATAAATCACACTTTCAACGGAAACGCATGGAAGGCTTTTGAAAAGTTTCCTAAATTTCGGAATGCAGCAATTAGTCAAGGTTGGAAGAAATATGCCACGTAGGCAAGCACTAGTCCAGAAACTGAACTTCAAAATTATAAAATTAATGAAGAACATACGTGTCCGGAAATCTATGGATTCAAATAATCATTATCAAATAGTTGACTCATGCCAATTAGTAAAGCGTTTCAACAACGAAAATGTTTAAGTTAGATTATCAACATTACCGTACCTATGTTGTATTCGGATAGGGCAATGCACTGCACACATAGTCGATATGGCAGACTGAAACTCTGCTAAGGAAGGTACATACAGGAATATTCGGACTTTTCATTGTGTGCGTGTGTGGGGGAAGGGNGCAGGGGAGTATGTTTAAAAAATCAGTTGTCCGAATTTCAACTTTATCAATTGACTGAAACTTCAAATTCTTAAAAATGTTCTTGTAATAGACTTTCTATTGTTTACAACTTACACAGAAGTATCACAACGAAAATAGGAACCAAAACCAAAAAATTCACGTACTACCGTACGATTTCGAATTTTCTGGTTACTACTGACTAGCGAGACTTTTTTCAGCTTCAGTAGATGACAGTTGAAGACATGCTCCTGTGCGTCTAATGTGTGGTATCCAGGGATGATGCTGGATAAATATCATATACCAAGATATTAACAGTAAGTTGTGAAATTTTATTGCAGAGAGAAAATATCTCTACTTAATGAGGCAGAAATGTGTTATTCTTGTGGCGGTCTTCAGAACCTTGCACCGATTATCACACAAAGGTTCATGTGGGACCTCTTCCAAATTAGGGATATTTCATGTAGTTCAAGATCTGGTGATTCTTTCTGTGCATTTTGCAAGCACCACCAGATGCGGATAACTGTGATCTTCGGTGCCAAGCTCTGGAACTTTCTACCGAGGGCGCTGGATGATGTGGAGTTTTATTTAGTGGTTTCAAAATCACCCAGTCTTTGTAGATCGGCATAGACTGCACATGCAGTTGCTGTCGGAAGGTATTATACATATTACATTTCGTGTCCTCATCTGGCCCCTCCGCGTATCTCTCGGAGTTTTTATCATTCTCAGTGTTTTTTTAAATTATGGGTTTTATAATTTAAATGTCAGTGGTATTAGTCTTCTACTAGTGTTTTTCCTGTTTTCAAAAGCTCAAGTCGAATGATTTATCTGTCTATCTAAGTCAAGATGTCCTTCTTCCTCGGGGTTTAGAATATGTCTCCCCAAGAAATTTTCAATATTTATGTGTGGAGGTTATAGTTTCAGAATTAGCAATAAGCACTTTGAGCGTGACATTATTAAAATGTGCAAAGTTTGCAAGACATGCCTGTACGGTCTTCGCAGATACTTCATCGGCGGAAGCAAAATGAAGCAACAACAGCAGCGTGATGCGTGAGGAAACTTATATTGAATACAGTAACTAGGACCGGTAGCGGACCGGGGGGGGAGGTTCGATCGGAATCGGTGTTACCTGTTTTTTTAGTCCACCTATAGTTTCCTAAACAAAAGGTCTACATCCCCCGCCCCCCAAAGCTTTCGGGCCGCCACGTGCACGTACAACCGCGCTTTGCCCAATTCTCCGAGGCAACATGTTACGGTATCCTAGGTCCACCACTGTACTTACACCGGAAAATCTGACCTACACAACGGCGTATTGCAAGAATTGTCCTTCTACAAAAAATGATGGTTTTCGTTTCCAAAAGAAATATCATTTTCAGTTGTATGTGTAAAAAACTATCATAACATAATTGCCCATACTTTTGGCGTTTAATCGATATTGAATTTCTAGACACGCGCACGCGGTATTTTGCATGAAAATGCAAAGCGACCATCTGGGCCAGTTGAAAAGTCAGTAAAATCTACTTCCCTGCTTGACTGAGCAGGAATGTTTGGCACATCTACTATTCTGAATTTGTTCGTTTATCCTACACGTTATGCATGGCAACAAGTATTATCTGCCTGTCATCAACTTGTCACGGGTACGGTCATTGGGGATACGCTAGTGCATAAACCCCTCCCCAGACCAGCAGAAGGCGCAGAACACCACGACTATGTTGCCACTGAGTAAGCATCTGGTTCGACGACACACGGCAAGACTCTTGTTGTGGCTTTTGGCCATTAGCAACACGGCCCTTATATGATGCCAGCCGCGCCGCAGTCGACTATCATCGATTAAGTCTGCCAATATGAGAGGAAGTATGGTCAGTGATTCGTCGACGAGCCCAACATTAACATCAGCCTAGTATAGGAACCAGTGATTTACTGGGTTCTTAGACGAGTATAGGCAGCGGGGTTGGTTATATGTGTATGAACCAGCAACCTGCACGGCGTGGCCAGGTGCGAAAGACCACACCACAGTATGGGTGGCGTGATAGGAAGACAGCCCAGTTCAGTAGTGGCCGATGTCGCATGATATACTGGCGTGCGTTCAGTAGACGCTAGGACCTACGCTAGGACCTAGCTAAAACCTAGTTCAAGTCACGTGTTCTAATTTAAAATGCACGGCAATATCTCACGTAATCTCGCGAAGTCTTGCTTTTTAGTGAGGTCCTCCTGAACGGGAGGCTGTACTCGTGAAATAATTGTACCCGGTCGACTTTGCACATGCGCAGATTTGACATTATAGAACGCTGCCGAAAATAGCGTACCAGGCTAGTTAGGCTTTACTGAATTGGACAAGCCCATTACAATACTTTCTTGACAGGCATTTTTATTAAGATTTAACAACTTTCATAAAAGGTATACTGAATATCCTTTGTATTTGGTAGGAACACTGTTGACAGTAAACCCATGGTCGACAAGTTCTTTGTTCCCGGTGCGTTTAAGTTCCATGACGTCCCTTATCATGGAAAACAGTTAACGAGTCCTGCTCATTTATTATTAAATTTATAACGGTTTTCATCACTGTTAATTTCATAATGGAACTAGAGCTAAGTGGTTGTTATTTTTAACGTATTTAGTAGGGCTACGAATGATATTGGTCAACAGGCCTACTGACTGAATATTCTCAGCACATTCCCGAATAAACAGAAACTAAAGTGACCTCAAGTACACGCAAAAAGGCACTAGCAACCTTTTTTTAGTGTTATTTCAAAGAAAACCTTGCGTCGTGTGACGTCAGGGTACTTGAGGTACACTATATTCCGGGTGCATGCGCAACGGAAGGTTTCCAGACTTAATTTCCAACAGAAGCTATGGCAATAGGTATTTTTTCGTGTGACTCCACTCTAGATGCTAGATGCTATCATGACGTTACCGCCTGTCGTACTTTTACCCTAATCTTATACAAATAACTATAGATGTTTAATTATTTGACCACCGTTGTCTGCAAATGGGGGCCTCGCATTTTCCCGACCTGTGACTTGTTACATTGAACTCGGTATTTGTGTATTGTTCACTAAAAGCTACACCGGGAAGCTTAAGATCAAAAGGTTAGATCTGTAAAGTAATTGTGCATAAACATTTACCCACTTTGCTACTCACAACAGTTAATAGTTCATCAATTGATACAATCAAAAACATAACAAAACAAAAATCTTAATGACTCCACTTACATCATTACGCGCCAATATAGGCTAATTTGGCTTGAGACTAGTCAAGTGATGCGCTTTTCAGCAATTGAGCGAGACGCATATTTATGAACTAAGGTTCTGTCTGTGCCGGCGGGGAGTGGCGCGCTTATAATATGATAACAAATGGGGAGGTACTGAAGACCCAATCTACTGAATGTGAAAATGTGGAGAATACTACAGATTAGGCGTGAAAAATAATGAAAGGCTTGTTTAATAGGATAAATTTCTCTGAGATTTTGCAGGTTAAATAATGAGCGTGGCGCCTACTTGACAATACATTCCACGAACGTGTTGGCAAATTAGTTAGCTGTGTTCAAAACTATTTACTAAGAATGAAAATTGTTAGAAATTAAGATAATGGATAATTTGAAACGAGATTTCAACCTCAAAATGACGTATTTTGGTGAAAACGATCCAGATCGGTTCAGGTTCTTTGGACGAACCTGAGTCAGTGATCAAACATTGAATGTCCCCGCAAGTAAGTAAATAATTACAAATTATGAAATCACTTTTCTGACTTTCTTTGGCATGTCTTTCAATTGCTTTATGGATATATTAATGTTAGAGTGAAATTAAAAATATGTGAATAAGTAATATAAAGTAACTGAAGTTAAGTTCTAGTCTTAGCGCTGTAACAGAGTTTTGATCAACCGTATAATCTTGATGCTATTATGTAAATTCGAAAGGGAAGTAGATTTTTTTTATTAAAAGTGGCCCTATGATAGAGCTTTTTATCAAAAATAAGGTGATAACGCGCTTTAAAATATAAATTTTCGGGTATGGACGGGTTTTGCTGCTCTGAGTGTGGTCCTTTGATAAACAAAAGGTGGGAACTAAAAGCTTATCAGGTCGCCGGATAACATGGGATCCTGTTTTACGCAATATTAGTGGACGATGTACTCGAAGCAGTTACCGGGTTGGCATTTGATTTATGCAGAGCAGGTGAACGTTGCATAAAGCCGTCATTTAATAGGACGAATTGTTAATTAATCAAAGGATAAATTGAAATTTAATCAGGACTTACGTTCTGTAGCTCCTGTTTGTAAATTGTTAGGTTGGCGCGCACTCCGTTTCTTCTAATGTACATGCACAGGCAAAAAGTGTTAATATGAAATTCACAATAGTCTTAAGATTTTGAGAAAACACAATGATGACAAGCGACACTAATCAACTGCTGAACTACTTGAAGCAAAAAATTAAGAATTAGACGTGTTATCAACGAAAGAGCAATAATACGAATTACTTCGATGAAAGCAATCGACAATACCACAAGAAAACGTTTCGGAAATATAACGAAAAAAAAACACAGCAAGATGCTTGTTTCCTTTCGGGTCTACAAAATCGAAATCACCGCGAACGGTGGTTGCAGGGGTATCATAGCGATTTCGTTCTTCGAACACACACACAACAAGCTGTAAGTGTGCAAGAGGCGAGGAAGTCAGGCTTCATTGATAGAAATTTTGATAAGGTAAAGAAATAAGTTCAGCTATTCATATTCTTGTATGTCCTTATAACGCCACTAACTGTTCTAACCATAGACATCACATACATCGGGCGCGTGGGATTCGGATAAATGGAGCTCGCGTTGTCAATATGACGCCATATTGGAAAGTGTGACACAGGACAAAAATGGAAAACACTGAGACCTACGGCATCAGTCAGGAAATACTGGGGCTCGCAGTGTTATGCCTGCAGCCAAAGAGTTAAGTTTTTGGTCCTGCCATTGAGTCATGGCTTATTTGGTTCGCGAATTAGTTTAGTGGTGCTACCACTAGGTTTTATAGGTTCTGCTACCATAGTTTAAGCAGTGCGACCATGCGTTGTTTCCACCTCAGTTTTGTTGACTGAGACCATATAAGAGCAAATAAAAAATATTGACCAGTACATGCTGTTATCCTATGATGATGCTGTTTTTTTAATTGTACTTAAATAAATATGTCGTATTAATGACAATCACGTGTTTTCATTTGTACTGAAAAACAATATCTACACGCTCGAACTTACCCGCCAGCCATCCAGTGCATCTATGTGAATTACATGTTATCTATTGAAATATCTACTGCTTTAAAAACTAATTTCTTAATATATATTCCAAAATCAGATATTTTTCTGTTATATCAAAAAAAAAACAAATCCACAATCTATACTTATGTCGAAGTTGACATTGAAATTCTGAAGATTTGCACTGCTTGCTTACGAGCTCTTTGTTTTGTGACTGAAATATACGCAAAAAAAGTGTATGGTAACCAAACTATCAAATCTGTACGACTGAATTTCGTACACGACCTATACCCAAAATGTAAAATTTCCCACTCGAAACCGAGCTATCAAACCTGTACGACTGAACTGCGCACATGACATATCCAAAATACAAAACTTCCCACCCGAAACCGAACGGAAATATACCCAACCAAGCCAGTGTAACATGAAATAATAATAATTTAATGGGAAAAATTTTCAACCGATGAAAATATAACCCCATGTCCGTGAAAACTTGCCCCGTCATTATTCAATGGTTCCTCCGCAACAGGGGGCTGGGATAAGAAGACATGATACCCGCAATAGGGAATTTTTGAACAATATTCGATACTCGGATGTTTATGTCTGGGGGTGACCTGAATGGCGTGCGACAAGGGAAATGCACATGCCTTGCTTTTTCAGTATATGCTGCAATTAGGCAGAGAAAGTACTGAAATGCGTGCAGGTCAGGAATATGATGTTGGAGCTGGGCTTGTCTGGATATTATAATGACTTTCTGAAACATGTTTGAGGTGGTGGCGTGTTACAACTATTATTAAAATCTCTTAGTCTGTTTACACCGACCTCTTGTCTGTTTACATTGTCAGGTCGTGGATGACTCCGCGATGTAGTGGTTAAGGTGCTGGAATCAAAAGTAGTTTCAGAATTCGTGGGTTCAAATCCTTCCTCGAACAATTTATAATCAAAAAATCACACCATGATGAATGTACCAAATATCCGTGCTCGTTCTTCTAAGAACGCAGGACCACCTGACGATGGCCGGAGAATAGACCGACCGAAACGTCGTGACAATGTAAATAGACAAAGAGGTCGGTGTAAATAGACCAAGAGATGTTTAAAATACTTGTAATGGATATTATGTCCGTGACTGAGAAGCGAAAACAATATTTTTTTCGAACAGTACTTTGTTCAGTTGCCCAAATCGGCAAATGGCCATTTTTACACTGTTCGTGCCAGGATATAATATCTGATTATTTGGATGAAGATTAGTCCCAAAATACTTGGCCACATGTTAAGAATCTTCCGATCGCAGCCAACTTTTTTGTTATCAAAGTGAATCCGTGAGAGGGTCAAGCGTGCGTGAGAGAATAATTTTAAATTTCTCGTTTGAGCGACGCGCAGTACGGGGTATATTAGGCCGATGAAGGAAAGGAACGGTTTGAAATAATGTGTGGTATCGAAGCTGATCTCTTTGTGAGCTAATAATTACACGATGTGGGGATACTACAACCCGCCAAAAGTGCCTGGAGCTTTATCAGGGGACTTCAAATCCGTGAGAGAGGAATAGGATGCGAGAGAGAAGAATATTTATACGCTGACAATCCAAGCGACACACAGGAAAGGTCTTGTTAACCATAAAAACCTGTCATTTATTTAAATGACTCCATGGGGTCATTTTTTCACAATAGTTCACATTAAATTTAAACCCCATTAAAAAGCGACCCGGGTCATATTTTAATTTAAAAGTTACTCGGGAAAATGAGCTGTGGGTCATTTTTCGTAGGGACGTAATTTATTACTACACAAGCGTATACCTGGGGCGAAAGTACCGTACCACCCGAGTGAGCGGCACGTCCCTGTATACTACTGGATATACTGTATTTGCTTCGAGCGACACGAACCAAATGATGAAGTGTGCGCGATCTTACTATTTTCTCGTTAAAAACTAAATCGCTCGCTATGGATTGACAAGCGTGCAGCCGCACAGGCCACTCGGGCATAGGCTGCCACTGGTTACGATCGACTGATTCACTCTAAAAAACGCATTTAAGTGCTATATCACATGTTTTTATGTTTCTGAAAAAGTCACACTCTTCTGGGTATTTATGCGTTAGAAAATTCGCATTTTGAAAAGGTCAATTTGTCCCGTTTGTTTACACGGCGAGTAACCGTGTCACGTGACTAGAAACACTTTCCAATATGGCGTCAAGTTGTCAGCTGCAGTTAGCTCGTGCGCCCGGTCTATAGTATAAGATGTCTATGGTTCTGACGGACCGCAATCAGATGTAACAAGTATTTATTCAAGTGTCATCACGCCGGATAACTAATATATCAATGCCATCAGGTATAATAACAAACATTTTATCCCACAGTCACATGGGTGCCCGATCAAAGGCAAAACTTTACCTTTGTTAATAACGTTACCAGTTAATCGCCCATGCTTCGTTCTAATAATATCAAATTACAATATTAAACGGTGTCTAGCAAAATATCAGCGATGTTATCCGTGAATAATGTTAACGACTTCTTAATGACTACGGTGACGAATATTAACTGTGCAAGTTACAGTACCTCGCTGTGCCAGTGTTTGCAGGAACAAAAACACATGAATCATTACATAATCTACGTTTTTTTGTTACAAAGAACTGTCTCCTACGGGAAAAAAATTGGACAATTGGACGCATGTTTTTATAACAGTGAGACAAATTTCAATGGTCTGTGCATGTTCACATCAACTTAGCTTGTTATCTGCTGTCACGGAGGAAAACGACAATAACCTAGCCTGAAAGTTTATTTTTCTGTCAACTTTCACCAATCTAGAGATTTCTTAGTACCAATTGTCCACTAACGATTTATGATTTTGAAGACCTTCTCATACCACAAAATACAAAATGAAGACGAATTGGAATTCTCACTGCGTCCCAAACAAAATGTTTCTTAGGAAACTGATAAATTCCAGCAGCTATGTTGCACTGGTGGCTTGTCCGATTTGAAATGTCTTTTCTCCAGTCACTTACAGTAAAAGTTGTGGATGCCACTGAATAGTTTATTAGCCAATCCAATGCTACTCAAATAGTTGGAAGTTGTTTGGCAAACACAGTCAGGATGCATACAAACAAACAGGTCAATACAGCCGAATGACACCTTGATGAGCTAATCATCTACCTGTCTTCCACCTGCTCTGGTACACCGTTTGAACGGCTATACATTAATGACAGAATTAGCTGTCCTGTTCATACGAATAATGCATTTCATTCTTTTATTTAATTAGGTTTATGATCATATTTCCCCAATTGCCTTTTACAATATCACACGCACTTGTAACGAGGAGTAACGCGTAGGCCTACTAGCTTTTTGGCAAAGGTTTCAAGTGAGGTCAGCATCACTATTTCAGTCCCGTTCAGCATTGTTTGCTTTTAAATCATTACCATATAAAGAGTTAGTGTAGATGACAATAGGTAAAATGTTGAACTCGTACTGAACTCTGCAGCCTAAGCTATTCGTTTTGGTACTTGAGAGAAAGAGAGTGCTTGACAACAAAAATGTATACATGTATAGTGAAGAAAGGGTATCTGGAAGATGTTATTGAATGAGTTTATAGGCAGGGTTTAGCATACTTTCTGGATTAAACTAAGACGAAGAAATGGTCGCGTAGACTGTCAAATGCTCATCTATAGTTTAGTTTGATCCATGTAAGTGGGCGATTTACGGGATTTAGGCGATATTGCCTTTTGATCCATGTATAAACAGGCTCGCAATTAAGCAATTGCTTGTCTCCCGAGATAATGACCATTTGTAGATGGGTGGGATTGAGTTATTGTCGTCCTTCAGAAATTATTGAAGATCATGGCAAATTTGATCCAAATCTCCTTAATACCTTTGCCTGATTTCATTTGTGAGAGGATTTAGTTAACGCCTAAGCTTTTTATTGAGGAGACGGTCTTTGTATGGCCACGTGCTTTAGGGACCGTGGCACGCGTGCAGGGGACTACACTAGATCTGACTGAAAAATGCTAACGACTACTTGAACGTAATTATCTTTTAAAGACGTGTCACCAATTTACTGGTGGCTAATACCCATACGGAATAATAATAGTGCTCAAGCCTTGACTCGAAATATTGGATAATTTTGTCGCTCTGGTTCAGGGCCTATAATTATGAATGGACCACAGGTGAAATCGGCCAAGCTGCTATTGCATAGCGTGCGTAAAACACCAGAATTATTTTTTGGCAGGTGATCGTTTTCATACCGAAACCAGCGTGTATAGGACTAACAAATAAAATGTAATCTGTTATTCATTTATAGAATTATGATTAAACCGTCATTATGTTTCCGTAATTCTCTGTGAGGCGCAAAAATTCAGGATATTTTGGTTGAGTCTAATGGTGAAACAAGGACGGTATTGGTACGATTTTTCAAGCAAAGATGTGCACTTTAAAAGCAACAATCTATAACATTAAGTAGCATGCTATTTTTATTTAAGCCAATTTAGAGAGCAGCGTTTGTAAATAAAGGACACAAACGCGCCAACTCTACCTTAGGTTATAATGATTATTATTGACATTTTATGAATTGTACTGCAAAGTATTAGCTCACTAATGTATTAACATTAATTTTCAGTAGATACAAAAATAAGAACAATATAAATGAATCACAGAGCAGTTTTTAAAGAAAACGTCGACTGAAAAAAATGCATTGAAGTTTTGTGTTGACTGGTGAGTTACATTCTGAAATTTTGCCTGTTTTCGAAATGCCTTGTATAGTTTTAGTGATGCGATACAGTTGAGGATCAATGTTTGCGTTCATTTTGCCACAGTTGTAAGTAATTGGTCTTCGCTCAGTGTGATATTGAAACGCCTATTTGAAAAAAATGCGATAAGCGTTTTATTTTCTTTACTATTAGTTGTTGACTTGATTTAGTCTGTTTTTTAGCAGTGAAAACCATTAGTTAAGACGATGAACGCCAACCGCTATTGAACATTGTGCGCTAATACCTGAAGCCATGTCTCTGGTTACTGCGAGATATTGTATGACAAAATCAAATCAAATATACTTAGACGGATTATTAACGATAGCAAACTCATTTATTGCTTGAACAAACATTATCAACAAGCTGATTGGAGATGTCACAATAGATTGCACATGATACAAATGCTAATTTGCATAATTTCCTCGAACATTAGGATTAAACAAAGACGTATAAATTAGTTGAGAAGTCAAACGCACAATAAGACGTTTATTGCAATGGAACATTGGTGCAGGTATAGAACCGATGTGAACACATTCGCTTCACGCTGCTATAGGCAAGTAACGTTCAATAATACGGATGTTGGTCAATATCTTAATGTTCTTAACTTAATACACAGGTTCGAAAGTCCTATAGTTTCAACACTGTATTTCAACATTTAAACATGTACTATAACGTATGTGTATTAGACCTACAAGTACATCAATCGTGCACTAATACTGTCACAAGAAACTAATACAAAATTTGAAACACAAGCGGGAAGTTCCCCTTAAAAATACAACAAAAAAAACACGTTAACTGCGCAACCCGCAATTAGCAATATCAGGAATGTCGATTAGTACCCCATTGGCATTATCTGTATAAATGTAGAGGTTTATAAAAATAAATTAACCATAAACTGTCGTTAACACGTTAAAGCACTTTCATCTCATATACGTCTCTCAACCCGTAACTGCGTGGCGGCAACGACGCTTGGTGTAACCATTCGGGAGAGGTGGGTGAACCAAACTCGATGGAAGATGTCTGAAAGGAAGCCGGAGACACGACACTGTAGTCACTGTCGCTGAAGTAACTTGAGGCGGGCGAGCAGGCGCTGGTATTGTCATGCAATAACTGGTTGCAATGGTCACGGAAACCATTGCAGTTGTTTGTCATTTGATTGTCAGGGCACGGATTGATGGAATGATGAATTTTGTTGCTTAAAGTAGTCGTAAGCGATGAGTCACACGGCACATTGTCGTCTGCTTTTGATTTTTGCTGCATGTCACACATTTTCAAAGTTTGTGTCAAAGCGAATATATAGTTGTAAGCGAACCTGAGAGTTTCGATTTTTGTTAGTTTCGTATCGTCTCCTCCTTGTGTTGGTAATTTGCGACGTAGAGTTTCCAAGTGTTCATTGAGACCATGCATACGATTTCTCTCCCGGTCATTGGCCTTTGATCGTCTTTGTTTCTTCAACTTTTGAACTAATTCTGGGCTGCGTTGCTTTAATCGTGATTTACTCTGACGCTTTTTCGTGGAAGAGTCTCTTTTTCTTTCCGCTTCAACTGCCTTCTGTTCCACTGCCAAACTGTAAACGATAGTTCCACTTTCAACATTCCCAAGACCCTTTGGTAGAATTGTCACGGGCATAATTCTACGAATAGCTCAATTTATTGCTTGCGAACTAATGCTTCTATTGTACTTTTCGCGGTGAGTGATGCTAGGTCTGGGTTAGGGGACGTATTTATAGCGGCGCGACGTTGGAGAGCTTACCGCATGGTCACGTGGGCACACAATACATGACACACGTAGGAATATCATAAAATAATCGAGGCCTTTAGGAACGTGCACGCGACAATAGCTTATCAAAATCCCCCATCACAGGACAGCGGACAATGAAGTGTTTTTGTGACGGACGAAGGCCACTATAATATGGGACGTCACGATCTTCTCGTGTTTTTATTGATCATGGCACGTTGTTTTGAATATGACTAGGTATCGTGTACAAAAATGTTTTACTGCCAAATTTGGCGGATCGTTTGAAGTGAACGTTTAGTCAGGAGAGAATTTGTGAGATCACTGATGACTCAATTCGTTTTCTCACGAAGATATATAGTTTTATGCATATCACCTGTTATTTACTAACTTAAACCGGTGACAGAAGTTAAGAGGCCAGTTATGCATGCTGAAAATGAAGAAAAGATAAATAAAAAGCGAAAGGTTATTTTCAAACATCGAGTCAAAAACATGAGACTTCGAACTGATTACAGGGTCGAATGAAAATTTTTATCACACTGATAACACTAACAATTACAATAACAACAATAATAAAATAATAATAATTATCATCACCATCATCACCACCACCATCATCGTCATCGTCATCATCAGCATTATCATAATAATAATGTCATAAAAAATTACACGGTCGGAATTTGCTCTCAGAATTAACTGAGAATTTTTGGCCAATATTTTTAATGTGGTACAATATTCAACAGATCCACGCGACGCAACGTATGAGTAATTTAGCTGGGTGGCGCCAGAACCAGCTCAGGAGGTGTCGTCAACTAATAGACATACCGCTACCGCGCACCGCGTCTTATTCTTAATGTTCATAGACTATCAATCACCAGTCTAATCTGAAGTCAATTTGCGCTAGAAATAATATAATGGTCAGGCCAGTCAGGCCCCGAGCTGGTCAAATGACGACCTTTAAGCTAGTCTTTTGTAACCAGATAATAAGCCTTAGCTAAGGTAGTCATTTCGCCCTTTCTTCACCCACCCATTGTTCGCAAATTTGGCGTGAACTATTGTGATCTCTTTATTTCAACTTGCGCAATCTGGACAGTGCTCTCAATTTGTCTAATTAGATTGCACTTCGCCAATTTAGAAGGAACTGGTTACTAGGTCCAACATTACTAGATCTACCCTGATGTATTCTTACGCAACCACATCTTCCGTTTATATTTTTGATATTACATTGCTTCAAACATTTCAATCACATGACATTTCTCCCAGTTTACAATTATCCTAAATAATATTGTTTCTTAGTACATTGAAAATATTTATTGCTGCGTAATTTGCGAACTGTTAGCACTATTAGTTATTTAATTCGCCATGTTTTTTCAAGACACTACGACATTTACTACAGCTGCGTTGCTACTGACTCGGATACCCACTCATTTGACTACATTACTTGCGACTATTTTACCGTTAACTAGATTCCTGAACATTATGCTCAAATAAATACATGATATAGTATTGTTTTTCATTGTTGACTTAAAAGAGGAAAAATGTATTGATTTGTAATAACTTATTTCATTGAAATTCACTATTATTTGTTTTGCCACACCAAACTCAGCTCTGATTATTTGTTAATAAAGTATGGAATGCCGTCAAATCTAAAAAGAAAATTCCATATTTGGGAAATGATTTGATCTCTTGCCCAAAAACGGAGTCGGCAATATTTGTGCAATGGGAAATACGAAATACGATGTAAATTGTAATAAATATACGTGGCTCTCCCGCATGCCATGTCGGCAAATGAACTTCGCCCTGTCCGTGGGTTGACTATTCATTGACCACTTTTCCAATAAATACACGACTCTCCTAAAAACAGCATCTCATTTAACGGTAAAGTTGCTTAAATTATTTCCACCACGAGTGTTTTTTACAATAGCCGAATATCGTTACGTAAAGCCAGACTAAGTTACACAAGACGTTTAGACTAATCACTAAGTCTGAGGAGCTGAGTAGTATTCAGCTGTCCTCCACTTGCGCCGGCTCAAGCACACTGAAGGACCGAGGATGGGACTCATTAGATCAAGACCACACCTGGGACCGGTAACGTCCATTTAACTTCGCAGTTCACCGACGAAGAAGTGTTCTTGTATGTCTGACTATGAAAAATGGATTATTTACCAGTAAATTTGGAGCAATAAGAATCAGTGAAGCACCTACGAACAACTAATTTTATTTCCTGGCTGTGAATAGAAAATGCAATTAATATTGGTGAAAACATCACACTACAGCTTTTCTTTAGCACGGTCAAGACATTTGCACTTGAAAATCTTTCCAGAATAACAATAGAATAAAGTTTATATCCAATAACTTGAGAGAGAGAGAGAGAGAGAG
>NMRA01000515.1:275588-289991 GCA_002633005.1 Phoronis australis
GGGGGAGGGAGGGAGGGAGACAGAGAAAGAGAAAGAGATATAATACCATCATAAGTGTAACTTGAACGGAGGGGTTATGACCGAAGACAAAAGTTAAAAAAATGACGAAAATACGGCCAACATATCTCAAGTTATGCGCGCGGGGATATTCATTCTCGATTTGTGCAACACCGTGACACAATCGAGGTTGAGTGTCAATTTAATGGGTCACGTTTTAAAGTTATTTTCACAATAGGACGAAAATGCATTAGTATTTTTAGAACAGGACACTGTTCATTAAAACGAAAATGAAGACCTCTTCACTAGACGATGTTTTGAAAGACCATCTTTACTATTAGACTAATGTAAATATGTGTGGATACCAATCCTCAATATTTTTATATTGGTTTATCTCCGCTATCATTTTTATTCACCCTATTTCTAGTAGAGTTCACGCTTTCTGACTGAAATAATTACTTAAAAGTTTGCGCCACTGAAGCTATTTTTGAAAAAGAATCACTTTAAGAGCACCCTGGAGCTTGTTTCGCAAAAGCATCATAGCGGGATTATTCGGCTTACAGTTTCACCCTCTTTCTGAAATTCAAATAGCAATCGAGTTTTTGAAAATGATCCGCCCAAGTACGCGCGATTGTATGCACTGCCCTGCGGTGACGTGGATATTTAATATTGACAAATCAAAACGCGAACTCTTTTGTCCCACAACAATAGAGACGCATCCCTCTGTTCCGAGTCAAAGAGCACTCGTCGTTCACCTTTCCCCAGATTTAACTTTTAATAGTGGGTTTCATGTTCCAAGAATACAATTCACTGCAGTCAAGACACTTGACTAATCGCCGAGGATTGTCTAAGTGAAGGTGAATTTTTTGCCTTTCATTTTATTGTGAAGCTTGAGTGGTGGTCCATTATTCTCTTAAGCGCTGACACGCGCCGAGGTTCATCAGCACGCGTCTGTAATCGTCCGAGATAGCTATCAGCGGTGATTAAAACCTGAAGTGGATGAATTCGAATTCTTAGGGTAAGCCTCATAGGCAAAACGGAGAACATAAAAACAAATGCGATGAAAATCAGCGCACATTTTCATCAAATGTCTTTCCATTAGATATCGAGCACCTTGGAGAGGTTGTTTGTTATTATTATTATTATTCTTCTTCTTCTTCTTCTTATTATTATTATTATTATTATTATGCTTAAATAATATCCTAAAGACGATGTCTATCTAGAGTAAACTGGAGTTTAAAAACAGGTCTGTGGTTACGTTCTAATCTACAGAAGGAAGTTTATGGTAATCAGTAAAATTTTTTTCGTCTATCGATGACCTTATATGTATGTATTTATATATGTATGTATGCATGCATTCATGTATCTATGTATCTATGTATCAATGTATCTATGCATGTATGTAAGGTAACGTTCACACATAACGTCATCATTCGTGGGTGAAAGGTAAAAGATGACAGAGGGGCTGGCTCGTGGTGACGGCATCGTGTGGATTATTAGAATATCTCCATTAGAGAACATATCGTTTGGAAACTAGTTCACCTCCTACAGGGATTGGCTAATAACAAAAACGAGATTCCCCGTTTCATGCTTCTATTTCACTAGGCTTACCTTATAACATGTACACATCATTGCATAAGCAGGGAGGTAGTTGTGATGACGTAGGACAGGGGGTAGATCATGATGACAGGTGATGACAAACGGGAGAGGCTGTAAAAAGTGGAAAACTTTAGATGACTTAATTTTTTCAACCCCCCTCCCCCCCGCACCCCTATAATAATAATTTGGCAGCAGCACGAGGACATAGGCTTACATACACAGGGTTTCCATTGAAACAGGAATACCGGTGTTAAACAAATGTCCCGGAGTCGAAAACAAACTCCTGCACCTTCAAAACAGCTAACCAGCCTGAAAAACACTATCTCTGACCTCGGGGTTCGTATTTTTCGGGCTGGTTGGTTGTTTTGAAGGTGCGGGAGTCTGTTTTCGACTCCGGGATATCTGTTTTCATCTGGCTTCCTGTTTCGATGGAACACCCTGAAACTTAAACACACAATGCACACATACTTACATACATGTGCATGTATATACACACATACGTTGATTGATTATCATTGAGTTAAACTTGCCTTTCGGCCCGTTTAACTGGCTAAAAACGAAAATCGTATTGGGCCTTTTTCTTTGATAACATCGGCCTCACAAAATTTCTTATTGTGACAGGATTCAATTTAAGATACCAAGTAGTATATCGACATCATTATTCGATTTTCGTTTTCAGCCAGCTAAGCAAGGCGAAATGCTATTCCCATAAACAATCATATCAGATAGCCGACTTATTGGTTCATATACAATTTGTCGGAAATAGATTATTATGACGTTAATGTGATTTTGATAGAATTTATCCAATTGGGAACTACCAATTTTGCCTTAAAAACATCCACCGTGACAGTGGCAGATCTAGGATATCACAAGGGGGGCCAACATTTTGTCTGTAAACATTTGCCCAAAGCACTATTGTAGATGCGCATAGCACCGAATGGGGGGAGGTCCCGCCCAGGAAATTTTTCTGTTTTTTCCTCTAAAAATCAAGCATTGTCCTTGATTCCCGAAGTATTATCCAAGAAAAAAGGCAAAAAAAAAACACGGAGAAAGTGTCAAACAGGAAAAACTACAAGTACCACAGACTCGAATTCACGACCTGGCGGATAAAGCGCGCGTGCTTTACCCCTGCACCACCACGATTTAACGCCTAAATTGATACTAAAAGACCTCCTTGTTTATCGTTCACAGCGTTTACGCGCGAAACATTCTTTTGTAATGTTTATTACATGTTTTATATTTTGTGCAAATAATCTTCAATTGCCCAAAAGACCAAATCCGTGTTTTGTGTTGACAATAATGACGACGATTGCTTTGGAAATCGTCTTGAGTTAAGATTTGACAAAGAGAGAATTGTGAGTTTCTGAGTGATTCACTAAGGCTTCGATTAAAATTGACATCTTACCAGCAGCTTCTGTTTTTTCATCATCACTCAGATTCCATTTTCTTTAAAAAGTGAAGTGATATTTTCATTGCACAGTGGAGCAGACGACGGAAACGGAGTCGTTGTGCCCAGCGCCTATACTTAGCCTTATTTCCGTTACGATTACGCCGTGTTCCGAATTTGACACTTGAAATTGGATCTGAACCCCCCAAACACATTAAAACTGCACACATTTAAATCTTGTTTCAGACGTATAATTTTAATTACCGGGGTTACTTAATAAACCCAAGATTTCCCTACGCTTTTGTTTTATTTTTTTGAGGCAGCCAAGGGGGGGGGGCGGGCCCTCTGGCCCCCTCCCTAAATCCGCCTATGCATGAAATTCGAAATTAGAAACACGCAACGTTCATCGAACGGCAATTATGAATGATTCTGTGAAAATGTCCAGTCCGACCGCAATGTTGCATTTGACTCCACTATGTAGTCAGGCCCCGAGGACAAAAGTGGAGATCAGTCAACTACTTTACGACTTTATCAAGTAGTAGGGTTTATGATCTTTCGTGAATTTGGAGTGTTTTTTATTAAATCAGCGGTAGGTCTTGTTTTGCTCATGGCCATGCACAAGAAAAAGAAGCGGCCAGCCACACAGTACATGCGTCGAATATGAACACTGATAGGATTCTCTTAAATAGACGAGTTCGTACTAATTGGATTAACTCTCATCCTTTTGTTCGCCAATAGTGTAATCAACGGATCGACCGTTATCAGTTCATCAATCTATTTAAACATTCGAACGCGTCTGACTTGTAATTGATGATTTTTTTAAAATACCAATAAACAACAGACAGATTTTGTTGAAAACTTAATAATTGTTTCGGTGATGATTTGTGAACAACGAATTTCCGATGGCATTGGTAAAACTAGAGCATGTGTTTTGCGCTCCACTCGAACGGCAATCAAACTCATATGGTCCATTATGACGGTTATGCCAATGTGAGAGGTTCCCGCCATCGAGCCATCTGATGTTATTGCGTAACTTGAAATATACTGACACGGCATTGCAGTCTCGTGACTAATGGAGAAGGTTACAGAGGCCACACCTCGCCATCCAGCCATTGTTAAGATATATTTGTTGTCTTACAATAAAACTAACGTTGTGCCTTTTATAATTTCGATTAATTTATCGTAGTGAGTTTTGTTTCCCAGGATACATTTTCTTTTAAATCCGTTTAGTAATATGCCAAGGAAATCGATGTTAATTTTAAGTTGAATGAAGCCAATGACAACACGTTTCTCATTTATGTTTCGGAATATATCGACATGCTAACAGTGTAAGTTTTTTGCATTTTTCTAACTTGATCTTGTACATAAAATCTGTTATTTTCATCCCCAAGCGACTAATCGTCGTCTAAATCTACAAAGACGGTGACAAATGAAAGGAAAGTACTCCCATCTGGACATTAATTATCTCTATAAATCAATAAAAAGAACACTGTACTGCAAATTAAAGTGACTTTGCATCAAAGTTCATTTACCTAATGCACTCATAAAAACAAACACAGTGAGGACACCTTCGTAGTTTTGAATGCACAGAAATGTTATGTCGGTCTTGCTTTTCACCTGCAAGGCAGAAATAAGAAAGTGTATCCAAAATGTTCAACTCCACATCCACAGAGCCAAATATGCTTAAGTGTTGCTTGGGTCCCTATAGCGGGATTGTGGACTCTACAATTTTGAGCCACACCTCCGCGATCGCCAGAATTGTTACCACAGCCGCTTGTTACAGCACATTTTACTTCAACTCATCCCACGTAGCCAAAAGTGAATACTCCCAACTTCAAGGGTGGCCACAAGTTTTACAAGGAGGGGCTCCTGAGGCTAAGAGTCGGTGCACCTGCTTTGTGTGCGTTCCCAAACCGTAATTTAGATAGATTTATGGACATTCGGACACAGCCGATGGGCTGACCCTTAATATTGATTATGAGTGGACCACAACTGCTCGTTGCACCAACCGGCCACCAAGACAGAACCAATGAAACCACGTTATGAACACGGCTTCCCAAACGCCGGGGAATTCCGAACCACTGTAGACAAATGCACAGCCTCGTTTTCACAAGCTTTTCGTTGTTATACATTTATTAATAACAAAATACACACAGACGTAGGAATTGAAACAGGTTGCTCTTATGTTTCAACAAATTGTCTCATGTTCAAGCTCTGTACCGCCATACGTATGTGTTCAAGCTCTGTAGCGCCATACGTAGGATAGACATTTACTTTGTTGGCTATGAATGTCATTTCCTTACAAGAAGAACTCCAATCAAGTTACGGAAAGAGTCTGTTCATTCAGGCGGCGAAGGCGACAACCCTCTTGCCTGCCCACAATAGGGCGTTTAATGGGTGTGTCATCCTTATTTGGTGACTTCTCTGGCATCGATGTCCTCACATATTTTATCACAAAGTCGCAGCATTTGCGATAAAGTCCAGATATAGTTGTAAGCAACTCGCAACGTCTCAATCTTCGTGAGTTTTGTCCCGTCTTCGTCAGATGAGACTGGAAGCGTGTCTCTTAATAAACTCAGAGCTCTATTTAGCGCATGCATACGATTGCGCTCTCGGTCGTTTGCCTTTAAACGACGCACTTTTTTGAGCCTTTTTATGAGGGCGGGACTTTTTGTGCGTATTTGTTTTATTCCTGAATTTTTTGTAGAAGTTCCATTCCACACGTCTTTTCTTGCTGACATGTGTTCGAATTCTCTCTAAAATATAAATTATTCAACACAATGTAAGTGTAATGAAAATTATGAAAAATGTAATATGAGCTGCTAGCAGCATTACTCCCTATAAACACATGAAATAGATGCTTTCATTGTTTAGAATACTACCAGATTCAATGAACCGAAATTTCTGTGAGACTTTCACAGGGAAAGGTTTCATGGTCCAAACATTCCATCAAAACTACGCTGCGTGGTTTTTGTTCATCGTTAACGGCGTATCAGTATATTTCACAATTCCTTACCTGTCGGTCCTTTTTGAACTGGGTTACCTAATAATCAGTAACTAGGCACAAGTTGGCGCGTGCGCTCTGTCATCGGCACGTGCCGTGGTTATTTATATCTTTCCATAAACAATACAACCTGTTGGATTGCTACAGCGCCTCCTAGCGACCAGATATTATGAGCGAGGATTGGTTGCTCGACATTGCCAAGTTAGTTCTTAAGGTGTCATTGACTGAAGAACAACTTGTTGACACAAGTTTTGGTAAATAAGCAGTCTAGGTTATAGAGATAAGAGGAAACTTGAAAGACGCCAATTCTTTATGGGATGGGCATTATAGGTTTATATTACTAATTAAGAATATGATAAGCAGTGGAAACCAATTCTCTTTGACTACAGCAACTCATTATGTACTTTGTGCAACCAAGAAAATGTACTTACACATGTCGTCACTTGAATTGTCACCATAAAATTGATAGCTTTTCGTCGATTTGCAGAAGAAAGTAACGTATCTTACTGTTGGAAAGTAAATTTTTTCTTATGTCCGAAATCAGCCATTCCATTGGCTAAGACTTGATCTCTACTACAACAGGTAGTTGACCGATGTTTATGTTGCGAAGTCAAAAGCGTTGTTCTGAACACACTGTCCACTAGCCGGGAAATTTAGCTTTGAAAACAAAATAAAAATCGCTGGAAAGAGAGGTAAACAGTGTGTCTGTTCAAATGTATTTTGAACAAACATTTTTTCTACAGGGAATTATTGAAAGACGTTTCAAGAACTATTACACAAAGCAAAAGACACTTAGAATACCCTGCATGTAACTTTTGTTATTAATTTGATTTAACTTTTAAGTATTACTTTCTACTTATTCTGTTGTTCGTCTCCTTACCGCTTGAATAAATATTTTGAAAAAAGATGAATCTTCGCCGCTACCATGTTTATTTTTTCTGCGTGGCTATTTAAGCGCGCAAATAATCGCAAAGACACTAGATGCAATGGTGAGTGCGCTTGTATGCAAACACATTAACAAATTGAGTGAGTGCACTTGATTATATTGTTTAATTAAAAGTCACGGCAACTTAAGTAATCTTTGTTTCTTATCTTGACTCCAAATGAAAGACGCCGCGTATTATTAATAACGACTTGTTCTTCATTCCTACTCAGTTAGACTAAGCGTGCAAAGTTTCTTTCAACTACGCCGATTTGTTAAGAAGGACCTGGTAACATCATTGCAAACAATTTTTGTTCAAACGAAGTATTCTTTCAGAAAAAAATAAAATAAAGAAGTCCACGACTTATTATTATACGTTTATGCTTCATAAATAAAGCAAATGCGTATATGCTCAGTGTCAATTATACGACCACTTACACTTTTATCCATTTTTTGTAAGATAATATTTAACTTTAGCAGGCCAACAATAGTTGAAAAGTTAATTGCGGCCGTCTGAGTTTCGACACTCCATTGTCTCACTGGGTTTAATAAAAATGGACACTAAAGTAAGAAGACAACTACGTCCCTTCTGTCAAACTGTCGCTGTACCAGACGCCGCTTGTGCTAGTTGCTTTTTTAGTGCGCATGCGTGTAAGACAAAGGCGGGAAGCTTGAAATGAGAAAAAATAGAGCGCGCTTTGTAAATTGCGTCAAAACGTGTATTTCAACGAATTAGTTTCAAAAGTTCGGTCTCAAGTGAATCAATTTTGTCTTTTTCACTTATAGACGCAAGATTGGAATTCAATAGAGGTTTCGAAGCTGTTTAAATAATCAAAATTGAAGTGGTTACTGTTTGATCTCCATCTGGTATGCATTTTTTCATTAAAACTACACGGCGTTATCAACTCGTGGAGATTCTTTGAACACCAACATTTAATTACACGTAGATTATAAGCATTAATCATAAACTTTGTCGTTTTTGCGGCGTCAATTTCTCACCTGTCCAGGTGACTGCATTGTTCTCCCCGTAAATGCATTAAGAAATATGTTTAGCAAGGATAATTTTCAACTTGCTAACGACAAAGTCTCCATAGAAGCTGATTATTTCAATGTCAAATCAATTAAATAGACTCTTTGTTTTATTCCTTATGTTGAACGGCCTATTATAACAAAAAGTCAAGTAGATTTTGAGTAGGTTTCAATGAATACTTCTACGTTAACTGAACAATTTCGTGGAAGCTATTGGTTCATTCTGGCATATGGCAAAGCCTTCTGGAAAGTGTCACATTTGTGAGTAGGCTGTTAGTTACGCCTTACTCCCATTACTACTGTTGTTTTTTAACGATAAAGGATGAAAGAAACTTTTCTTCGACACTACGAAGTCTTACAGAGCTGCTTATTTCGCAAACGATATGCCACGCCCACTTTTTCAAACTTACTTCCTGGCTTTGTAACTCAACCGTTGAAACTTTTAAGTGCCGTGCTCCGGAATGTGTCCATCAGAGGAGACGAGGCAGATGGTATGTGTATAATTGCTCATGCTATTGCAGCTGTACAACTTGAATTTTAATATTTCTTTGAAAGTAACACCTATATGTATGCTAAACTAGTATTTGATAAAGCGACTGAAGTCAAAACGACGCAGATTCTCAAGACATGATTTCCGGCAGAATCAACCCTGTTTCGTGAATTGCCAGTCATTTCTCTGCACTTCCAATTTGGCGTCAACCACCTCCACTGCCCACCACGACCTGACTACAAGAAGCAGGTGTGCGTGCGTGCGTGCGTGTGTGTGTGTGTGTGTGAGTGTGTGTGTGTGGAGCCAGAAGAATGGAGACGTTAGCATGCACAATTGAAAAGTCTATAGTAAGGGGTGCAGATGACATTGATCTTCAGATCTATTAACCACTGTAAGTCACCTGTTGATTCAACACGACTACTTCTACACTTTGATGCCTTCTGATGGCCACTCAACCAACAGACATGACACTTGCAATACGACGTTATCAGCACATGAGTCAAACATACAAATATTGACTAATTTACATGATTCAGGTTTATCATACTTGCTGTCAGGGATTTATTTAATGAACTACGTACATATCGCCTCCCCTACCTGGAAATCGACCAGATCATACATGTCAATGACTGGTGTCAGACCAGTTTCTTGTCATCTTGATGCTCTACCATCAGAGCAAGGACGACCTGCCTAAAACTACATATCGTAAATACATATTTAATGACCAACAGAGCTTGACATACACTCCATATCCGTTAAACAGATGCCACTTTCTTTGCTGAGACATTAGCTGCGTTGTTGAAATGTTAAACGCAACATCAGGTAAAAGTGATTTTATTTGTTTAGTTTATTTACAGAACTCTTCACGTGTTACCGTCTCCACACTAGCTTTCAAGGTCTTCACCTCGTGTCCCGACAAACAAAACATCCCCTATGATGAAAATGAACTCGAAAACGCTCTACATTGCATGATCCATCATGAACTCTGGTCCTACATTGCTTGATCCATCATTAACTCTGGTCCTACATTGTGTGACCTGTCGTCAAATCTGGTCCTGCATTGCTTGATCCATCATTATCTCTGGTGCTACATTGCTTGTTCTGTAATTAACTCTGGTCCGTCCTCTAGTGCTCGATCTGTTATTAACTCTGGTCCTACATTGTTTGACCCATCATTATCTCTAGTGCTACATTGTTTGTTCTATAATTAACTCTGGTCCGTCCTCTAGTGCTCGATCTATTATTAACTCCGGTCCTACATTGTTTGTTCTATTATTGACTCTGGTCCTCTAGTGCTCAAGCTATCATTAAATCTGGGCCTACATTGCTTGACGTATCATTAACTCTTGTCCTACATTGCTTGTTCTATAGTTAACTGTGGTCGATCCTCTAATACTCGATCTGTCATTAACTCTGGTCCTACATTGCTTGATCCATTCATTAACTTTGGCCCTATATTGTTTGTTCTATAATTAACTCTTGTCCTCTAGTGATCGATCTATCATTAACTCTGGTCCTGCATTCCTTGATCTATCATTAACTGTGGCCATACATTGTTTGTTCTATAATTAACTCTGGTCCTCTAGTGCTCGATCTATCATTAACTCTGGTGTTACATTACTTTTCCTATAATTAACTCTGGTTTTCTAGTGCTCAATCTATCATTGAATCTGGTCCTACATTGCTTGATCTATCATTAACTCTGGTCCTACATTGCTTGTTCTATAATTAATTCTGGCATTCTAGTGCTCGATCTATCATTAACTTTGGTCTTACATTGCTTGATTTATCATTAACTCTGGTCCTAGATTGCTTAATTCATCATTAACTCTGGTCCTACATTGCTTGATCTATCGTCAACTCTGGTCCTACATTGCTTGGCCCACCATTAACTCTGGTCCTCTAATGCTCGATATATCATGAATTCTGGTCCTACATTGCTTTATCTATCATTAACTCTCGTCCTACATTACTTGTTCTATAACTAACTCTGGTCTTCTAGTGCTCGATCTATCATTAACTTTGGTCCTAGATTGCTGAATCTATCATTAACTTTGGTCCTACATTGCTTGAGCTATCATCAACTCTGGTCCTAGATTGCTGAATCTATCATTAACTCTGGTCCTACATTGCTTGTTCTATCATTACCTCTCGCCCTGCATTGCTTGTTCTATATTTAACTCTGGTCTTCTAGTGCTCGATCTATCATTAACTTTGGTCCTACATTGCTTGATCTATCATTAACTCGGGTTCTAAATTGCTTGATCCATCATTAACTCTGATCCTCTAGTGCTCGATCTATCATTAACTTTGATCCCACATTGCTTGACCCATCATCAACTCTGGTCCTAAATTGCTTGATCCGTCATCAACTCTGGTCCTACATTGCTTGATCTATCATTAACTCTGGTCCTATATCGCTTGGTCCATCATTAACTATGTCCGTACGTTGCTTGGTCCATCACGACGTCTGACCTTATATTACTTGATTGATCATGAAATCTAACATTACATTGTTTGATCCATCATTAACTCTCATTGCTGGGGTCATCATCAAGTCCCACCTTACTTTGGTTGATCCATCAAGTCTCAATTTACATTACTTGACTCATCATTGACTTGACTGTACCTTGCTGAACCCATCATCGAATCTGAACCTGTATTGTTTGATCCACAACTTGATCCATTACCAAGTCTGATAATGTATTGCTTGACCTATCATTTAATTTGACCCTGTTGCAAGTTCCATCACAACGTCTGACCCTCCACTGCTTGATCCATCACCAAGTCTGGCAATGGATTACCTAATTCATAATCAAGCGTAACCTTGTGTTCCTTGATCCGTCGCCAAGTCGGACCAAACACTGCTTGGTACATTACAAAGTATGACCCTACATTGGTAGATATATCGCATTGTCCGTCCATGCATTTATTGAACTTTCGTAATGTCTGACCTTACACTGCTTTGCTGTTCTTTATTGGATCCCTCATCACTGCTTGATGAAACATCAAGTTTAAATCCCCAATGGTTGATCCGTCACTAAGTCTGATCTTACATTTCTTGATCTATCATCAAGCCTGACCGCGCATTACTGGATTTATCATTAAGTATGTTCCCACATTGCTCGATCCATCATCAACTTTCACCCGATAGTGCTAAACCCATCGCCAAGCCTGACGCTGCATTGGTTGATCCATCATCAGGTCTGTTAATGCATTACTTGATCCATTAGTTCCATCACAACGTCTTATCCTTCAGCTTGGTTTATCATCAAATCTGACCCCACAGTGCTTGGTCAATTACCATGTGTGACCCTGCACTACTTGATCCATCACCAAATCTCATCCTACATCACTTCTTCCTTCACTGCTTAGCGCTGCCAGATCGCCAAGTGTGTACCTGCACAGTTTCTTGGGGTAAGTCAATAAACTTTAAGAAACAATATCATATTATTATTTAGAAATAGGGATCCTTTGTGAAATTATGAAAGTGGTTAGCCACTATAAGTATTTGGGCCACCTGATTACTCCCAGGTTGGCTTGGGCTAAAGCGACAACAAACCTTGATAGACAAGGTAGTAAGCCCATGGCTGCCATCAACAGGCTTCATCGGCAATGCAGAAACTTCCAGTGCAACTGTCTTTTGAATTATTCAACAAACTGATATAGATATGTTGAGGTTCTGAAATCTGGGGATTTAAGGAGTACGATACCACTGAAAAGGTGCATTTGCGTTTGAAATTAAAAATGGTTCTTGGAGTAGCAAACACCTACTCTAACGTCGCAGTTTTAAGTAACTGTGGGAGTTTTCCTCTGTATGCTAGGTATTACGTAACACTCAGCTACACGGAGGCGGCTTATGGTAGGTTCTTTAATTCTTGTGGCATTTAGTCTAAGTGTAATTGGCATAGTCAGTTAAAAATGTATTACCGAAAAATGGTTTCCACGATATATCTGTTGGTATTCAGATATTCAGAATAACAGAAAAATATACTGTTTTACGAAGTTTAAGGAAAACTTTGCAAAAGAATCACCCATAAAATTTAATTTGCCACGAGTTTTCATCCAAACTACCTCGAGATTTTGTTGTGGAAATCATAATTTACTAGTTGAGAGTCATTTAAAAATTGACTGTAATGACAGAATATGCACTTTCTGTACGAGAAACTGTGGTAAAAACGAATTGTATTTTGTTCTTGTTTGTGATGCAGTTCATGATTTCAGGAATATGTACCTATGGCATGTGTGTGACAATTTCCAACCTTGATGAATTTCGTTCATCTGATGGTATTTACATTGTTAAAAACAAGTTTTACGTTTTGAAATGAAGAGAAAGGTTATGTAGAGAAATGTTGGGTGCTTAATTCTTACAGGGGATCTATGTTGGATAAAAAATATTGGCGTCACGTCATCACGCGCTTCTTACACGTTCATAGTATGTTATCCAATGTACATGGTTTGAAGTTAAGAAACCCTGCCTTAGAAGCCACCAGGAGGCTCTTTCGGAAACCTCCCTTTCCCAAATTGATCTTGTGTCCACAAAAAGTCCCTAGGGGCTCCTTAGGAAAAAGTATCAGGACTTTTTCGGAGAGTTGTATTGGTTATCAAATCGCCCCTAAAATCAGTAGTTTTTTTGAAAAGTGCTGTTCATAGGACCTAAGTGATTGGACTTGAAATTTAAAGTGTTGGTGACATCGAAGACGGTGATTTGTTTCTTCAACCTAGATTTCATGTTTGGTTGACTTGAGCAAAGTGTATTAGTCAGAATTTACTTAGCAGTTTAGCTACTTCATCAGTAGCTCCCGCTACGGCACCGTTGACAAAGCATCGATAAATTTGAAACATTTTAACGGTCCTTTAAGGACCAAAATTAAAAAAAAATGTAATTTTAACACATTTTCCATATCTTTGGCACGTGCCAAAATGTAAACATCCCGAAATACCCCTATGGGAGCTTTACGGTCCTTGTTTCCAAAAGAGACCCCATAAAGACCATTCTGCTATGGGAGGGGGTGGGGGGCTTTTTCAGAAATCCCCGCTACATGATTGGAATCATTGTCGCGCATTCATAATAAGTTACTCACACCATCTACTATTTAATCCAAGGCTGACCTCAAAGTAAACTACCTGCAGGGGCTATGAACGCCCATTCCTCATTAACAGAAAGTACGCCCAGTAGCCTCAAGGTAAGGATTGTGAAGTTCAATCAATTTATTTCGTGTAATATTATGGCTAATGGCCCACATTACAAATAAAAACATATAAACAGATACCTTCATATGAGCACACATTTTATACATCAACAATGCATTCGCTTGTTTTTTTTATACTTCAATTAAGATTTACACAAGTTTTTAAACTCATTTACACAGTTTGTATGTGGCAAATATGATTGCAGAAGATCGTCATGTAAAGATGATCATGCAGACGATCTTCATATAAAGGCTGCACAAGCAAAGAAAGGAATTTCACTCTCAATAACATTAAGTCAGAACAAATACACAACCTTAGCGAGCTTTCAGTACCCGTTCTTGTACCTATTTATGACATTAAACTGAACTGAGAACGTCTGAATATTGCCACAAAATACATGATATTCAATAACGTGATCGTTTGTAACACGGAAAAACATAAGAAGGCGTCGAGGTCCGGGGCAGAGTAAAGCGAAATTGAATTTCCCTGTGGCCCACTCTAACTTTTCCTTCTTGCGGACTGAGAATATTGGTAACGGTCGTGGGTTGGATGTATCAGAGAAATCAAAGGCCTACACCCTCATTACGACTTTAGCAGTCCACGTTGCAATAATGCCTCAGTACCTGTGTTCTTTAATCCATTGCGAAGTTTGACCTTAGTAAGCTTTACCCATCTTTAGTTATGAGATTTTGCCTCAATGGGGCAATTTTTATATTGACACCAGTGGAGGATCTAGGATATCACAAGGGGGGCCAACATTTTGTCCGGCTGTAAGCATTTGC
>NMRA01000515.1:290208-311679 GCA_002633005.1 Phoronis australis
AGTAAATTTTCTTCATTGCACAGTGAAGCAGACGACGGAAACGGAGTCGTAGTACGCAGCGCCACTGCCGGTCGCCTGGAATATCGCGGGAGAGCCTATACTTTGCCATAGCTCCGTTACGAATGCGCCGTGTTCCGAATTTAACATTTGAAATTGGATCTGAGCCCCCCCCCCAAACACTAAAACTGCACACATTTAAATCTTGTTTCACCCGTATAATTTTAATTACCGGTTTTAATTAATAAACTCAACATTTCCCTACGCTCTTGCTGTTTTATTTTTTTGCAGCAGCCAAGGGGGGGGGGGCCTGCCCCCCCCTAAATCCGCCTAGGCTGACACAAAGTTTAAAGTACTCGTGCATCCCTCGGGAACGCAAAATTGATGAAGCTCTTTCCGAAAACCCTCATGCTGTACAATTAAAATAATTAGAAAAATAAGCGTTTGTCTTTGGCTATAAAGTTTGGGTAGAAATAATATACTTTTAGTGTACATATTTTGAATTTACACATTCCTCCGTTTTATACTGATGTCCGTCCTCATATTTTACATATTCGCCTTGACTTTTCGATTTCCAGACAGATCAGTCGCCGAGTCACTTTGAGACATTATCAAGCATCACGACATTGCTTGATATATCGTTGAACTCGTCCCGCATAGATCAAACTTGTAGCAGACATTGAATATCATTAATTTGCTTAATTGTGACACTAAATTGTGGCAGCTCAACTGACTAATTATATGAGCAAAGTTTTTTTTTAAATAAAATTCTGTCGGTTATACGTGTGAACTAATGGTTGGACTACACGTATTCCAAAATGTACAACATAATTATATTTTGATACGAAAGAAAAAAATCAACTTACACGTATATTTCTTTACTATAACTATTATCATTAACAGAAATGCTGACTTAATGAAATAATAGTGAGTTTTTATCTACTGGTGACACATTTTAAAACGTTGATTTTTACAACTAGGTTATTTTCATGTAGAATGTATCTGTCTAGCTGCTTCCAGATAAATTCATAAATTTGTTCTTCTGCCAAAATCTGGTACTACCAAACCTTTTTGTTTTGAATCGACAATAATGCGTGAGAATGGATGAGCACAGGTGAGACACTGACACTGTCACTTACTAATTTTAGATCTCGTGTAGTGAACACTTGACAGGTCTTTTCTCCCATCTGCCGTGCAAAACTCTGTGTCTAGCCAAATGAACGTTTTACAAAAAAATTACCCATTATATTTCCGTAACTTGGAAGACGAACAGTGTTAAGTTTTTTGATTAGATAAAGTTCACAAACTTGTCTTGTGCATTGTGATTTTTTTCTGAACTACGTGCTCAAAATTAATAAGACTAATTTACTCACTTCCAATGGCTGAACTTATTTTGACAGATGTCCAAACAAGACTATGTCGTAAGTTCGTTAAACTACCTAGCCTCAAATTACGGGGCTATTTCTTGATCATAGAGCAGCTACCCGTGGTCTTTGGTCACGTGACTAATACAGCCATCTGTCATTACATGTAGAGGTACAGATCTACAAAAATAAGTTTTAAAGTTTGATTTTTGGAGACACTGCTGCTAAGAGACCTAAGTATGTTTTCAAGCAATGAGATTTACTGAGAAGGACCGTCTACCAAACATTGAATCCATTTTGGGGGCAAACCTTTCTCATAACCACCAGTGGTGCCAGAAGTATTCAACAGGGGTAGCTAAACGCAAAATTNGCCGGGGGGGGGGGGGGGACATGTCCTGTTGGGCCAATGGTTTTACCGTTTTATGTGAGTTGCAACATTGCATGTTATGAATGCAAATTGACTTATTTGGACTGAGTATAATGATCCATTGGATGTATTCGGTTGACACAATGAAACAAGTCACGAATATCCACGCGTGGCCGTAGGCGTGTGCCCGTCGTGTGGTCTACACGCTATCATTTCATTGGTTGAAAGTTGCATCGTTAGCTCCACCTCTCAACATTAATATTCAACAATAGACGGTTTCACGAGACACCATCTGTCACCTTGTTACCGTAATTTTATTTTCTTCACGGTCAGTAAGTGGTCCAATGTTACAATGTATGGCATATCTATAAGACAGTCAAAATACCATGACGACAACAAATACTTCAATGTTGCCAAATTTGAAAGTGAATGTCTAAGAATAGAAATGATTGTTTTGCTCTGCAATCTTTCTAATTCTAGCAATTTTAAAAGTGTAAAATTAGCGACAGTCCCAGCGTGATTTTCGAAATACATTATTGAGATTTCTGTGGTTTTCAAAAACAAAAACAATGGAATCAGGATATGTTTCATAAATTTTAGAATTATTCCGAGGAACTAGTTTTAAAAGTCATGACTGAGGTTCACAAGTCTGAAATTTTTACAAGCAACCAGACCGCAAGAAAAGTATGAAGTTTTAAACATTAACCTCACTCACTTAAAAACTATTATGATCTACGGAAAGATACTGTAAATTGAACCCGCTTTGTTTGATGTGTTCGGAAAATATAAAATTTTCAAAAATTTAGGGAAGCGTACGATTCTACACCTCTGCATTTTACCCGGAAATATGTCTAATGGGTTCAAGATTCTCAATAGTCCTGTATTTTATTATAGTATGACACTATTTCTAAACAATCATTCATCAGCTACAAATATGAGAAAAAGATCATTATGAATAATGCTCGAAGGCACTTCCTTCGGCTTTGTCAAAGTTTTGCAATAGTCAAGTATATAGAGGAATAGGTTGTTTCTCAGCCCATGTCATGAACGGATGTTACTATATAAATTGCCGAAAAGGCGTCCAATGTACTTCTTCGGGATCAGTACTGTTCTCAAAGACAACTTTTTAAACATTTTTTCGTGGAGGATCATGGCCGTTACTTTGTTTTAAGTTGAAGACGGATAAAGAGTGAACGTATGGTGTTTTTTTTTTCTATGCTGGTCATTCACTCGAATGAGACTCAGCTGTCACCGAGCATCCAATTAATCTTCACAGTGATCAACCTGCCTCGTTTATCGGACAATTAGGAATTGAATGATTAGAGAGAAGTAGTTAACGTTCTTGATCGGTTTAGGGTCTATGAAACAGCAGCAAAAATTGTTAGCCTGTGAAAACAGTCGCGCACTCGTTGTTTCTTGTCGTTTTTGCTAAGAAGGATTTCAGTTATTTTAGGGGGTTTCATAACCATGGAAGTTTTTGTTTACAAGAGTTTGACTGTAGTCGCTCCATCCAGGAGATCGTTTTGTAGGATTTGTTTGCAAAGCTCTTGACTTTGAGAACAAATTTGATGCCTGTTGTTCTGTAGAGAAAACTGTTTTTCAAAATGCAGGACCCTTTTAAGTGACAACGACTAACATCATCATGCGAGGAAAGTAGCAACTAAAGAACATGCAATTCCAATAGATGTCTCCACGTCAGTGCGGCTTTCCGAATACAAAATCTCCCAGCTCACATAGTGAAACTGAGCCAGAGTCTTTAACCAACACATTTACTGTTTTATAGTAACTGAGTAACCAAATGCGACATCGCTCCTATCACGACGAACATCAGCAAAACAATTTAATTAGAATACATATAATTTTGAAACCTTTTAACAAATTGATTGTGTTCATTTCCTGTCGTGCTCTTTTGAACTGAATTATTTGACCACCAGGAGACTCTGCATGCATGTGTATTGTTTTGAAGTTTGCGATCGAATTCTGGCTGAAGGTTATATGCGCCCTCTAGAAAAATGCCAAAATTTGACTTACTAACAATATCAAAAATGATTGAAATGAGACTTATAGAATAATTTATGCATTATTCTCCAAAAGACAAAAATGATTTGTTTTAAAAATTCCACTTTTAGATAAGATGTTATTGAAAACTAGGACTTCTGCGATTTTATTAAAAACCCAAACGTTACATAAAACGAAAACAAATCCACAATTTAGATAATTGTTGTATAGTTCTTAAAGATTTCACCTTGAATATTTATATTGGAAGAAAATCAATCAATCCATGTTATTGGTACCATTGTTTTGTATGTACTTTAGAATGTTTCTAAAAATACACTCTCACTTGACAAAAACACCTTAAATTCTCGAGAATATTTTTATTTCCAGAAAATATTTACTTTAGTGATTTTTTTTTGTTTTTTCGATATTTTGTAACTGCACAGGGAAGATTTTAGACTTAAACTAAACTGCCTGATATTTGTTTGTGTTAAAGAATAATTGTTTGTGTTTAGAAGGCTGGGAAAACTAACCGTCTCAGTGAGGGAAGAGGAGACGAGAATCTATAAAATTAATAATTGATTTACACAGATGTTAATTTTGCGTGAAGTATATTCATTTCGTCTTCTATTGTTATGGTTCGCTCCATCAAAATGCATGATTTTCCTAGTCTCTGAACAGTTCTGAAGATCAAAACCACAGGTGGTATTACTGTTATTCAACTATAAGCATTCGCCGATTTAAAATTAACCAGTAAGTGTGGATTTAATAATTTGTGAATGCATTGTGTTATAGAACTAAAAACCATTCAGTGGGAAATGATGGTGTTCACTCAGCATCTCATTACATACAAAAGGCTAAGAATTACTTTTGGAAATCCAATTTCAGAAGACTCCAAGCAAGGATTAATTTTAAGATAACCCAGAATTACGACAGTGATGTAAAGCAATGTCAAAGTCCACCCCCTGTCCGAATCGGACCTTCCAGTGTACTTGCAGAATTCAGAAGATAGTCGTTGAGTTTTCTGGTGGCCTGTGTTTAAGTATAAAGATCTTCAACAGCTGTTGGCGGCGAGCAATTTTGTTCTGAAACATGGACAGAAATATGTTCGTCGCTATATTCTGCATTTGCATTACAGGCGTTGCCAGTGAAGGTAGGCGTTTTTGTATAGAAAATGACTTTGTACACCGGACAGCTAAAATAGGATGGCTGAGCTCTGTAACATGTAAGTTGCATCAATAAAAGCTGGACTTAATGTGTGTGATTACGTCAATCATGTGACCGATGCGGTGTGTGGCGTTAGTTTATTAAATGCCCTGCAAAGTAGCTCCATACTGCGGTGAACGTTTGATGATGATAAATCCCCAAAATTTTGATTTGCTTTTACTTGAGCGTCTTGTGTCGCAACTTTTAAAGGAATGAAAAGTAGCCAATGAACTAGAAAATCCCCGAAGATGGCAAAAATCCTGCAACAAATCATCGCCGTTGACCCACAAGAATCCCATATTGTGACAATGCTGATGGGTGAGCAGCGCTGAAAGGACCAAGTATCACAACTTGTCGGTTTTGCCGTTAAACGATCGTAACTTCTGTGAAAACTCCTTGAGGATAATTACTTGGTCCTCTCCAAAACATTTTCCTTAAAAGTTCACCCGTAACTGTTAAAAGTGATAAGTGGGAATAGCATTGCGTGGACTCGAGCCGATGACAATTGCACTAGCAGCCAGTCGCTCTGCAGCTGAGTTAAATTTCACTTGGTAAATGACAAAGTATTTTAAGCGTAATTAAAAGACCAAGTCACGGACTTTGATTTCATGGAATATCTAGCAGCCAATGGCGATAAATGGCGATTGGCAATAAAATCACAAAAACATACAGCGGATATTATTGTTTTATATCTCTAGTCAGAGCTAATAATTTCAAAAGTCTATTCCATTCAGCAATAATACCCAAAATGCGTTTTTGACAGTAAAAACAACAATGTTTCTTTAATATAAGTTAAAGAAAAGGAAAGTAAGCGTGTTATACTCTCACAGAATCAATTAAAACATACGTTGCTTCTAAGTCTTACTGGGAAAGACGGTATTTTATAGGTGGAAGCTGTCTGTGTGTTAGAAAGCTCAATTTAATTTTCGCATTTTGCCTTATTTTAATATAATATTACTTTATGATAACACCCGTTAATAACTGGAATATCTATGTTGACATCAGCATTATCTGGTGATGAGCTTGTTAATCACGTGTCTCATCGTGTGAGTAAATAAATTTTGCCAGTTGACCAATATCCGGGAGCCAATGACCAGCCAAGGAACCGATCATAACCTATCAGCGAATTGTTTACTTTAATTTCGGTCATCACATATAAATTGACTGGAAAGCTGATAACAGTTGGCTTTATTAATAAATCTGTTCGCAGATGCCAATATCACGACGTTATGACGTTTTTAAGCATATCTTATAATCTCATTTGTAAACCTCGTTGACGTCGAACCACCCGGGACAAGTCGGGTTTTGTCGTACTACGAAACAAAAAGATTTATGGCAGTGGCAATGTATCTCAAAATGAAATAGAACTGTGAACATAACTGCCCACTAGGATTTTATTTATTTCTCTGTAAGCGCAGAGTCCTGTTGTTCCTGGGTTTTCTTCAGTTTTCTTCTTCTTCTTATTCTTCTTCCGACCAACTTTGAGGCTTAATAACTCCAAAATGGGTGCAGGTACGGTCTTTAAATTCAGCATATGACTTTTGACAGTATATAAATTTTGATTGGTTATATAATCATATTCCATATTGCACCGGAAGAGGTCGTTTGNTGGGCCAACGTGAATTACGCAAACCTCCTAATGAAATCATTCCTGTTTGTTTATGCAACCACATTACATATTTCACTTACTAAAATCATACCACCACCATCACCAGCAAAACTACTATACCAGCCATCACTACCACACACTGTGCACCGTCACCACCATCACCACCAACACCATCATCACCAGTACCATCACTACCTTACCACCATCACCATCACCACAAGTAGCACCACCACTATCATTACCACCACCACTATCACCACCGCCACTACCACGGTCATCACCACCACAAGCACCACCATCACTATTACCGCCACTACCACTTCTACTAGGTATTTCCGAAAGAGAGAATGGGAAAAATGTTTCAATCATTTCCAGAAGTGATTTTACGTCCTCAAAATTGAAGGAGGGGAGGGCTCTTTCGGAAATGTGTATTGGTTGCCATCGCGCCCTCATTCAGCACTGAAGTGCAAAAGTGCTGTGTGATGGAGTAAGAGGCTGCACTCGAGATTGAAAAACTCCATTCGTCGGGTGCAGTGAGTTGTTTCTATCTGGGCTAAAACTGCGGTTGACTTTTCATTTCCCGTGGACGACATAATAAAAACTAATTCTTCAGAAATCAATCGTTTGTTGCAAAATGCACGCACGCTTAAAACCGCTATAAACTCGCGTCTCCTACGAGTAACGAACTTGGCTTAGGGTCCTGGTCGCTAATAAATTGGTCTCAAACTGCTCCTTGCTTAGATGAGAAGTGATTGAAAAGAATTCAGAACGCTTTCATTTGACCATACTCGGAACACAAAATGACACGCCGTGACAAGCCAACATGTATTTGATTGATCTCTAGTAATAACGAACTGTCAGTTCTTTGGAAATCATCCAAACACCTCTAGTTTGATTGGAGAACAATTTGAGACCAATCTCATTGCGGTAAGAAGCCTAAGTCAAAAGTTGGTTTTGTGATGAATGGCAGGTTTACAACACTTAAGGCACTATATCACTTTCTACGTCAAAATGATTCAAACAATTTCCATCGAAGGTATCCTCTTCGTCGATTTCCTGCTTGGTGACTTTACCGCCAGAGGCTAGTTTGTTCTGTTAGCTTCCACATGGGCAATAGTCTGATATAACGTGCCCGTATTTTGAGAACCAGTTTGATGCCCGTTATTCAGTGGAAAAAACTGGTTCTCAAAATTCGGACACATTATGTCGGACCATTACCAGCTACCTTTATATACTGCCACGAGGAGTCGAAGAAACACAGGTCTCGGTATTGAAATACCAGCCAGGTTTCATTTTATTGGCAACTTGGCTATAATAGTCTGGCGACGTCTCCGTTGTCAAGAAATCGATAAACTTGAAATATCTCAACCGTGTTAACTCTTCCATACCTTGTTTACCCCGTCCCAGAAATGTAAAACGGCCCCTAAAAAACCTCCGTGGGGATCTTTTCAGTCTAGAACCTCCGTGGGGATCTTTTCAGTCTTTGATTCCCAAAAAGAATATGCTGGCGTGAGCTCTCTCGGAAAACCCCGGCACTACCTCTACTAACCACTACCACTATTACTACCACGACCACTAACACTACTATAACTACCACCATTGCCACTACCATAACCACCACCACTATTACTGCCACTGCCACTACCACTATTACTACCATAACCATTACCACTTTTACTACCACAACCATTACCACTATTACTACCACTATTACTACCACTACCATAAACACTACCACGACCACTACCACGATTGCTACCACTACCAGTATCAGTACCACTACCACTACTGTTGTTTCTTGTTGTTATCATCATTGCCTTTGTCATTGTCATTACTATTGCTGCCATTATCATCACCATCATCACCATTAAATTTTTAAAGCGACGGACTTGATCACTGTTTCGTGCAGCGCAAAACGGTGACAGGGACAACGGTAGAGTCCAAATGAGATATTGATAAATAGCTTGATGTCGCCTCTGTGAACTGGAAATATTTTCTTACAGGACCGCGCGTTCTCAAATTGAGTCCGCGACAAGGAAGCGTAGAGGGAGCCACTGTTTTAACAATTACTGGTGAAGGTAATATCACTTGACATCTTCAAAATTATTCAGAAACAATAGTCAACCCTCCACAACCAAGGACTTTCATTTAAAGTTGCATAAGAACTTTGCTAAGTACTGATAATATTTGCATAGAAACGTGTTTTACGAAGCCACGCAACTTAAATTGAATATAAACGTACTTAATGCTGCAGCTTAGAATGTCTCTCGCAGAATTCAACTTTAACCATTTCTGCTATGGAGATGGAAATGAAAAATTATTTAAGAGAGTATTCTTGCGTCATAATGATAATTTAACCTTTATGAGTAAAATTCAGGTTACTTTGACTTACGTTCATTATTTCCTTTTTTCCTAGGATTCAGCACTAACCAATTTAGTTATGGAGATGGGAATGAAAACTTGGGTAACAGAGTATTCTTGCGTCATGGAACTCGTTCAGTAGAGTGTCTTATACAAGTGTACTCGACGAATGATCATCAGATTGTGTGCCGGACGGGGTGGGTTGATTGGGTTTTGCTTAGTGGAACTAGACGTTCTTGGAGGACGTAAAGTTCTGCCAGGGTATTGTATAATTCCCATGAAACGCGTTTCTGCATTTTATCGCCGTAACACACGTAGGAGAGAACAAAACGGAACAGAATGTCTTTCCACAGACACCAAAAAGTTCTTCACAGAGATGTAAGTTGAACAATCTCTTCAATAACATATTTATATACATTCCGTTTCCAATCCGCTAATTTTCAAAAGTGGAAACTTCCCAGTCGTCTGTTTCCTTTACTGATTTAACTTGTAACTGCCCTAGTTCAAAAACGTGAGATATACAAAAGCCTGCATTTCTTATTAGCATATCGTCTTAAATGTAATTGATACTATCAAAAATGACGCACTTTTCTTTTGTTTAGGCCAGCGCCCGAAGGATGGTACAATGTGTTCATTATGGTAGACGGTGTACCAATCAACAAACTTGGTGGAACTTACTGTAGACGGCCAAACGATTGTAAATTTAATGTGAGTTCTAAAAGTTTGAGAAAAACGTTTGAAAGCACCGTCTGCCTTGTGATTGAACTACCCGAACAGTTACAGTAACATGCGTACATGGAGTTTCGATTTACAATTTAGAATTCAGAATGAGTTCCATCAAACGTAAAATATTACTACTGAGCATTCCGTAAATTATACGTTATGCATGTATTCGTATTTCTAATTTCATTTCCAATAAAAACAACAAGTGAAATTCTGTCATTCAACTTCACCAGCCATTCACATTAAATTATTAGGGTGTCATTTGGGGTTATACTCTGACTAATAGGAGCTCCATGAAAACTTGTTTTGTGAAGTTTTTAGCAGGCAAAGTATTTTCAAACTCCCCCCACAACTTGCGACCCGCAATTTGCGCTATCAACTTCACATTTTGTTCATGTTGCTAAATCTTTAAATGAGGAAATCTTATCTTGTCTTGTAGTATCAACGACACCGTATGCCCAATATCAAGTCAATTTACCCCAACACAGGCCCACCAGGTAGGAAATTAACATAGATTTACTTTAAGAAATTACACAATTTGCTTCGAAATCATAACACGTTACCTTGCAAGTGGTTATCACTGTAAAAAGACTTAAAAGAAAACTTTCTCCTAAACTTGGTAAATTTCGAAAGGTTTTTGATGTTTCGCGATTTGACATGAGTTTCATGAATACCCCAATTATATTTGAATCTATGACAAACTTCCTTTCTCTGAGAAATATTCGTTACACATTCAGGTACCTTAGTTACCATACATGGCGACATCTATAGCGACTATTATATGGATACACAAGACATTGGTAACACAGATAATGAATTACAGCTTCAAAGGTAAGAATAGTGTAACAGTTGCTCTTTGGGAGATCAAGAAAATAACTGACGTGATCTATGAATTTGTTTAACAAGATATGGCTTCTAACCTCGGTGTTACACTAGTTCTAGGCTAACCTCGGTGTTACACTAGTTCTAGGCTAACCTCGGTGTTACACTAGTTCTAGGCTAACCTCGGTGTTACACTAGTTCTAGGCTAAGCTCGGTGTCACACTAGTTCTAGACTAACCTCGGTGTTACACTAGTTCTAGGCCTATATCCAGCATTATCTGCGTGCAGATTCCATATAAATAGGTTCTCGTATTATGTTTCAGGGTTTATGTTGGCGGAGCTCCTTGCTCCGTAGTTAACGAAAACACGGAAGAACTGTAAGTAGCTTTGAAAAATATTATTAGCTTGCATAAGTTAAATTCCACGTCGTTCGGATATAATTCTCAATGATTTTATATTGAAAAAAACTACGGTACGTTTGAGCGTACAGTACCGAAGTAATATATAACCTAAATTCCACGTATGCCTGCCAACGAACGATTCCATATCAAAAAACCTTACGTATGATTAAGCCTGCATTGTCAAAGTAATGCAAAATATAAATTCTATGTGTGTCCACGGATATAAGCGTCAACAGGAAGAGTTTTATACTGAAAAACTTTACGTATAACCTCAACGCATGTATTTTCGCCAAGGTAATTGTTAATGTTTTTACATTAAGAAAATACCTACGTTTGAGCTTACAGTGCCGAAGTAAAAAATAAAAGATTGCAGGCGGTCCGATACCTGAAGTGCATCGGACGTGGGCAGTGAGACCACATAAGTCGGGTCTATTGTACAAAACACCTGATTTAAAACTCATGAGAACCATCTAATGTATACATAGTCATCAGACTCTTCCACATTGAAGCTGCAGCCATGTAAGCCTGTTCATACGTTATTGATGCTTGGCATTTGAACCAAGTTTCTGTCCACAGATAGCCTCCACAGCCGCTAGTGCTTCCGTTTGTCTGATCGTTTCACTTCAAGTTGACTTTGTACCCAGAAGGATATCTAGGTGATTTCCCAGTGGCAAGTCTAGTCATCTCACTGTCCCTCCTGTCCCAATACGGTGGGGTTCAGTTGTTCCCCAGAACGGGTGTCCACAGCAGAAATTGCTTCCCCCGTGACTGTGTTTTAATTGCTCTTCAAGGAGACAGAGGTCCGTTGTCAGGTAAACTATGTCTTCATGCGTTCTTGATGCGGCTTGAGAGTAGATCCAAGTTGATGTGTACGAGGAATATCTACAGCCAATACTGCTTTCGCTGGTCTGGTCATGCGCTGGATATCCTGCTCCGTTAAATAGAGTGATTTTCCAAAAAAAGTGTCAGCAGTATCAGTTGTTTTCTCCCACCGCACGTAATTGGAAAGGCAGTGTCTCATTCCGCAAGACTCCTCTGTCCCAGTTATGAAAATCTGCTTCACTGCTGAGATTCAGCAGCCCAAATCTTTCAAAAGTCTAGTCTCTCGGCCATCCCGTATAGTTCAGCCTGGGCTAGTATTGCCACGCGGACGCACTGCACGAGTCTTGTTGTGGGAGAAGCTGTGTAATGGCTGCCAAAGCGGCCAGCGGTCGGTGGCATCCGAAAGTGCGGCAAAGTACAGCTACTGCTTACCACGCTAGACGCTACACCTGTCGTCAAACCACGAACACACAGTGCCGAAGTAGCGTGGAACGCAAATTCACTAAGGTTCATGAGCACAAATTCGTGTTCAGATTATTTTGTATTAATATATGTTTTCGTTTCAGATATGGCCTGTCTCGGGACTTAGACAGAAATGGCAATAAGCGACCGTCGGGCAAAATTATTTGTAAAGTTGAGGCTGATTATATAGGTGAATAGTGCCCTAGTCATCAATCTTAATTTCACTCACAATGATGAAAAGCCAACATTTTAAACACTTATTGAAATTAATAGAAAAATGCAATATCATCATGTACATTCACATTTCAAATGTCATTCAGTGGATGGAAATTAGTCGAGGGCGTTTACGTAGGCGAAACATTCTAAAATGACTTAAAATGTTTTAAATTGTCTACACTATTGTTTTTTAAAACAATATATTCATGTATTAGGAAACATCTTCTTCGATTTTAATGATATTTCAGTTTTCGACGTCTTTCACGGGAATTTCTTCGTTGTCTATAAGTGTTTCCGTATTGTGAGATATGAAAAATCTTTACTCTTGTTTTAGATTCGGTCAATGCAAGCTTCATAATATCGGGGAATAAAGGAAGGTTAGTAAAACACACAGTAACCAAATCTGTCTAGCACGAGGAACTGTTTTAAGGCCGTCGGGAGTGTTCAGTTTTCCTCGATAAAAACGCACATGCCGTTGCATGATGAATAGAGGTGTCGGACTACGAGACTTGTGTACATACGTTTACAGTTATTAAAAAATATCATAGGCACTCCGCTATTTCAAGTGTCGTCTCTATCATTCAAAACTTAATTTATTTTTTAGATCGGTTGCGCTACCACAATCTTACCGACTAAGCGCCAAGAATGACCTATACATGTTCCAGATACACCCAGGTAAATGATCAAGACAAAAGTTTTATTAGTTCATTACATACATTGCTTGTCACCAAAATTTCGACTGTAAAATGGTTGCTGCTGTAGTTCTTTTATTTCTTCAGAACTGCGTTTTTAACACTGCAGACCACCCGGCGCTGGCCGCGCTGATTGTAATTTCAAAATCAAAATGATAAATGCAGATTAAACCGGTCTTTTTGTTTGAGTTATACGTACGACGAATTTAAAGTATCAAAATTGGGGTTTCATACACTGCCCATGAAAGTTATTAGCGTTTAGTACAACGTGTTTTCTAACTAAGAAACTTTTCTTGGTCCAATCCCATTCTCCGCCAGAGGGAGATGAGTACGTTGTTACACTTCATGATAGAAGGTTGATTTAGTAATTTCTTGTACAACTTTCTAAAACTGGTAAAATGCGTTAGCATGGTTAGCGTACTCGTAAGTCTTCCCTGAGTTTTATTGGTGTGTTGGTTTGATTATATATAACATTTAAATCACTAGCACGTCGACTAGTTACTGTTCACAATCTGACTCCAAAATTGTCACGGTTGCAAGAAAAGGAGAATTACTGTGCGCTGGTTCCTAGCTGTGCGTGAACTCGCCTTTACTTGGAATCCAAGTTCACGCACAGCAGAATCACTGATTGACTCTAGCATTGCCACTGGTCCTGTGTTATCACTATTATACTAGACAGTGACCACTGTGTTGTAGATGTGCTTCCGGTGAATCCTATGAGCCTTTGTTAGCTACTCGCTAACTATTAGCTGAATGGTTAGCACGCTTACTGGTTTTATGGGGGTCGCTGGTTCGATTCCCGGGTCAGGTAATCTTGGCGTAGTCATGCCGACTATGCCAAATGTTGCATGGTTGCATTACTGCAGGTTCACTAGCTAGGCAAAAGAGTACTCACTTAAATGAAAGTCGTGTCTGTCCCAGTTGATGCCGGAGAACAGTTCAAGCATGGACGACCTTGCCGGTTTTCGAAGAAAAAACCTGATGACCAGTTGCACCAACCTCCTTTACAGGGAACATATGGGGAACACACCAAAATGGACCAATCACAAGATGCCACAGAAAAAAACAAAGGGCCAATGATGTTGCCGATTACAAAAACTGTCTCTAGCTGGCCCCATTGACCTCCGTCTCTAGCTGGCCCCAGTAACCTCCGTCTCTAGGTGGCCCCAGTGACCTCGTCCGTCTCTACTCTAGCTGGCAGTAGAGACAGTGAAGCTCCTATAGGCGCTTCTATACGACGTGCTTTATTCCTACAGGCTCACTAGCTAGGCTTATAGAAGTACTCACCAGTTTAAACAAAAGTATATACCCAAGTTTGACTAAAATTGAATCTAGTTGCTCATCCCTGACAGCCGGATTGTACACTGAAAGACACCAGCAGCCTCTCGCCAGTAGTATAAATATAACAAAAATCAGGAGAACCATAAAACTTACAAATCACCAGACACCACAGAAATGATGAATGATGTTGACGATTACAACAGCCAGAAGCTTTTTGGCAATTATGCCTCACACTGATCAAAAGATCAAAGTCATGTTATAAGTACCTTTTGCACATAGAAGGATACGGAAGGTCTGTTTACACCATGGTCACTGTTTGGTCCTGTGTAGCCTTGGGACTTTGGTGAAAAGCTGTGGGCCTACGCTAAATTATAGTCTTTATTCAGCTAGCTGACTTGCTATGGTCCTGTACTGCCTACTGGACACTATATCAATACTCTAGTTGTGAATGCCAGTTTATGTTTCGTTTTTTTGGAATATATTTTCCATTGAAATGCTATCACTCATCTATGTTATATAAAATGGTTTTGGATAAAATAGATATAATTATTTTGTTTAGTGTGATAATTCTTCTAATAGTTTGGTTTAAGCGTGTATTATCATTGCTTCAAAAGCACTTTGATTGATGCCGGACACTAACTTGCCTTAAAATTCTTGAGGTCTATTTAATAGAATGACTTGAGAAATGAGGTCAACTTTTGATGGTGATGGTGCTACACCTTTTTTGATTTTCTTAAAATGTTTTGTGTTTACCAACAAGCGCTGCTGAAATTGCACATACATGTATAATTAAAGATTGTATTAAAACTAAAAGTAAGTTAATTTTTGTTTGGGAGGGATTGTGACGGGTGGTTGCCTGAGCAGTGTTGACATGTGACAGTTCTAAATTTATGATGTCCAGAACTGAAAGTCTTCTCACGTACTGAAGTGGAAGTGAAATTGGTCGTTTTGAGTCCTGATTAGAAGCTTAGAAAATTGCGTCATGTATTAATCCTCAAGTAAATTTGCACCATTTAGGTTGAAATATATTTCAGAAATAAAATTCCTTGATCACATACTAGTTTTGTTTTCGATTTCGTTAAGAATTACATGTAAGGTTACAATTTTCACTGTTTTTGTCACAAAACATGGCGTTTTTGTTGCGAACGTGTGCTTTAAAATGATGAAACCAATCAGCGCCACGTTTGGGGTCACCTTCAAATGAGGCTGGAATGGCGAATATTCGGTAATGCAGAAAAAGGGGACACAACTTCTTGTGTGTCATTGATTTTAGGTCAGAGGACAATTTTGATAATGTTCGATAAACCTGTCTTCTTCCTATATGAGTTGACTGACACTTCATAGCCCTTACTAGTTTAACATTGGGGCTACAATGCTCCCCATCAGTCTATGCATTTCAGCCCCATGTATTTTAAATAGGTCCATTTCTGGTCACTAAGTAAGAAGTTTTCACCTCATCAAAAATACATTTGACAATAAAAATTGTCACTTGTCTCATAAAAGCGCTTATCTTCTTAATCAGCGATTCTTTCTGGTTCTGTGCATACTCTCGATGAAGCATGCTAATGGGATTTAAGATGGGTTTAGCAAAGAATTCCAACTTCACTTTCTTGTTGCCTTGAACTTTTTACTATACGCGATAAGTACTGATAACCTTAGGTGACGTCACATGAGTTTGGGACAGAGAAATTACCCGCGCTTATCAGAATTTCATGGATTAGTTCAAATTATGTTAACTACGGTAAATTTTTTTCAGAGTCATGGTATGTGTTAATGATAATTCATTACATATAAAGTGTATGCATGCTTCATTTGTTGTTTATCACTGTGTTTTGAAATTCGTACTTTTTAGTGTGGAAGCATTACCGCCTGTGGGTCAGGACGTACCCCACAGGTGGTGCCACTGTCTATATGAGACTCTTTTTGCTATTTGTTATCATTGACATTAAATAATACCAGTATCATGAGGCTGTCATCTTGGAGTCGGGTTGTAAACAATATCTCATCCATTAATTAAGTTAAACATTTTGTCAGTGTACAAATGGTTGTTCATTATTTCAGAAATTTCCACAGTAAGTCCGCAATCTGGAAGTTTGGAGGGTGGAACCACCATCACTATTAATGGACAAGGTTTTGAAACTGAACAACTGAAAGTTACTGTTGGAGGTAGGTGTACAGTTTCAGCACTCACTAAGTTATCCTAATTTTGGGTTGATTTCTAGGGAGTAGAAACTAAAAATCTTGCTTACAGAAGTTCATTAGTCACCATCACTGATTATGGTATAGCCATAAAACATAAGTGTACCCATTTTCAACGCCTTTTCACCTCATATTGTACTCCCATATTAAAGCCGGGTACGTATTTTTTCCGAAAGTACACAATTTTTCAAATAGTGTCACCAAAGAGGAAACTGATCAAGCGGCTAAAATTTTTATGAGTGATGAAATGTTCTGACTTGTATTACAAAAGGGTGTACCCACAATCAATGCCTCATGACTCAATGTCTCCAAAAGGGTGTACCCACAATCAATGCCTCATGACTCGATGTCTCCAAAAGGGTGTACCCACAATCAATGCCTCATCACTCGATCTCTCCAAAAAGGTGTACCCACAATCAATGCCCTACGATGTCTCCAAAAGCATGCCTCGGGATGTCACTATAACTTGCTGACAGGTAATAATTTAACTAAAAAATAACCATGATTTTCACTAAAGCATTATTTATACATTTTTGCTTCAAATCTGCAATTTTTCAAAATGTAAACTTTGTAATCATCTGCTTCTACTGTAGGTGATGGCACTTCCTAAGACAACCTGCATATCGGAAGATTTTCTGCAAATTTGCTTAATTCTGGATAAGCTATCAAAATCATGTTATGTGTATCTTTCAGTATCTTTCAAGTGTAGATGGACACCTTTGGAGGCTGTTGGGATCCTCCAGCTCAAACAAATACTTCCATAATAAGCACGTATCAACAAAATTGTGACTGTGCATCTCTATAGCATGTAAATTTTTAATCTTATCAAGGTCGACCTCAATGACCTTGGTAGTGACCGAACTACTAAAGCACTGCACTGGTGATTTGCCAGAGTTTGCTGGTGCTTGAAGTTAGGCTGCCAGTGTCACTCCTTTCATATCTTACCAGAATGGCATTGTTGACAAATAGCCCATTCTGAATATAGAACTCTTGAATAATTTATATCCGAAACAAGGCTTGAACAATGTGAGGGATTGTTTACAATCGCTAACACCAAATGAAATTCATGTACCAAATTATCCAAAACAAATTTCCAATGCATGATATTGCATATTGTTAAAATGTAATCCATGACGATACTTTTGGTGATTTTTCTCTATAAAAATAATATGTGTTCTAAGGAAGACAACACTAAATTGGTTGCAATGCATTGGTGTTTACACATGTTCACAGTTCCTCATATTTCTTGCTTCCAAATAGATAGCCAGCCACATAGTTGGATCCATATGCTGTAAGACAGTTAGGAATCAATCTCGAATGCGAGGCTCATCCAGTCCATTAAAATTCTGATTTGTGGTCAACTCAACAGGAAACTTGTACATGTAACACTGTAGAATGTCCTGTGTGAAAGTTTTTGTTGCACTTGAATTTGACTAGCACTCCCCTTGTACTGCGTTAATGAGGATTAAAAGAATCACAATCAAACAATGCTTTTTCACGTTAAATGAACACAGAAGTCAGTCAACTTTAGAATGCAACACTCAGTGTACGCAGTTACTGAGGATTTCCGATAAAACTACCGATGAAATTTTTTTCTAAAAAGAAGGAAGAAATAACCCCCAGAGGTGCCTTTTCGGGAAAAATGACTTAAAAAAATCATTGTCATTCAAAGTGACGTAAATCTTGAGCTAGTGATAACTTTTCCGAGGCGAAATGACCAGAAATTCAGTTTCTGTTGCTTACTAAAATAATGCACAATGGTGAAACCAACGGAATTCAACGTGTCATGTAAGACGGTTAAACACTGTTTATCAGAAATAGTAAGGTTGGCAATCATGATTATACTGTTAATTGTGAATAGGCTGTTGAACATGGGTACATTGTTGTCTTTATATCAAGTGTTATTCAGGTATTGCTTGGGTAAGAACATCTGACACCACTAAAAGTGACTATTACCCTTTTCACTTTAGATCAATTAATAATACATTACTGATCAGTGTTCTCGCTTTAGAATCAGATTATTATTAGTGACATTAATTGGGATTGAACAAGTGCGTTGTTGTTTTAGGTTTACCATGTGTCGTGTCATCAGTGTTAGCCTCACAAATAACATGCAAGACTACAAAGAGTGCCTCAACAACAGACAATTTTGGTAATTATTGCATCATCAATCAGTAAAATAATACAATTCATTAATTATTTACTGCATTGAAAGATGTCAGCTGTGACAGAGTTCAATTTTGAATGTGTATTTGTGACAGTGCAGTTTTGTTATGCTGGTGTAAAGCACTTTGGTACACTTGATAAAGTGCTTCTCTTAGTAGCTCTTGGTTTATTACCAGTAAAACAAGGTTTTATGCATTAACTACTCAATTAGATATTAGATAAAACAGAACTTCATATTGTTCATAAACGATGAAATAGTCATATTTTTATTTTCTGCTCTTACCAGATCCCAGGTTGTATATTAAAATTCTAGTTCGCATTTTTGAATCTGTACATATTTTTGTTTTTATATATCTGTAATAGCATGTCTAAGTATTGTAATACTTATTTTAGATACTACTTAATTGTATATACCTCTTTGTATATAAGTTTCATTTATGAATTGTTTACAACCCAGATATAATGCTTCGCGGTTTCTGGGTTTCTTATTATTTCTTTGTATGTTCTGTGTATCCTTCAATAAATATATATCACTGTGACAGTAAAAAAAAAGATATTAGATAAAACAGAACTTCATATTGTTCATAAACGATGAAATAGTCATATTTTTATTTTCTGCTCTTACCAGATCCCAGGTTGTATATTAAAATTCTAGTACGCATTTTTTTCTCAAATTTGATCCTTCAAGGTAAAATTTTGCTCTATCCAAATATTTGTGCTTTGCTCAATTAATGCCTAGCTGTTTGCATAACAATTGAAACAACAAAAGTGTTGTAATTATAACAGCAAACTGTGATGGATTCTATGAAGTCTGATTTGATCAGTACGCAATTGTTATCTAACAGGCCTGCTTTTGAAAATTAGTTTTCATGAGAATTTAAAAATGTTGTACTTCTAAAATTTGGTGCAATNCTTTAGGCAACCGTGGCTTGAGCCTGGAAGTATGGCCAGGACATGTACCTTCATCTGTGGACCAAATTGCTGGCCTCAACTCATCCATGGCTGGCTACTTCACACATGTTGTGAAGACATCNTAAAAATGTTGTACTTCTAAAATTTGGTGCAATCTTTAGGCAACCGTGGCTTGAGCCTGGAAGTATGGCCAGGACATGTACCTTCATCTGTGGACCAAATTACTGGCCTCAACTCATCCATGGCTGGCTACTTCACACATGTTGTGAAGACATCAGATACCCAACCTGTGCAATGGATGGCCAAGGCAGACAACTATGCGGCCAGAGTGCGAGGTTACTTCATTCCACCCTCAAACAATACATATACATTTCACCTTGTTGCCGATGACAATGCGGTGGTGTACCTGAGTTCAGATGAGGACCCAGCCAACAAGGTGAGTTTGTAGCGTGGGTACAGGTAATACTTGTGTGTCTTCATTTTAAAGTATTCATAAAATACTGTATTTTGATCTGCTAACAAAAGTAAATGAATGCATTGAGAAGTTAATTTTGTCATTGTATGTTATCAAACTGATGAAGATGTTCATTTTGAGTAGACTTTGTACCTACTTGACAGTTACAGGTGAAATGTAAATGTTTTAAATGATGAAGTTGAATTTAAAAGGATGCTAAGCCCTTGTTTTGATGATTTCCACCAATCCTGGTTCTATCACCTGCTAATTCATCATTGGTGTCAATCTTGAAAGATAAAAGCAGGTCTGGACTTAAAACCTTATTTTACAAATTGGATATTATAGTCCTTGGTGAGTGGTCTTGTCCGACAGTTGCCGTAAAATTCGCTAAAGGCGTAGGTCACGGTTGCCCGTTTAACAGTTTTCAAATTTTCCTCCAAAATCATGAGGGCTGTCGAGGGTTACAGAGCATTATTTTGTTTCAGAGAATTGGATGGGAAAGTCATATTTAGTATCTGTTAATTGGCCAAAGTAAACAAGCCAACCGTGTAAGGGAAATAACATGTGCACTGAAATGCAGAGGAAAGTCGTTTGTAGTATAATATAAATAGGCCAAAACTGGGTTTGGTATACTATTAAAAATTTTTGTCTTTTAATTGAAAGTTAAACTCTAGATGTTTTTTAGGTTGAGATTATTAGTCTGAATTATGCTGTGGCTGCTCATGATTGGTTCAAGGCCCAGTCGCGACCTATTGACCTTGTAGCTGGTAGGAAGTACTATATCGAGGGAAGCATGTTGGAATATGCTGGCCATGGTCACATCAGAATTGGTGTGCGCATCCACAACATAGGTAAACTGTTAACTAGTTAAACTGTAATACTCAATGAAATTGAATATTTGGTAGAGATGAGCTTTATCTCTTATTCTTTCTGTGGTGACAACTAGCATGATTATATTTCCAGATATTTTTGTGCATACATTGATTTCTCAGTAAGATTTTCGTATGGTTTTCGTTATGCTCCAATCTTTTCCAGGCTTCAGCAGTAGGTCCCTGTCCTCAGTTCTAGCTGATGAACAGCAGATAAAGTTCACATCCACCTACAGTGATGAGTTGCAGGTAAATGTTAAGCTTTCCACCCTCGTCAATAACTTATAACAAGGAAATGTTGAGCTTCACACTGTCACCAATAATTCACAAATAAATGTTCAACTTTCCACTTTCTAAGCTTCCCATGGTGACCAATAACTTACATGTAAATTGCGTTCAACTTTCCACTTTCACCAATAACTCATAACAAGTATATATGTTAAGCATTCCATGGTGACCAATAACTCATAACAAGTATATGTGTTAAGCTTCCCATGGTGACCAATAACTTACATGTAAATGTTAAACTTTCCACTGTCACCAATAACTCATA
>NMRA01000516.1:13054-26352 GCA_002633005.1 Phoronis australis
TTTTTAAAATTATGCTTGAATTATACATGGTGATATACATGTTAGGTTTTATTCTCTGCGATATTTTCTTTTTCGTTCAGTGTCTCGTTAGCCAACAACACTGAGCCCAGCAGACCGGACTGGCTGTGGCAAGACACGGCAGCTGACTGGTTCACCAAGTAGAAACGTCTGTATTTAATGTTCTATCAACACAAGATTCACAAGAATGTCACATGACTGTAAGCAGCGCGGCCTGTTAGTAAAGCATCATTGCATCCAGCGCCATCTGTTAGCCGTAAAGGTTTTGGATGAGCGGGTACCTTTTGCATTTGCCTCTGACATCTCGTTCGATTGTCAGATATCACGTGACTTTTCGCGCAGGGGCGGAGCTTGCGATAGGTCAATTGTATGAAAGTAACAAAAACAATACTTTATTAAAATAATTGTATTTCTGGTGTCAACAGGTGCTTTGGACGCTGGAGGCTATCTTTAAGAGGAATTCATTGAGTAAAAGTCGAAGTTTAGACTAACTACCATTTAATGATTATGTAAGTTTAGTAGCTATTACAGGAATTGAAAGCATTAACAATTAATTGGTTTCCATGAGTGCACCAAAGAGTGAGTTTCTCGGGTATTCGATGAGAACACAATTGAAAAAAAACATGAGGATAAGATTGATGGTCACCACATTTACAGTTTGGGGAGAAATTACTAAAGTTGTACCTAAACTTGTCGGAGTTGAGGAAAAGACCGCATCTCGATCGGTACAATGCTATTTCGTTTTCACGGGGAAGCGAGAATTGTGTCAGGGCTACTGAGTTGTCAAAATTATGAAAAACAGTTTTAAGATTGTATTTTACACTTATAAAAGAGTTGGTTTCCTTAACACAAGCTGGAAAAGAATTCCAGTTGTAGACGCACATTATAATTGCATACTTTCTGAATGCCTGACTGAACGCCGGAGGAATTGCATATGGGGCGGAAGATCTCATACCAGTATGATGGCCTTGTCTAGTATAGATCAAATAGTTTTTTGACAGAGGCATGTTGATATTGTTCAATACTTTGAAAGTAAATGGGGTCATGTGAAGACTGCGTGGAGTAAACAGTTTGGACACCTGAGACTATTCAAAACCTTAACACTACTAGGGGTCTCTGTGGCAAACTGGTTTAAAATTTAGTGAAACAGGTCCTCATACTAATTTGTAAAAGCCCTACCCAAATTGGCAATACAAAGGAATTTTTAAGATTGACATGCACCCACACACAACCGTCGCAATGAGATTCACAATGAAAGGGATTGCAAAACGGTCAGACGCACGTCTTCTAGGAAAGAATTCGTGAGTGCAGCATACAATTCGGTTCATACATTGGAAAAGAGGATACCCACGAGAAAATGTATAGCATGACGTCATGACCTATTTGAACAATATGGCATATGACTGACTAAGTCATCATAAGTACCAAATACGACGTCACAAACACCGCACACGAATCTGTGAACAGACAAAGGATGACAATTTTCAAGATGTTGTTGGAGACACTCCCCAGACGGAAATTGTAAACGGCAAATATGGCACACTTTTGTGAGCTTTACTTTTGGGACACTAGACTTGCATGAATCCGTGAAAGCGCGCAAGCGCGCGTTCAAAGCGAGGGGTACTTGTTTACCCAACGCGCCTACTGCCTTCCCACACGTTTCATTTTTCTTTGCTTGGTCGGATAAACAACGAACTAAATGCGATACCAGTGTCGGCAAAACAGTAAATCCTTTGCTGCAGTGTCCACAATAATGACGATTGGTGCAACTTGGCTTCTTTCTAACACACGAGTGGGCTGAGGTTTTGATGTCTTTTAAAAACCAGTGACTGCATTTCCGACAATATTCAACAGATTCCTTGTAAGAGCCAGCCACACCGACAGTACCTTTAAGCAAATCTTCCAGTTCTCCCTCTCGCATTGAGCACATGGGGGACAACTTGCGCTTTTTCGCGAAACCGTGCATATTCACTGGCTTGCTGTTAGACGCTACAAACTTCCGCTTACGCGACTGAATTCTCTTACTAATAAGTCTGCTTTCTTTTTCACTAACATCATCAACGTTGTTGGGCGAAAGTTGCTGAATTTTTGCGTATCCGTTCCGGAAAGTTCCAGGAAATCTGTCCATTGTTTTATCTATTATTGCCGAAGACGATACTGGAAATTCCAGTGCTTTTATAGATGCTAGGTTGTCAGATAATTCTGACAACTCTGGTATCATGTTTGTGAACTTAAATGATGCGATGTCTGCCGAGGATACCGACGAGTCTGTATTCTTTTTCGCGACCCTGCCATCTGCTGAAGATTTATTCGAGCATTCCAAGCCTTTTCGAGACACAAGGTCTTCAGCTGGCGAGCATTTATCCTCATTTACGGCAACTGATCGTGTCTCATGCACCAAAGATTCAGTACATGGATCATTGGCATTCAGAGTCACCATTGGCTCTGTAGATGATGGCACTGACGCACTGCTACTGGTCATAGATTGATGCAAAGAACTGGGCACCAGAGCTGTATGGACCTGCAAATGGTGGATCACAATGCTCACTCGTTTGGCGAAGGAGAGGTTACAAACCTTGCAAACAAACTGAGAAACCTCCTGGTGAGCCCGGCTGAAGTGCTGATTAAGACTTCTCTTTGAAGAAAATTCTATGTTACAAAGAGGACACTTATGTAACGGCACTGTGCTGTCGTTAATGGTACTTGTCGATTCTCCCACAGCATCTTTGTTCCTGTCCACTGAACTTAATTCAGTACATATTCTCTTCAGGTCCTTCTGAATCTCTTTGCTACCCATCAGTTTTCCACCAGCCTTCTCCATTTTGCCATTAGGTCCAGTTTTAGCAAACACTCTTTGCTTTTTGTTAGACAACAAAAAACGCTTTTCTTTGCGTTTTTCATGGACTGCCAATGTTTTACGAGAATTCTTTGCAGTTTTGTCAGTTTGCAAACTCTGAAGATCATTGGCTAACTGCTTGTAACTAGAATTTCCTCGACTTCTGACTGGACTTGCATTGTTGTTTAGTTTGACGGAATTGTTTAAAACTAGCTGGCTCTTCCTTACAACAGTTCCTTTCCTGGGGTCCAAAGCTTCAGATGTTTTGTTCTCATCCATGCGATGTAAAATGACTTGCGGTAACATAACAGCCATGGAGTGCAATGATGACTGTCTATCAGGTAAACTGACAGAAGATTTAGAGAAAGGTTCTACTTCAGTCCCAACATACTTGCCATTTCCTGGAGTTTCGTGTTCCATTTCTGGATGGATAGGATGCACCACTGGTTCTTCCACAAACTCAACCTTCTCCAATTTCACGTTTGGTGATGAGCATGTATTATCATCTATTTGCTCAAGTCTAACAATTGGTTGAATTTTGTTTGCAGATGTCTTATCTGCACTTATCTTTATTTCTGCAGGGCTTTCACTTTTGAAACTGAATACGTCCACAACATCTGCATGATTGTTTGTAGATTCCATCTCGTGTTTTATTTCAGGCCTCTTCTTCGACCCATTTGAAAAGACACCAACAGTGTGAAGCGGCAAGTCATCTTCAAAAACATCCAGATTCAGTTTAAGCCAAGATACATCATGAACTGACGTCCTAGATGTGGCCATTTCTGTGCTACCTTTGGGTGCACCAGTTGTAACGGTTGTTAAGCTTGCAGCGGGAATTACTTCCAAAGGCGATGAACTTGATTTAACCTCAGTGACTTGACAAGAATTTGCGGTTGCCATGGTTACCAAAGTACTATCCCATGAAGGTAATTGCACGTGGGAATTGGAGAGATGCTGAACTGAGCCATGCTCAAATAACTGTACAGGATACACGGCAGACACTGGTTGATCCAAACAAGACTTGGGTTGAGCTAGCGACATTTTGGTGCACTGCTTTGAGTCCCAATGTAATTTCAAGTCCTCTTTGCATGGAAACATTTGGTTACATAAACCGCATTGCGGAGAACTTACTATGGGCACAGCAGGACTTTTCGCCTTGCATTCCTTATATTTGCTGTGATTATGCAGAGCTTCAGAGGTGGTAAAACGCTGCTTGCAAGGATCACACGTGAAGAGGTGTGACTGTAAGAGAAAAAGCCTTAAATTATTATTGGAACATTATTTTTTTTTAAAATTTAGCATGACAATTTTGCAGTGAACTTGTATCAGCACTTTTTCTGAACTAGACACTTAATTGAGCTCAGATAGACTGACAGAGGCCCTGCAGCCTATTTTTTCACAGCGCAATTTGTTGAAAAGGTTCCCACGTGCATTGCTTATGTACAAGTACAGCTGCTTAGATACCATAACAGACATGAACGTGAAAGCTCGTCAAAAGTGTCTTTTAAACAACTCCTGACGAAAGTAGCATCTCCTATGAATTCACTTTCCCTGTGAGAAAATTTCCAGAAAAACAACCCATAAAATTCACGATTTTGAAATACGCACAAAGGAAAAACTCTGAAGTGACCACAGTTTAAATCTTCCTCCCACGTATGCACTCACATTCATTCGAAAAACAGATGACTAACAAGATGGACATTGCGATGGAAAAGGTTTTACCTTGCTTTCCGATGTACATGATGTTAAATGGCTAAATCACTTACTCAATACCTGAACTTTCGCTCAAACCACCCCATACACCACAAACGCTCAGTGGTGCGCACCCTAATCAACAGAGCAGAGAACCATTACCCTTGATCAAGACTGCAATCAGGACACCGGCAGGTATGAGACAACCATGCATATTCATTACCTACATCAAAAATCTTTCTGAACAACTGTCACGCACCTTCAAATCACATGGGGTTAAGACATTTTTCAAACCGATCAACACCATCTGGGAAAAGCTGGTTCTCCCAAAGGACCCTAACCCCACTGACAAGAAGTCTTGCATTGTGTAACAGCTGCTGGGCAAGGAGGACTCCACCTATCAATATATGGTGGGTAATATTTACGGACTTCTCCGATGTTGACCGAGTGGCCTCGGTTGAGTTTATTGTTTGGTTGAGTGGCNAGGGGAACACACCCTCAACACTGGGCACACCATCGACAAGTGTAACGCCAGAATCCTTGCCAGAACACTGGTACTCAAGGAAAGTCAAGGAGGCCATCTACATTAGAACCAGATGCCCCAATTTGAACAGGGATCAAGGGTAGCTCCCAGCGGTGTACGACCTCATTCAAAGCCAGGTCAACCTGACCTGTAGGCAATGACCATCGCCTCTGTTGGCCCGAAGCAGAGGCGATGAAAAGCCATTGCAAAGGCTATAGGCGCTCTGTACGCCGGAAGCTTTTCGGCGAATTATGCCTCGCACCGACTAAACCATCAAAGTCACATTGTTATAAATACCTTTTGCGCATAGAGGAACACCTTAGGAGGTTGTCGATGTGTTTAAGTCCTTCCAACTCGAACAAATACTCCCGTTATGAAACTTTTTCTTTGAGATGGCCAGATGAAGTTTAGTAGTTGAAGCCCAATTCACGCCGACAGGAGGCGCGTTCCAAAACGAGGCTCCCTACGATAGCTCTGTTAGCTTATCGGCACAGTTGTATTTCAGTCCACGTTGCTCCGCGAACGGCTAGAAAAAATACGGACACTCAACTATCTGCTTTACAATCCCTGAAGACGTTGAGATTCGGAAGCGTTGGGTCGATGCCATACGCCGCGACGAAGCAAAATATGTCCGTGTAAAATTCATAAAAGTTAGAACATATGTTGCCACATCTCGGTTGCCAAACATCATAGTAGGCCTAACGACCGGAGAATAGGCCAGCCAGGCTGTGTTTTCATGACTACGGGTCGAAACATTATAATTTTTCTTTCCACAAAAGACAGGGCCCTCAATCCCTCGAATTTGGGGCTCAATATCGGCCCTATTCCGCTCTCAAAAATATTGAAATATCACGCGAAATTCCCCCCACGAGGCATAAAATAGTCCCCTAGTGAAAAATTCTCTCCGAGTTCACATCACCTGTAACCACACAGTTGACAATTTTTAAGAGCACGAAAGGCTACTTTAAATTGAGACAGAGCCTATGAGAGCTTGCAACAGGGCGAGGGTGCTATTGATGGTGATCGGGAGGTAGACTGTTCCCCTCACTCGGCGAAAAAATCCCCTCTCAGTAGGCACTGGCACCTTTCCCTTCGCATGAACGAGGCACTTGGAGAAACATGATGACTATGATTGCTTTGTCTAGTTAACTGAAATTGAGTTCTAAAACGAGGTTATGCTTTGGATGAACGAATTAAGTGTTTTAATTTTAAAATTCAACTTGGTCCAGATTGATATTTGAAACCTAAGACATGAAATAGACGTAATTACGAATTATTACAACCAAGAAAGCAGAATTGATGGTCAAATAATTTTTACTTTCAATTCCAAGCCTGGCTTTTTATTTTAATAAAAAAATATATTTAATAACATCAATTATTCTTTCAGATCAATGAAAAATCAACTGTTAGTCCCAGTGAGTGCATACCTCACCAGGGTCAGGCTATGCTTGATGTTAATATTCTTGATCAACAAATTAAACCATATGTAACTAATTGCACATGACAGTCACCACTGTCGAATATGTCTTCAACTCGTCAACAATACGAGCAGATGACCTGGTTTGTGTAGAAAGTATTTTGATCAACAATTTACAAGAAAAAACGTAACCCNTTTTTAGCGGCGATTCCACTTATCGAAGCGACAAAATAAGCCAAAACTTTGGCCATACCATGTTAAACATAATTTTATTTCCAATTTTGTTGAAACTTGGCCACGTTTTTAACAAAATACTTATCTATGTTATGTGCTATCGGCAAATGTGATTGATTCATAAATAAGACCCTCACGCTGTGTTTTCTGCGAATCCCATGTATTCTGAAGGGGGCTAACTGAGTGACTTTCGCGCATGCGCAATTCACGGTTTCAATATTGCTGGTAATGTATTGATGGTGATCGGGAGGTAGACTGTTCCCCTCACTCGGCGAAAAAATCCCCTCTCAGTAGGCACTGGCACCTTTCCCTTCGCATGAACGAGGCCCTTGGAGAAACATGATAACCATGATTGCTTTGTCCAGTTAACTGAAATTGAGTTCTAAAACGAGGTTATGCTTTGGATGAACGAATTAAGTGTTTTAATTTTAAAATTCAACTTGGTCCAGATTGATATTTGAAACCTAAGACATGAAATAGACGTAATTAAGAATTATTACAACCAAGAAAGCAGAATTGATGGTCAAATAATTTTTACTTTCAATTACAAGCCTGGCTTTTTATTTTAATAAAAAATATATTTAATAACATCAATTATTCTTTCAGATCAATGAAAACTCAACTGTTAGTCCCAGTGAGTGCATACCTCACCAGGGTCAGGCTATGCTTGATGTTAATATTCTTGATCAACAAATTAAACCATATGTGACTAATTGCACATGACAGTCACCACTGTCGAATATGTCTTCAACCCGTCAACAATACGAGCAGATGACCTGGTTTGTGTAGAAAGTATTTTGATCAACAATTTACAAGAAAAAACGTAACCCTGCATTCAGCATAATACCTAATCCGTAACACTGCAATTTAGTCATATTTACTTTTCATGTTTTGAACCTAGTTTTCCAAAAAAAATAATAAAACCTTTCGTCAGACAACTCTTTGGCGCCTTAACTAATGTAATTTTCTACGTCTTTGTGGTTAATTGTCGACACATTATTCAAATTTAATATCCAGGTTGGATTCGAAAAACCGACTATTTAACTCACACAATGTCAACTTCCGTTTTGTTTATCGCAGTGAGCCTCGGTTTGGATTTTGATGTCCACCGCGTGAATTGGGTCTATAATAGGACTCAACAGAGGGCCATCTCGTGGAAGATTCTAAAGAGGACCTTGGCAAGGGCAAGGGTTAACGAACAAGAAGTTAACTAAGAGCATGTCACTGGCATTGTGGGTAGTAAGCATAGGCGGATTTAGGGGGGCCCCTTGGCTGCCGCAAAAAANTCCCGTCATTATTGCCAACACGAAAAACGGATTTGGTCTTTTGGGCATTTGAAGACTAGTTTAAATACGACAAATTTGTTAAGAATCGATGGCACAAAACCTTTAATAAGCATTAAAAGAAGCAAACGCTGTGGACCATAAACAAGTAGGTCTCTTAGTATAAGATTAGTCGTTAAATCGTGGTGATGTAGTGGTAACGCACGAGCGCACTGTGCGCAAGGTCGTGAGTTCGAGTCTTTGGAACTTCCAGTATTTCCTATTTGAAACGTTCTTTTTTTGCCTTTTTTTCTTGGATAATACTTCAGGAATCAAGGAAAATGCTTGATTTTTAGAGGTAAAAACAGAAAAATTTCCCCCCTCCCGACCTCCCCCCATTCGGTGCTATGCGCGTCTACAATCGTGGTTCAGTTTGCGCAAATGTTTACAGCCGGACAAAATGTTGGGCCCCCCTTGTGATATCCTAGATCCGCCACTGGTAAGATACTGCCTACATGTGTTGCGTCACGAGGGACTGTTACCAGCAAGTACACTGTCACAGTGCAGTGTGTGTTAGTAGTAAGATACTACCTTCACATGTTGAATCACGAAGAACTGTGACCAGCAAGTACATTGTCACAGTGCAGTGTGTGTTAGTAGTAAGATACTTCCTTCACATGTTGAATCACGAAGAACTGTGACCAGCAAGTACACTGTCACAGTGCAGTGTGTTAGTAGTAGTAAGATACTGCCTACATGAGTTGCATCAGGAGGGACTGTGACCAGCAAGAGGAATCGTGGCTAGTCAGATACTGCCTCCACATGCCGTTGCGTCAGGAAGGACCATGGCCAGCATAGTGTACCATCGGTGGAGCGATACTACAGACTCGCACACTGTGGCAGTGCAGTGTGTGTTAGTGTGTGTTGACCAACGTGTGTCGAATCCCACATCCTGGACAGAATATGTTTGATTGTTTATGGTTAATTGATTGAAGTTATCTTTACAGAGGGTGCTAACATAATAACTCTTCTCCATTGTTGGTGTACTTAACAACAGGTTTCAGTGGTTTTAATTAGTGGTTATTATATAATAAATTAAGTACTGGATTTAATCATTCTTTCTCCGTCCACGCAAAATCACAAAGCACAGCTACCTTTTAAACTAAACAAATAGCCAATTTCTGACAATAACTAATTTCAGTTAGGACATCAATTGCCTCTTAATCGGACAGGCTGCTACCATTCTTTTGTTCACATCAAAGGCCAAAAGTCACATTTTCCATATTAGGAAAATGTGTTACCTTTATGTCTTGCCATACCAAATAAGGAAATGTGCTTTGTCTTGAGGGAAAAAATTGATGAAGTGGTGACTGAGCAGTTGATAGATCAGGTTTTTTGAAATTTGAAACCAAAAGAAAAATGCTTCGACATCAACAGGAATTCAAAAGATTTATGACAAACTAAAAATACCTGATGAGCAGAGTGAGTTCTGATTCAGTGGCAGAGAACCACCTTAATTAAAGTTATCTCAAACCTTATTCACAAAAATTGGCCATTTTTACAACATTTCACGTGTCTAGCAAAATATCTTACCGGTAATCGAAAATTCCTAACAGCGTTTTGGAGGTAAATCGACCGAGTGGTTATTTTGCTATGAATGTACCTTTCTTAAGGGGGGTGTATATACTGGTCAAATCTCCAGGTCCCTACCTATAATAAGTATAAAGGGGGTTTTAACTAGTTAGAAATGACTCTGAAAGTGACAAAAATCGGAAAAAAAGTTTTTATTGTACCTCGTTTTTTTTAAATATGGTATTTTTTAATTTTCAAAATTCCAATTTTACCTCATTTTTTTTTCAAAATGCAAAAGGATTATCATCAACTGTGTCCTTATGCAATATTCTACTTATCCATACCAAATATTTGTACAAAATCAGTATGATCTTGATTTTGTGGCATTTTTTGCGTTTAAGTTGTGGCAAGCACGCCACTATTTGTCATTTGGTCACTTTCCGTCTAATAACTAAAAATCTGGTCCATGTATCAAAAAACCCTGGCATGCGATTTTACTTCAGTTCTAGAGGATTTAAAATTTGTAAATGTCGTAAAAATTGACCCAGGTGTTGCGGAAAAATAGGCCCGAGAATCTTGTCACTGCCCTGAAATCACGAGCCGAGAAAAACGGCATCGATTGCCACTTGAGGTCAAAATTCGTTCAAAATGCGCGGTCATTATGTTCCAATTTTTGTCGATGTACTAGAAATAAAGCTGATATTTACTTCACGTTTAGAAAATGTGACATACCTGTTTGTTTACAACCTAATTTTAATAATTTTTACGAACTTGTGATAGGTGGTGGGCAAGAATTTGTAGGACGTCTAGAAAATGGTTTTTGTGAATAATTTAAGGGGGGGGGGGGCAATTTTATTTTGGTGTTTTTTAATTCATTTACTAGAGTGTTTTCAAAATCTAAAAAGTTCCCACGTTTAAAGTTGCACATTTTTGAGAAATTTGAGTTTGAAGTTGCACAATAACCACCATAGAGCCTAGAGAACTTACATTTGTAAAAACAACAGTTTTTTAGAGCTATCTTTTTTGTAAAACAATATGGTCCCATCGATGTCATTGTACTGAACAATAATACATTGACATTACATGTTTTACTATTGTAGACTAATTGTAAACACTGAAATTTAAAAAATGTAAAGTGACACCTAGTGGCAGAAATGCAAACTAAGTCTGAATGTTACTAGGAGGTTATTCTGGCATTGTCTGGCAACAAAAATAACACAAAACACTTGAAACTGGGCAAAATGTGTGCCTCAGTGACAGAACCATTGACTAATGGTGTAAAATATAGCTTGCTTGCATAATACACTAGACATACATTACAGTACAAAAACAATAGGCCTATAGATGAATGATCTCTGTGAATGTGCATAGACTGTATGATATAGATTACTCTGACAGCGTTTATCAAGCAGTATGAGACAAATACATGACAATGATCAAAGTATGTACTTTCTATGACAAATAAAATTCCCTTTTTAATACAAAACCCCTGAAATAATGGGGTTGGATCTCTATTTCGGGTTGACTTGTCAACGAACTATCCAATGTTATGCAGTCAGTGTTGCTGTTACTATAGTTGTCACAGCTGCCCATTTCTGTACAGTTTGACCCAGCAGTGCAGCACAAACTCAGTTTCCCAACACACATGTTCTATTTGCACTTGCAGCGTTCCATCATTTAGTTCTGTCAGTGGAGATGTAGGCATTGCCATACATTTTAAGTGCAAAGTTCCACCACCAAGGAGCCAACTACAGTTGATTAGAGAGGGTACATACAGCACTGGATACTGGTGATTGGCCCGCATGCAATGAAGGGTCAAACACTAAGTCCCCATTTGGAGGCGGTCAGGATTTGGGCAAACGTTTGCTTCAAAATATCAGTTATAATGGGCTGTGTTAATTAGAGTCAGCAAGTGAACACTAGTCTCAATTCACTTTCGTATCTCTTAGTGGGGCACACACTACAACAGTCAGTAGGTTCAACAGTTGTTTCTTAAGATTGCCTGTCCAAATAACTTCATGCACACCAGCTTTCTGAAGAACAGCTTCAAAATCTTGCTTTAGTTTTGAAAAGAAAATGACAGCTCCATGTGTCAGAAGCTTTGATTCAATGAACTCCAAACAAAACTGTAGAAAAACATCTCTGAAAACTGTGGATTTGTCACTCTTCACAATCGTTGTCTTTCTATTTTTTGTATCGTGATGATCTGTAGAACTTGGCTTCTAAGACACAAGGTCTCTATCTTTGAACTTCATTTGCATATCCAGGGCTCTGGACTGAGCTTTTGCTTGCGATGCAAGTCCAACTGAAGAAACCCGAACTGTTAACACTAAATGAACATTCAACTATGAGTGAGTTGGCATGCAACTTTTTCAGACGGACTTATCAGGAATGGATCCACCACCAGCCTAACAAATTTACATGCCGTCTGATCAGTAGCCTTAAAATGTTGATCATCTAATAATTAGATTAGTTCATGCAACTGAAAATAAATCAGCTGATATACCAGTGCAGTGGTTGAAATTTAATTTTTTGAATCAGATGCTTATACCATAAGGTAATCAACGTTTGAAGAAATGGACAGTGGCTTCCACCGTCCTCAAATTACGACGGGGATGCTGGCCACTTAAGCACTTTAGTTTAATTACCATTGCAGATACCTAAGTAATTAATGTTTACAAAAAATTGAGAAGAGTTTCCCCCTATCCCAGGATTACGGCAGGAGATGAAGGCCACTTGGACATGTTGATTGCAACTATCTACACAATTTAACCTTCTCAAAAATTTTTGACTTAAAGTGCTTTAAAATCACACCCATTGTATAACGCCATATAATTATTCCTTAGCGCAAGCAGTGTCGATGTGGCAACTGAACAATGGAGTGTTCGAAAAACAGGATTGCAGGAGTATTTGTTTAAACTGAGAACAAATGAAAGCATTAACGGCCTCCTCAGAGGCATCTCTCTACATGTACTTCTAAACTTATAGGAACATGATTGATGGTTTTACCAGTGTGATGCATAATTTGCCGAAAAGCATCCTGCATATGGAGCAATTATGGTACGATCACCATCTCTACTGGGTCAGCAGTATAGCCTAAGGCCTAGGCAGCCAAGGGGCTTAACGATTTAAAAAAACAACTGGTGAAAATATTGAAACACACTTGGAAAACACCAAGATGTACCTTTCAAAAACATGTACCTGTTTTTCAAAGCTATAAAGTTGTTACTTCTTTCTCTTACTTGAAATGTGGTCCATAATATGCTTTCCTGCTAACAAATGATGCACTCGTATTTCAGAATGTTCCTTGTTCAGATTAATTGGCTGTTTCAGATTTTGGAGGTCTAATTGATTTTCTTGGGAAATTTTGAGTAAAATCTGTATCACTTAAAACAGCTTCAGCTTTAGTTCTACTACAGGTGTCTTGAAACGTTGCTGTGCCTTTCTCTGTCCTTTCAATTTTTGGTCTGACACTAGCAGTATACAGTGTATAGGCTGTTTTCTGAACAAACGTTTGTGACACCTCTTCTTCTTTTTGATCTACTAATCTGCAGAGTTCTGCAGTCCATCATCTTTTGTCCGGATGCTTCTCTAAGCTTCTTCAGGTTCTGGCATCATACCGTAATCGTTCGGGTTAACGCCCTGGGCGGTTAAATTGGCGAACCCAAAAAATCGGGGGTGGGCGGTTAACCAGACATGGGCGCTTAAACGTGAAATTTCAAGAAATCGGGGGGGGGGCGGTTA